>RJVU01030023.1:1781376-1809182 GCA_003731715.1 Anabarilius grahami
TCACTTCACTTCACTTCACTTCACTAAATGTTCTCCTCCTATTCAAATTTTACATTGAAGGGGTGCATACAACATATTTGCCCACCGGCAACTATATAGTTGCCGCACATTCAAATACATTTTTTAAGAAAAAAAACAAAAACCTGGGGGAAAATAAGAGCAAAACATGTTCACATAGGACACTATAAACAGGACTATATGCATGAAATCATTCAGAAAAATTTGGGCACAAATGGGTTAAGTAAAAGTACATAATACTTGCTTTTAAAAGTACTTAAGTATCAAAAGTCAATTGAATTTTTTATGCCAATGCATTGTTTCATAATTGTTGTATGTAATACAACATTATGCCTGTGAAGCAACCTACTACACTGACTAGCTTGTCTGTGGAATAAAGAGCTTTTAGAATGTTGCAAAACCTATAGAAATGAAACAACTGAATTGACAAAAAAAAAAAGACCGCCATAATCATCTTCATTTTTATTTAACACTCCTACCCACCCCTACAATACAATTCAATTCTCCCACGATTCTGAACACCAACTAAATAAAATAAAATGCAATTTACTAGAGGTTCTGACAAAATATTAATTGCTGCAGACTATTTAAAAAAATCTTTTAATTAGAATTATTTAAAAAAAAAATCTATTTGAATGATTAAATGACTCACTCACTTGTTTCATCATGAATCTGCATTTTTCGAACGAATCTCTTGAATGAATGATTCATTGACAAATAAATTTAACAGTCACTTGTCGCCACCTGGTGGCGAAGCAATGTAATCGTTACAATCATTATTTCAAACCTCAAGTTAAAGGATTAGTTCACCCAAATATAAAATTTCGGATGGGGAGACAAGATGATGGACGTCCATCCATTTAATTTAAAAGACCTGTTAAACGCTCTCGCAGAGGTCAGAATAGGCTTATATTAAAGGAGTTATGGCTCAATTATTAAATGATTTGTCAATAAAAATGTTCTTCAGCTGTTTGATGTAAGAACTGCATTAAAGTAATGTCCTTTTACAGCTTTAGCTACTGCTAACATGTTTTCTCTTAAAGAAATTTCTTGTGATCGTATATGTTGCAGAAGCATAAGCGAGACGAGGTGGATTCAGCTTTGCGTACGCTGGGATCCGCAACGATTTTCTTCCCTCCTTTGTTCAGACAGCCTTTAGAAATGGTAATATCAGTAAATGTCATCTGTCACTATTAGGCAGGTGTGATTTACTGTGATTTATCTGTCCACAGGTTGCCATCAAGTACGTCTCTAAAGACAGGACCCAAGAGAGGCTGGAAGTTGTAAGTTCCAGCATGAAGCTGTTGTTCTGTTTCATCCGTTTGGTTTAGCCCCTGGATATAATGGAGCATTTGTCTCTGCATGAAGGTCAGGGTCTTCTACTGCTGGAGGTGGCATTGATGCCCCGGGTCAGTTCAGCTCCTGCCTGCCCCAATGTCCTGCAGCTTGTGGAGTTGTTTGAGTGTCACACTTGCTACAGCCTGATCCTGGAACATCCACACAGTAAAATCTCCAGAGTTAAATCAACTCTGCTCAGAGTACATATGGTCCCTCTCTAAATAGTGTTAAAGTAACACTGAAGCAGAGTTAAAGTCAATGAGATAATTAAGCAATTAATAAGGCTGTGACTGAAGTCAGTTGTAGTTCTTGTGTTTCTCTTTTCTTCAGTGATTCTGCTTGTTAACAGCAGGTGTTCATCACTAAAGCACAATCATCACTTAATTAATTGCTTAATTATCTCATTAACTTTAACTCTGCTTTAGTGTTATTTTAACACTATTTAGAGAGGGACCATATGTACTCTGAGCAGAGTTGATTTAACTGCTGTGCAGTTCCCTGCCAAGATCTGCAGAGTTTCTGCGAGGAGAACGGCTGTCTGGATGAAAGCTTTGCCAAGAAAGTACTGGTGCAGCTGATCACCGCGCTGAAACACTGCGAGAGCCGCAGAGTCCAGGATATCAAGCCGGAAAGCCTGCTGATTTCCACAGTGTCCCATGACATCAGACTGCTAGATTTTGGTTGTGGAGATGTGCTAAAGGACTCGGCCTTCACATCCTTTGCAGCTTTCTTTGTGTTACAGAAGGAAACGCTCTGTAGATGTTTGTGAACTTTCGATGATCAAACAAAGAGAATTTGTTTGGACTGGAACCTTTTCAGTGGATGTTTCTGGTCTTCATGGGTCTCTCAGGTACTCTTGAATATGCCCTTCCTGAGTGGTTTCAGCAGCACTGCTATCATGCAGGACCGGCTACGGTTTGGTCAGCGGGGGTGACGCTCTACAACATCCTGTGTAGGAGTTTTCCCTTCAGAGCCGCATGGAGGGTCTCCTCCAAAAGCAAACTGCACTTCTCTAGAGAGCTGTATACAGGCAAGAGATAGTAAACATTCAGAAAAAGTTTTTTTCTTTTGTGTTCCTGAAGACTGTGTTGTGTGTAACAGAGTGCCGTCAGTTGATTAGCTGGTGTCTCAGTGCCGCTGTGGCAGATCGTCCCAGTTCAGACGACATTGAGTGCCATCCCTGGTAAAACTGAACAGGAGGCCAGTGACATTACACTTATCTGAATCACAGCAGTCATGGCTTGTATTGTATTGTTAGGATTAGTGTAGATCAATGGTTTTGATTATTTGTATAGGATGAGCAGGAGTGACACAGGAACTGCAGAGAGCTTCCTGATCAGCTACAGAAAGAGGAGTGGACCGTGAACTACAGTTTAAATCCTCTGATCCGCTCTGTGTGGACGTTAGAGGAGCTGATGGGCCAGAGATCAGCTAGTCGAAAGGAGCAAAATATGTAGTTTGTATGACAATTACAAATATAAACTTACGCTCCATCAGTTTTAAGCGCTTATGCACATCGGCGCTCATTCGGTGAAGTCTGTGAAGTTTAAAACACGTTCATGTTCAAACAAGAAAAGTAAAGAAAAACACGTACCTAACATACCCAAGTGTCTACTTTGTCCGGTGTACAGCGATATTGTTAGAAGCCAAACACGAGTCATCTAGGATTTTTCTGGAAAGAAATAAAGCTGCTATTATTTATTATATAGGTCGTTACATATTATGCGTGCTCCGCCCAGCGCAACCACATTTTTATTTATTATAAGCAGAGATGAAAATGTACAAACACGTTCAGGAGAATATTAAAGAACAGAAACGTTGAAAAATGTAACAAACAGGAGAAAAAAATAAAGAAAAATAAAAACCTACATCCACAAAAAGCGTAAATGTAAACAAAATAAACAAATTATTGAAAAAATAAATAAATGAAAATAAGAATTTAAAAAATATAATTTTATTTTTACATGTAATGATAAATACTAATTAATAAACAGAAACATTAGTAAGTAGAGGAAAGCAAACTAAGCCTTATCAAAAGAATCATTACCGAAGTTCTCATATTGTTTTAAGAATTTGTTACATTTTTTATGACTAGTGTGGGATTACTAATTTATATGTTATATCTAGGTTCCAGTGTAATAGTATATAAATTGAAAACTTTATGTACATTGTGTTTTACATTTTGAGGTAAAGATAATGACGTTCTAAGGAGATCAAGTCAGGCAGCCCAGGTGTCTGAGACATTAACCTTTTGTCTTTATGCACTTCCTGACCGTTTGGCATGACAAGCTCAAGACACAGCTGTGCCTTTGTCTCTATGATAATGTGAAGGTATGGGCAATACTGTCAGACTGCTTGGATTAGCACCTATGCATTTGAATGACACCGTTATTCTGATTAGATCAGGGCTGGGGAAATGCCAGGAAAGGGCTGATTCTTGCACTGCATTTGCATGCTTTGTTTAGATTGTCTTCACCTCTACTGTATGTATCCCTCCCCCTTGAATGTATATAAACTAAGTATTTCTACTTTAGTTAGACTTGGATGACTACAGCGATGCACAGCGTGTTTCTCAATAAAGAATAACTTCTGCTTGAAAGATATCCCAACGTCTCCTGGTCTCTGCTTCGACGAGGAAAAAGGTTCCTACACTAGGCAAATAAAGAGATTTGAGAAGAGCATCTACCTTAATCAAAAAAAAAAAAAGTGAGAGGGTAGGAAGTGAGCCCCAAAAACATTTGTTTATAGATAAAAAATGAATGAGGATATATTCCTTAGCCTAGTTGGAGGTGTTAGTATAAAAGCAAATAATATTTAGTAAATATAAATAAAATAATAAATAATAATACAAATAAAAAACTTGGCAAAAAATATAGGGTTTAACTAAATGTTAAATAAGTTAGACCAAAACTTCTGAATGAATTCACAATAAAAATTTATTAATGTTTCATCATCACGACTAGGAACATCAAGATATTTGGTCAAATTTACAGAGTTTATTTTGTGCAAGATTTTAAAGTGGACTGTTTGGTCTTGTTGGGAATAAAGTATTAATGTGGCAACAGCTGCTCTTCTCCAGTCATTGTTAATAGGCTGCTTAATGGGATCTACCTCTAGGGAAAATGTGGTATTTTCTTTTAAAAAATCTGTCTGATATGTTCATTATTACATGTATTATTATGAATACTAATGTCATCTAATAACAAAGCAAACTCTTTTATATGACTCTGGTTATAGTAAGTGACTCTTGACAAGCTGAATGAGGCCTGTAGCAATGGCTCTGAGCACAGTGTTATATACACAGTAAAATCCACAGAGTTAAATCAACTCTGCTCAGATAACATTTGGTCCCTCTCTGAATAGTGTTAAAATAACACTGAAGCAGAGTTAAAGTTAATGAGATAATTAAGCTATTAATTCAGGGATGATTGAACATTAATGATGAACACCTGCTGTTAACAAGCAGAATAACTGAAGAAAAGAGAAACACAAGAACTACAAGTGACTTCAGCCAAAACCATTTAATTGAAATCAACTGAAGGTAAAATCTAAAAAGCGATTGGGTTGTTTTGACCCAGCAGTTGGGTTAAATGTTTGCCCAACCTGCTGGGTAGTTTTATTTAATCCAACAATTGTTTACAAATTACTATAGGTCTGGCTTAAAATGAACCCAAAATAGGTTGGAAATTAAAAATCAGACTCATAATTACTAGAGGCAACAATAATAATCAAAAAGATGAGCATTTATTAATAAGCAATTTAATAAATGTTTATTGTTTAAATATTATTCAAAAAAATATTAATAAATGTTTGTTTATTAAACATATTAATAAATGTTAATTTCCAACATATTTTGGGTTCATTTTAAGCAAGAAATACAGTAATTTTTAAACAATATTTGGGTTAAATAAAACTACCCAGCAGGTTGGGCAAACATTTAACCCAGCCACTGGGTTAAAACAACCAAATCGCTGGGTTTGTCCATTTTCAACCCAACTTGGGTTGTTTTTAACCCAGCATTTTTTAGAGTGTAGTGTCAGTGTTATTTTAACACTATTCAGAGAGGGACCAAATGTTATCTGAGCAGAGTTGATTTAACTCTGTGGATTTTACTGTGTAGCAGTCATGAACAGCCACGAAGTGCTCATGAGAAAACACATTAGCAGAATCCTCAAATACTGAAAGGATATAATTTATTCCTCTTAACCAAGCAGTTAAAAAGGAGATTTGTTCCTAACACTTATTATCAGAGTTCTGTCATGAGAACTCTTGGGATTTTGGGATGGTAATTGAGATTGGGATGGTAATGGATATGACAATGTTAATGTATTTGGTCTTGGTGGAATAGATCTGCTATGCTGCTGCTGCTGCTGCAGAGCAAGTACCGAGACTAGCTGTGAGCATGTAAGTCATGCTGCTGCACATTTAACATACATGAATTAACCCCCGTAGCAGATCTATACAGGTGGAGCTGGGGAAGGAGGGGGGTTCTGAAAGCACGCTGCAGACTGCTAACAGCAAACAATGCCAAGTATTTGAATGTTTGAGCGGCAAGCTCATTGGCCGCTGATGCAACAGCAACCAATCAGCTGTGCTGTGTGTAGATAATGATGTGATCGCTACCAAATAAGACCCATCAGCCTGCATCGTTGAGTTTCATGCAAGAACTAGGTAATTATTCCACCAAAGAGTTCTGAGGTAAAAAGTTGTGGCTGTAACCTAACTTCTAGACAAGAAGAGCCTGCTGATGAAAACTAGATAATGGGACCGGCAGTTTATTAGAAGTATAATTACATTTTAAAATAAAAGGGAGGCCTCCAATTTTATTAAAGATATGATTAGGGATATAAAAAAACAACAACAACAAAAAAGCAACACATACCAAATTTGGATTCATCAAACATCTTATAAGCCAATTTATTTTAAAAGTATTTATATTATTATAAAAAATAAGTACTTCAAGTCCACCATCTCTTCTGCTATTGGAAATCACTGCTTTTCTTAATCCAGCCAGAAAAATCAAGCTGTTGTCTAGATGCTAAATTATTTGTCAAATAAATATCTGAATATTTTACTGTGTCTGTAACTGGAATTCCTTCAATTAAAGTGTCATCACATTAAAGTAGTGGCATTATCTCACACTTGAAAACTGTTAACCAGTTGAATGGCTGTGGAACCCTATCCCTACCCCTACCCCTAAATCTAAGTTATCCCTAAAATCAGAGGGAAATGATAGGTGAATAACACTGATGTAGAAGCACTTAACCTTGGTTGTAAGCTTAAACTTGACATAAACTGTAAACTTGTCCATCAAATCTGATTGGTTGTTTGGAATGCTGTTTTTAGAATCAATAAAGATGTTGATCCAGGAACATGTTGCACTTGGTGACATCAGGTTCACCACTTTGGTCAGGACCGCTGGTTTTCACATGCGGATAAAAGAACATTTTTCATTGCACATTTATTGTGAGAAAGTCATAATTATGATAAAGTTTCTTATTGTTGTGACATTCTAATCATTATTATGAGAAAGTTTCTAAATGTAATAAGACACTAAGTCATAATTATTAGAATTTTTCATATATTGAAAAATATGTTACAATATATTTACTTCTATATCATGTATGTAATTTTATATTCAGTAATACACTTCATAGATGTACATGTGATAAGATATGGTATTGCATGCGTATAACTATATTGAACATATACTTACTCATGCAATTTATACACGTATCTGGAAATATATAATGTAATGAATTTATTGTATTATATAATTATTTACATTACATATGTTTAATATTTTCACATATAGTTAGTTAACAATAGCACAAGCATACCTGCATGAAGTATTTATCAAAAAAACTATTACTTTTTATATAATGTAACACATTGTTTTAATAATAGTTGGCCAATGGTCAAACTAACCACAGGCTCTACTCTTCAGCACAATGGTAACCCCAAAAACTCAGACATACCAGAAACCCTTTTAAATCCCAAAATAATAGAACATTAAAAACTAACAAATCTCACCCTATACTAATATTGAGAAAAACACATAAAATTACACAAAACTTTAACATTTACTCTACTTTAACAGTCAAAAGCTGGGAACTAGAAACTAATTCCATGAATGTGTGCATATGTGTGTGTACAATATATTGACATAGTATATGGGAGCATGTATGTGCATGTAGCCTGATAAAACTACGAATATAACATGTAATTCTGTCTTAATTTCTAAATATTTTATATGTATCAATATACACTACCGTTCAAAAGTTTGGGATCGGTACGATTTTTTATGTTTTTAAAAGAAGTTTCGTCTGCTAACCAAGAATGCATTTATTTAATTAAAAATACAGTAAAAACAGGAATATTGTGAAATATTATTACAATTTAAAATAACTGTTTTCTATTTGAATATATTTTACAAAGTCATTTATTCCTGTGAGGGTAAAGTTGAATTTTCAGCATCATCACTCCAGTCTTCAGTGTCACATGATCCTTCAGAAATCATTCTAATATGCTGATTTGCTGCTCAAGAAACATTTCTGATTATTATCAATGTTGAAAACAGTTGTGTACTTTTTTTTCAGGATTCCTTGGTTAATAAAAAGTTCAAAAGAACAGCATTTATCTGAAATACAAAGCTTTTGTAACATTATACACTACCTTTCAAAAGTTTGGGGACAATAAGAATTTTAATTTTAATTTTTTTGAAAATAAATTAAAGAAATGAATACTTTAACTCAACAGGGATGCATTAAATCATTCAAAAGTGACAGTAAAGACATTTATAATGTTACAAAAGATTATATTTCAAATAAATGCTGTTCTTTTGACAATTACAATTGTACACAATAAATGTTTCTTGAGCAGCAAATCAGCATATTAGAATGATTTCTGAAGGATCATGTGACACTGAAGACTGGAGTAATGATGCTGAAAATTCAACACAAGAATAAATTAAATTTTCAAATATTTTCAAATAGAAAAGTTATTTTAAATTGTAATAATATTTCACAATATTACTGTTTTTACTGTATTTTTATTTAAATAAATGCAGTCTTGGTTAGCAGACAAAACTTTTTTTAAAAACATTAAAAATCGTACCGATCCCAAACTTTTGAACGGTAGTGTAGGTCAATGCATATTGCAGTATATTGAAAAATATGCACTAAAGTTTCCCATATATGGAAATGTATTATGTAGTCTATTTCACATGATATTTTTCAGTATATTGCCATAGTTTCTCATCATTATGACTAACAGAATCATATTTTACATTACTTACAAACTAATTGGTCACATTTTACATTACATTACTTTTTTTTTTTTTTTTTTTACAGAATCAACTGTGGCGGAAAAGGGCTTCCAACAAACCGGACACATGGTCTATATAGATTAGCGCGGCGTCCATGAAACAAATGGGTGTTTTTTCACTGCAGAACGCAACGTCATCGCGCTTGGCTAGGGAAGTTTAAAGAGGCGCTGTTTAGAAAGCCAACGGAGTTTCACTTGAATAACCGACTCTTCAACGGCTGTTGAATATGCTACTGCAGCAGTTGACTGCCAACTTTCAGTTTCGTTTTTAGTAGGCTAAGGCTATTCCCTACTGACAGCGAGCTTTGTGTTTCAGTGTCGGAAAAGTCTCTGCGCGGAGGCATTTTAAGAGTGATTACGTGCGTCTCTTTCTGATCTGCGTCGGATATTGGTTATACATGTGTGAATGTGTTTTCAGCTATAAGATGAAGCCTGTGCTGTGCGCTTTTGTGACGGCCGTGATCGCGCTGCAGTGTGCCGAATGTTTAAAGAGGACATATTATATAGGAATACGAGAGGAAAACTGGGATTACGCGCCCAGCAGAAGAAACCTGATCAACAACCGAAGCATTGACCAAGAGTAAGATTGTGTGTTTTACAAACAGACACAAATGACACATATCTATTTACCTGTAATAGTGAAACAGGACAGTAATTGTTTACATTTTAGCCTGCATGCCGTTTTCTACGTTTTAATAATGTTGGCTACTACAAATCAACACGTATTATTTTATATGTGAATAAAACCGCTTGTAAGTGCATGGTGTTGTATGTATACAGATTCTGATAGCATGGATCCTGAACTGTACACAGTAGGCCTAATAATAATAATAATAATAATAATAGTAAACCTAATGTAGATATTGTCATTTAAACTAAACGACTTACTTTCGATTTGACCTCTCTTTACAGACACGCATCTGTTTTTCTGTCAAATGGTCCTAACCGAATAGGGAGTGTTTACAGAAAGGCTGTGTACAGACAGTACACAGATGACTCTTATTCCACAGAAATACCTAAACCTGAGTGGCTTGGCTTCCTTGGACCTATTTTACGGGCTGAGGTCGGGGATGTCATGGTGGTGCATATGAAGAACTTTGCAAGCAGGCCTTATTCGCTTCACCCGCATGGAGTGTTCTATAAGAAGGATTCAGAAGGTTGGAGATTACAGTTCATTATCTCTCTCTATCAGTTCCCTTATTTAGTCTTTCTTTATCCATTTCCTTCTGCTTTTCTTGCTGTCTTTCTTTGTTTTATCTTTGAGTCAGGACAGCAATTTAGAGTCTCTTGACACACATTCTATAAACCAATAACAGAGCAAGAAACAAAAAATATTCAGCAGTTCAAAGGGCAACGCACAGAAATGACTCGAGACATCTTGAATCTTTATAATAACAGATACTTGAAGCAACCACTTTCATAGTTGAAACAGGAAACTGTTAAAAGATGTGCTGAGATATCCATGTCTGTCTCTGCTGAAGTATGTAATGGAATGTCCCTTGCAAGTGTACATTATGCAAATGCTTTTTAAACATGTCAGTATGCAGACAAACTCTTTTATATGATTGAATAACCTTGGTACAACATGTTTGTTTCTATCCAGTTAATGTAACAATTTGTAACTTAGTAGTTTCTACTGAATATTTTGAGTTTAAAAATGTTATAAGCTTATGTACAACTTTACAGTGTCTATTTCGGTAAAGACTAGAGGGGATACAGCTACGGCCACTGGACATTTGAATATTTATTTATTTATTGATTATTATTTCACCATGGCTGTGAAGGAAGTTACTGAATGCTGAATAGGCATCATTATGTAATGTAGCAAATTAGCTCAAAATAAATATGATAATTAATCATAACTAATTATAATTAATTAAATATTTGGATCAGTTAATAAAATTAACTTAATGTAATAAAATTAATATTACAATCAATTAACCTGTTTGGCCAGTGAACACTCAATGTTAATTGTTTATTAATTATAAGAAATGTTCATTTCCAGGTTATGGGAAATAACAATCTTATTGTACAGTACTACTCAGATTATGTAGTCAGGATCGGCATAATTAGGGACTCCAGTATGAGCATGAAACACGGACAACTTTACATGTGACATGAACAAGACTTTATTAACTAGACTAAACAACTACTCTAACATTCACACACATACATGCATACAGTTTACCAAGAGAAAAAGAGAGCCGAAGCAGAATACAGGAAGGCAAGAAGTTACAGCATTGTTTAAAATTCAGTAGATCAACACCCTTGAGCAAACCATCAGTTTAGTTCTAAAATGCCCTTCTTTAAAAGGGGTAAGGATACTTAATGTATCAAATAATGAGACTAAGTTTGATACTTGCATGTCTCACCCATTTGAATTGAAACTGTCCTGATGTCATTTGTGGAGGCTCCTATTGATATTTGCTGATATTGTCTTGATGAAAGAGAACCAGTTGGATCCAGAGGATCTACATTTACATTTACATTTATTCATTTGGCAGACGCTTTTATCCAAAGCGACTTACAAGTGAGGAATACAACAAGTGAGGAATACAACAAGCGAGTCATCATGAAGAGGCAAAAAGGCACAAGAAGTGCTCACAATACAAGTTTCAGACATTGCTCAGTATCATGAGCTACAATAGAGAGGGATTAAAGGAAGTTAAAGGATAGGTAATAAAAAAGGATAGAGTTTAAAAAAAAATAAAATTTAAGATGAGGTTGTGCTCACGAAAGAGATGAGTTTTTAGCTGTCTTTTGAATATTGCCAGGGATTCTGCATTCCGGATGAAGGCAGGAAGATCGTTCCACCAGCATGAAGCAGTGAACGAGAATGTTCTGGAAAGTGATTTTGTGCCTCTTTGTGATGGTACCACGAGCCTTCGCTCCTTTAGTGAGTGTAGGCTTCTGGTAGGGATGTAGACTCGTAAGAGTGAGTGGAAGTAGGAGGGTGCTGAGCCTGTGGTAGATCTGTAAGCAAGCGTCAACGCCTTGAACTTGATGCGAGCAGAAAATGGTAGCCAGTGCAGGGAGATGAAGAGAGGTGGGCTCTTTTGGGCTCGTTAAAGAAGAGATGTGCTGCAGTTCTGTATCAATTGTAGAGGCTTGATTGTGCATGATGGCAGTCCAGCCAGAAGAGCATTGCAGTAATAAAGCGTAGAAATGACCAGGGCCTGGACGAGAAGTTGTGTTGCATGTTCTGTTAGAAAGGGCCTGATTTTCCTGATGTTGTCTAGTGCAAATCTGCATGACCGAGCTGTCTTCGCAATGTGGTCTTTGAAGGTCAGTTGGTCATCAAGATTACTCCAAGATTTCTGGCCGAATTTGATAGGGTACCAAGCTGGATGGTGAAATCATGCTTTAGAGTCGGATTGGCAGGGAAGATGAGAAGCTCAGTCTTTGCCAGAGCTGCAGATGATGTTCTTTCATCCATGCCGAGATGTCTGCCAGACAGCTTGAGATTTGTGTAGCTACTGTGCGATCGTCTGGTTGGAATGAACGGAAGAGCTGCGTGTCATCAGCATAGCAATGGTAGGAGAAACCATGTGCCTGTATGATGGGACCAAGTGATGTAGTGTAAATGGAGAAGAGGAGGAGTCCAAGAACTGAACCCTGAGGAACCCACGTGGTCAGTTGATGAGCTTTGGATACCTCCCCTTTCCAGGCAACTCTGAAAGACCTACCTGTGAGATAGGATTCAAACCAGTGAAGTGAAGTACCTGTGATGCCCAGTGATGAGAGGGTGGACAGAAGGATCTGATGATTCACCGTGTCAAAGGCAACAGATAGATAGAGCAGAATGAGAACTGATGATTTGGAATCGGCCTTTGCAATCCGCAAGGATTCAGTGACCGACAGTGGTGCAGTCTCGGTTGAGTGGCCACCGAGACTGCACCACTGTCGGTCACTGAATCCTTGAATAAGCTGATTGGGAAAAGTACATCAGGTCAGGACAGTACACCACACCATTTTGTAAACGAGGATAACAAGAAAATTGAAAATTTAAACGAAGTAGTAAATGAATTGAATTCCTTTTTTGTAAATGTGGGACCCAAGTTAGCAGAGAATATTGAAAAACATAATTTAGGGTCACAGAATGGAGGGACAAGGGGGAGTAGAGTACTCCAATCAATGTTTATTGGAGATGTTAGTGAAAATAAAATTTTATCTATAGTAAATGCATTAAAAAACAAGACATCTACAGATACGGATGGGTTAGATATGATTATTGTGAAAAAAACCATTGATTGTATTGTTAAACCTTTAAGTTACATATTTAATCTTTCATTTCAAATAGGGATTTTCCCTAATAGGATGAAGGTAGCAAAGGTGGTCCCACTATACAAAGACGGTGATAAGCATATGTTTACAAATTATAGACCAATTTCGTTATTATCTCAATTTTCTAAAGTCCTTGAAAAAAATTTTGTGCAAAAACTAGATGAATTTGTTGAAAAAAAAACAGTTGTTAAATGAGAGTCAGTATGGATTTCGTTCAGGTAGATCTACAGCTTCTGCGACTATGAACATAGTTGAGGACATAATAAATGCAACTGATAATAAGAAACATACAATAGGTGTGTTTATTGACTTAGAGAAAGCATTTGATACAGTTGATCATTCAATTTTGTTATCAAAGCTACAATTATATGGTGTGAGAGGAATAGTATTGGATTGGTTAAGTAGTTATTTGAACAAAAGACAACAGTATGTTCAGTACAGTAATACCAAATCCAATAATATGCAAATTAAATGTGGTATACCGCAAGGTTCAGTTTTAGGACCGAAATTATTTATACTTTACATTAATGACATTTGCGATGTATCTAAGTTATTGAATTTTGTTCTATTTGCAGATGACACAAACATTTACCTCTCAGGAAATGACTTAAATGAATTGGTAATTAGTATGGAACAAGAAATGGTTAAAGTGAAGGAATGGTTTGATGTTAATAGGTTGTCATTAAATCTTAAGAAAACAAAGTTTATGATTTTTGGTAATAAAAAAAAAGATGATAGTATTATGCTATCAATAGCAGGAACAAAAATAATGAAAGTTAGGGAAATTAGGTTTTTGGGTGTGTTATTGGATGAAGGGTTGACTTGGAAACCACATATATTATACATACAAAAAAAGATATCCAAGAGTATTTTTGTATTAAATAAGGTAAAATATGTGTTAGATTATAAGGCATTGAGAACTTTGTATTGTGCACTGGTGTTGCCCTACATCAGCTACTGTGTGGAGGTGTGGGGAAACACATATCAAAGCAATACAGAGTCACTCTTTCTATTACAAAAGAGAGTTATACGAATTATATTTAAAACAGATTATAGAGAGCACACAAATGCCTTATTTTTTGGCTCTAAATTGTTAAAATTTAAAGAATTGGTGGAATTACGGACACTTATTGTTATGTTTAAAGCAAAAAATAGAGTACTGCCCACAAACCTTCAACATTTATTTGTCCTTATAGAAAATGAAGGAAGAAGAAAGGGACATTTTAGGTATCAAACTGTAAGGACAACAGCAAAACAAATGTGTACTTCAGTGGTGGGAGTGAAAGTTTGGAATTCACTACAAAATGAATTAAAGCAATGTAAGAATATATTTCAGTTTAAAAAAAGATTTAAAGAGAAAACAATGGATTTGTATGAACACTTTTAGAAATTGATGATGATGATGATGATGGTTGTGATCATGGTTTGTTTTTGTTTTTGATGAATACTCATAGAAATTGATGATGATGATGATGATGATGATGATGATGATGGTTGTGATCATGGTTTGCTTTTGCTTTGAAATCTGTTTTAGGTTGATGTTTTGGTTTCTAGTTTGTTTCATTTGTTATTGTCATGCATTGACGGGGGTTTGATATGTTGATTTTTTTTTTTATTATTGTTGAGGGGGCAGGAAATATAAGATATTCTTCACCCTGCCTCCTTTTCATCATGGTTTTATAAATTATATATATGATTTGTTGGGGAAAAAAAATAAATAAAAAAAAATAAAAAATAATAAAAAAATTCCATGGATGAAATAAAATAAACATCTATCTACATCTATCTTGAAACCAGATTGATTGATGTCCAATTGATTGCTCTGTGAGAGGAAAGATGACACCTGGTTGAAAACAACTTCAAGTGTTTTTGCTATGAATGGTAGGAGAGAGACAGGTCTATAACTGTCTACAAGTGACGTGTTTAAAGTGGGGTTTTTGTCAGGTCAGGAAAATCCTGTGGAGGTGGGGTTTGTGCTTATATAAATGATCGGTGTTGTGGCTGCATTACTCTGAGGGAGACTATCAGTGACAGAGACGTGAAACTGCTGTGCATTAGTTTGCGACCATTTTATCTGCCACATGAGTTTGGCAATGTTATCATCTGTGTTATTTATGTGCCACCGGATGGAAACGCAGTAAGAGCTGCGACACAGGTGTTTGAGTTCATGCAACAGCAGCTCCAACGTAAGCCTAATGCTCCTCTGTTTGTTCTGGGTGATATGAATCATTGTCATCTTGAAAGATTTCTTTCTGGTTTTCAACCATTATGTTAACTCTAATACAAGGGGCATAAATATTTTGAATATAATAGGCAAAACAGTTTCTGCGTGTCTGCGTGAGGTAATGTGAGGAGCTGCAAAGTGCTCCTGAAACACAAGCTCCTGAAACTCTGCCCCCTTTTGAGAGCAGCAGCTCATTTACATTTAAAGGGACACACAAAAACGGAGCATTTTTGCTCACCCTCAAAAAGTGACAAATTTAACATGCTATAAAAAATGATCTGTGGGGTATTTTGAGCTATGACTTCACATACACACTCTGGGGACATCAGAGACTTATTTTACATATTGTAAAAATGGCATTATACCACCCCTTTAAAAATTACAGAGATTTAATTGATAGTGATCTGAGTAATAATCCAAAAAAGTTGTGGTCAAATGTAAGGTGTATAACTAATATGACACCTAAAAGGATAAGTATGCAGGTTGTAAATGATGAGATACTGGCAAATGAATGATTTTTACTGTAGGTTCATTGTTAATTCTTATGATTGTAGTGATGTACTGGGGGTTATTAGGATTGATGATTCTGTATCTAAACCTCAAATGTGTTTGACGGATATTGTTAAGGTTTTTAAAGGTCTTGACATTAAAAAGGCAAAAGGGCCGGATGGTCTTTCTGCTTTTATTCTGAAAACCTTTGCAGATAAACTAGCCCCTGCATGGGTGGACATTTTTCAGAGGTCCATTGATTTACATATCATTCCAAATTTTTGGAAAAAATCAATTATTATACCAGTTCCAAAAAAAATCTAGTCCTCAAGAGTATAACGATTATCGCCAAGTTGCCTTAACCTGTGTTGTGATGAAATGTTTGGAGAGGATTATGGTGTGGAAGCTTTAAGAAGATGTTAAGGACCTTCTTGATCCTTATCAGTTTGCCAATCAAATCAATAGGGGCACTGATGATGCTATCCTTACTGTGGTGCATCATGTTTTAAAACATCTGGAGGATCCAAAGGCTTATGCCAGGTTGTTCTTTCTTGATCTAAGATCTGTTTTTAATATCGTGCAGCCACACCTCATGCTTTCCAAACTAAGTAGTATGGCTGTTAACCCATATAGCATCAAATGGTTCCATGCAATTCTTACTGGTAGGACTCAGCAAGTTAAAATCAAGCAGACTGTTTCTGAGTGTAGGTCCATCAGTATTGGTGTACCACTCTTATTTACATTGTATACCAATGTATATTCCCACCCTGGGAATATTGTTGTAAAATTCTCAGATGATACTGCCATTCTTGGTCTTCTGTTTGAGGACATTCAACATTATACTACAGAGATTGATAAGTTTGTTACATGGAGTAAAGAACAGTCTTGTAATTAATGTTAGAAAAACAGAGGAAATTATTTTTGATTTCAAATCAGTGGGCAACCACTCACCCTTCATGATTAACAATGAGCCCATTAGACTTGTTGCTTCATACAAATACTTAGGTTTGCTTATTGATAATAAACTTTCATGGGAAGTGCATGTGGATAATCTGTGTCGAAAGGTGCAACAAAAAAAGTACTTTTTACAGGCTCAGACTTTTTGGTGTCACTCAGAGTGTCATGTTGCTGTTTTATCATGCCTGTATTGAATCCATCTTATTGTATGGTATAGCCGCCTGGTTTGGTAATTTGACAGTTACCCTTAGATCACAGTTGAATCGGCTGGTGCATATGGCAATGAAAGTGGTTGGTCTGGGAGTTTACCCCAATCTTCAGTCCATCAACAAAATTGCTTTTAAACAGGCAAGGAAAATGACTCAGGATCCATCTCATGTGCTTTATTCTGAATTTGAATTACTTCCATCTGGTCGACGGTTTCGTACTGCAAGGTTTAGATACAATCGCTATTGACCTCATTCCTCACTAGCCTACTGCGTTTCGAATTATGAGTTGCACATCCATTTAAAAAGACTGAAACGAATCGTTTCAAATCATAAGGTTGCCCTACAAATAAAGCTTATCCGTCAGTTTGACTGAATGAGATTTCAATTTTTCTTTCATGTTTTATTTTCGGACATCATGAGAATAACGTAACGCTTGGTATTTTAACGTAACATATTACTCACGTCTCTTTTCAGGTTTGTTTTCATAGGTAAATACAATTTATTATCTGTAAAAATGAAAGAAATCACTTTGAAATAGTATCACACAGTGCTGAAGTTCATGAACATTTTTATTAAGGCAACGTATATTACATAATACAGATATATATCACTATAGTTGTATTTAACCCATCCGTTATTGCTGTGGAACGAATCACGCTTTTTCATGGTCTGTTGAAAGTACCTTGTTGATGCTTTTACACTTTTAAATGTCCTTTTAATGTTCGATGGTTGAAGGGTGAGTAGAATAATGTCATCTCATTGTACCCAGTTTAAAAAAAGGTTTGATAAAAAGAAGTTTGGATACTTGTGTCTCAGTGAAGGGAGAGAACGAAGAGAGGAAGTGTGTGGCTGTGTATGTTGTTGGTCTGAGTTCCTGTGTGTGTGGAGCTGAGAACTGACTGCTGATGGTAGATGTTTTGTCAGTGAAAAAATTTGCTAAATTATCGGCAGTTAGGGAGGAGGTGGGTGGTGGTGGAGGGGGACAGAGGAGAGAGTTTTGAAAAGTGCTCTTGTGTTTGAAGTGCTGTCTATTTTGTTGTTGAAATATGAAGATTTAGCAGCATGAATTTCACCAGAAAAGGATGAGAGCAGAGATTGATAACTACTTAGGTCAGATTGGTCTTTTGATTTGCGCGATCTTTGGTGAATGGAAGGTCTAGGTCGAAGCCTGGCACAAGCTTGGGGTTCCTTAGAAGCTTCTAGTAGGCCTACAGCATCATCTTCACATCAGAATTTTTCAGTAAAAAAAGAAGAGCCCTGTGATCTGGTGATCAGTGAGTGATGCCACACCCTCTTAAGGTGACTGAGCCAATAAGGAGTTTTCCCTTCGGAGGGAAACTTTTCGAGTCTTTGTACTGTAGCAAGATATTGGATTGGATGTTTGAGATTAGAACCTTCTAGATTCTTATAATACTAATGTGTCACAGAGTTAGCAACATGTAACAAAAATGACCAAATAGGAAACGAAAGTTGGATGCCGTAGATACCAAACATGCTACCCATGTGACTTTAGTTAACTATAAATTTGCAACTCGTAAACAATAATACCAAAAGAGTTCAAAAGAGAGAATTAACACATAGGCCAAACCCTATAAAAGGATACACCTTTATACATTTCTCATGCGGTTATATATAGAATATATAGGATTAAGAGTGTTTATTTGTCCTTCTTAGAAAGAATGAAGTCAGAGTCACACATTCCTGTTCTTATCAGTTCTTATCAGTTTGTTTGTGTCCTGTAACAGGACACCTAGTTCTGTCTGTGTGTTAAGCTTCATTTGGGATGCTAGTTGCAGTTAATGTAGTCAGGGTTGTGATGCCAGTACTGTCAATATTTCTGCATGAGAATATTATATAAATAATACCATTAATATTTATATAAATTTATTACAGTATTTATATAAATATTAACAGTATTATTAAACATGCATATATATATATATATGAAAACTTCAGATGCAAAAGCCTCTAAGTGCCGTCTGAAATTTTCTTCTAAAATAAGCATTTTTATCAAGCTCATATGTTTATGTTCAGTTATTTCAGTTTAAAGGCAATGAAAAGGACCTATTAAATTCCATTAAAGTGGAATTACTGAACCTAAACATACGATCTTGATAAAAATGCTTATTTTAGAAGAAAATTTCAGATGGCACTTAGAGGCTTTTGCATCTTAAGTCTATGCAAGTATGTATAATAATACCGTTAACATTTCTGCAGTATTTCTTCACATGATCTATTTTGGAAGCTTAGCATCCATTAAAAAGTCTGGGTGGACTACGGAGGAAGGTTGCTGTTCATTCAACTTTTTATATTAAAAGAGCAAGAAAACTTGTTTTGTATTAAATGTCCCCTATTGTCAATCACAGTATGACTCCTTGAATAAACCAGATTGGATAATCTCATTTGCTTTCACTTGAATTCATTGCTCTGTATTTTAGGAGCGTTGTATCCTGATGGCACCTCTGGTCATGATAAGAGTGATGATGCGGTGGATCCAGGTCAAAGCTGGACGTACACCTGGGAGGTCAAACCAGAGTACGGTCCTACTGAAGACGATGCCAGCTGTCTCACCTGGATTTACCATTCACATGGAGATGCACCAAAAGACATTGCATCAGGGCTTATAGGAGCTCTGCTTACCTGCAAGAAAGGTAAGGTACACACACATCCACTGATAAACTGTTGATGTATGGAATCAACCATAGTTAACATACCCAAAAAAGATTGTACCGTAGGCGTAATTTGCGGGTGGGACATTTGGGACACGTCCCCACCACTTTTTGTCAGGGTCAGTGTTGTCCCTACACTGCAAAATATGCTGTTCTTACATAGAGTTTTTGTCTTGTTTCTAGTCAAAATATCTTAAAGTTCTTAAATCAAGAAGTATTTTCTTGACAAGTAAAAATAATTTCTTGTTTTTAGGGAAAATAAGTCAAAATTAAGTGGGTTTTTCCTTAAAACAAGCAAAACAATCTGCCAGTGGGGTAAGCAAAATAATCTTATATCAAACCAAAAATAAGATATATAATGTCTTCAGTTTGGATTAAGATTATTTTGCTTACCCCACTGGCAGATTATTTTGCTTGTTTTAAGGAAAAACTCACTTAATTTTGACTTATTTTCCCTAAAAACAAGAAAATAATTTTTACTTGTCAAGAAAATACTTCTTGATCTAAGAATTTTTAGATATTTGGACTGGAAACAAGACAAAAATTCTAAGTAAGAACAGCATTTTTTGCAGTGTACCACATTTTGAAGCATCTCGCGGCACGGATGTAGCTAATACACATGAAACATCTCCGGTTGACTAGCAGAGCATTCATTTCCTTCGTTAAATAAGAGGCGATCTGGTGCTGGAATATGTTGTTTTTGAAATCACGTTCGTTGACGTTGCCGCTGTTATCAGTGGCCTGCAACTATGCTTTCTTGGCGCTCGTGCACAGTCCACACAGATGAGTTATCACTGAATGCCGGTTTTAACGGGAGAGGGGAAAAACTCTGACACACTTAAAACCTCTCTGACACGCTTAAAAGTTCCACCAGCAGACCATTAAGTCAGACGAGCATTCTATGTGATTCTATGTATTTCTTCGCTACGTGAAATTCACCCTTCAATGGGAGTTTGATTGACACAAACACATTAATGAGCCACAAAGTAGTATTTATTGTGTGAATTTCTTTTAAAAAAATGACAAAATTTGACTTCGTTTCATACCAAAAGTAACCTGCTCTGTCTTTGTCAGATGTATTTTTCATTCTGTGAGAACATGATGTGTGGTGTGAGAGCACCTTGGCTTGTCTGATAAAGCAAAAGTAACTAAAGGGGGGCGGGTCTATGCAAAGGGTCAATTTCGGGACTAACTATATATTTTATTATAGTAGATGTAAGTTATGTTAAACATGACTTAATGCCAATAAATTAAACTCATTGTACTGAAATTGATTTCTGTACATTGTAATGTTATTTTTTTTCTGTAATTGTTGTTACCCCCCTCAGTCTTTTCCTTATATTTTGTCTATTCTTTCTATCTTAGGTACTCTGAACTCTAGCGATAAGCGCTCTGATGTGGATGATTTCATTTTGATGTTCAGTGTGGTGGATGAGAACTTAAGCTGGTATTTGGAGGAGAATGTTGAAACATTCTGCTCTGAACCAGATGCAACAAAAACACTTATGGAAAGCGAAGATGAGGATTTCAGAGAGTCCAACCTTATGCATTGTAAGTATCAGTATTTCTCAAGTTTTAACTTTAACTTAATCCATAGTTGCTGTTTCTTCCTCCTTGTGTTCTATTGAGGAATGTTCTTTTTATCATAGAAAATGTAAAATGTACAAATTAGCTTAAACAATTTTTGCGTGTGTGTGGTAGACATTTTTAATTCTAAGAGGTTTACATTGCATTGCAGCAGTTAATCAGTTAAAATGTGATTAATTCTTAAATCTTTAAATTTAAATCTTTAGTATTGAAATTGATAAAGCTTCCCTTGTCTGTAACCAAGGGTATTAGATTTTATTGAAGTAAGCACTTGAGTTTCCATGATGTCATTTTTTTTGCTGATGACACATGACTGACATTTTCATGGAAAGTACCTTTTTGTATCAGTTTCATTTTTGGAAAAAGTTTAGTTTTCCTTTTGATATCTAACGGGTCCGTGTACCTTCAGAAAATGTGTTTTCTTGTTTTTGTCTTCTAAACGGAAAAATGAATAAACCATTATTTTATCACATATTCAACCCTTCTCATCAACATAAATAAACAAATCTTGAGTCATTTTTCATATTTTTATTTTGTTTTCATTACACTTTGATCTAATCAGCCAAATGGAAAAACAGTATAACCAAAATGGATAAACATCGTGAATATTCAATCTCTACGTGGGCGGGAATAAAACGCCTCTTTCCGCTGATTGGTCAATCAAAGATCAAACTGTGCTATCATCAGCTCCACGCAACAGAATAGACAGTGATCTGATACATTTGTATGGATTATTACAGAGTTGCAACTACATTTAATATTTTTTTATCAAACAGCCAGGCTAATAAATGGCTCGACACAAACCGTACCAGGGCAGAGCCTAGACAGAGCTTTCTACTGTGTACATATAAATTTGCGTGCCGTGAAATTCTAATTTATCGTATTAAAGCAGGCATGAATTCAAAATTGACCCTATTTACTTTGTTTGTGCATATTACTAGTCTTGGGGTGAACAATTAATCCATGCAAATTATTACACAGAAAAAAACTGTTTGTCGCGGTAATCTTTAATCAAAATCTGAATGGCGTTCCTTCTCTGATGATGTCAGTTTGACGTCTTGGGTAGAAAACACTTAAACCACTCCCCTCCGACAGTTAGTCTGCTATGAGCGAGGGATTGAGAGGAGGAGCGCTGAAGTAAAACCCTGCTCTCTATTCAGTATTCCGTTTCGCTTGGAAATTCGTCAAAACACTAGAGAAATGTTGTTTGCAACTTCCGGGTTACAGGGATTAATTCACGTGGCATCTGTTTTATTACAATGTACAATTCAAATTTAAATAACAATTTACGTGGCAACTGCTTTCACAACTACCCCTAGCCAACTACTAGCCAATTTGGAACACTTATTAGCCTACTTATTTAGCTGACCAACTCTCAAAATCTGTGTGCCGGAGAGCGTGATGCACTGGACAGCGCGGAGAGAATGCATAAGCTAATGAAGCGCAGAGCAGAATTGATTCAAGGGTCTAGTCAAGTCAAGTCATCTTCATTTATATAGCGCTTTTTTTGGAGGCAGTCGTGGCCTAATGGATAGAGAGTCGGACTTGTAACCCAAAGGTCATGGGTTCGAGTCTCTGGTCCGGCAGGGATTGCTTTCCTGTAGCTCAGTGGTTAGAGCGTGGCATTAGCAATGCCAAGGTCATGGGTTCAATCCCAGGGATTGCACATACTCAGATACAAATGTATAGTATAATGCAATGTAAGTCGCTTTGGATAAAAGCGTCTGCCAAATGCATAAATGTAAATGGATTGTCGGTGAGGGGAGTGAATGTCCAGCGGTCTCCCCACCTTCAATACCACGACTGAGGAGAGACCCTTGAGCAAGGCACCGTACCCCCAACTGCTCCCCGGGCGCCGCAGCAATGGCTGCCCACTGCTCCGGGTGTGTGTNATAAAGGCCACAAAAAAAAAAACGGCGTGACATGTCCACAACCGGAAGTTGTATATTTGGCACAGAAATACTCTGTCATACGTCCAACTCGTGTTTTGAAACTTTGGCCATGTTTAGCATGAGAATCCAACTCTTCAACAGTGTAAATAAGTCAGAATGCATGAAATAGCATTACACCCCCCCTTTAACTTAATCCATAGTTGCTGTTTTTTTCTCCTTATGTTCTATTGAGGAATGTTCTTTTTATCATAGAAATTTTTGTTTAAAATTTAAATTAGCTTAAACATTTTTTGTATGTGTGTGTGGTAGACTAAATTTAAATCTTTAGTATCGAAATTGTTAAAGCTTCCCTTGTCTGTAACCTAGGGTATTAGATTTTATTGAACTAAGCACATGAATTTCCATGATGTAATTGTTTGCTGATGACACATGACTGACATTTTCATGGAAAGTACCTTCTTGTATCTGTTCCACTTTGGAACAAAAGCATTCGTTTAGTTATCCTTTTTATATCTAACGTTTGCTGCACTCTAAAATGCCTTTGTAGTTGTTAATGATTTTAGTTTATTTGGATCAAATTTTATTATCTTAGTGAATAATAGCAGAATAATTGTCTTATTTTCAAGTATTTATTTTGTATCTTATTAATTAATTAATTAATTAATTGTATCTAACTCATGTCATCTCATATCCTTTTTTCCTTAATGTCACTTATTCAGCTTGTTCTTGTCTTTTCCCATTAGCAATCAATGGGTATGTTTATGGTAATCTGCCTTCACTGAAAGTGTGTGTTGGGCGTCCTGTGTCTTGGCATCTCTTTGGCATTGGCAACGAAGTTGACATTCATTCGGCCTATTTCCATGGGCACACCCTCATGGATCGCAAGCACCGCACAGATGTTCTTAGTCTGTTTCCTGCGACTTTTGTCACTGCAACAATGATCCCGAGAACAAAAGGAAAATGGTTGTTAAGTTGCCAAGTCAACGATCATATACAAGGTACAGTATTGTCTGTTCTGTTGTCTTTCTGTCATCTTTGTGTGAAGCCCATATGTGCTCCTGGTTTTTTGGAAGCATTTGTTTCTAATCAGTGTGTGATCCTTTTCAGTTTTTCTTTAATGATTGTGAGTGGTAAAGTGTTCACTTTTGCGGCACCTTTTTTAAAGACACTTGTTTTATCTTTCTTGAAATGATGATGGCACATTGCTTTAGTTATTTGAAGATAAATAGTTAATTGTCATTTAGTCAGAGTGGCTGTGTTTATAATTTAAATTTCTACCGTAAAAGAAAATGTATCGTGTCATAACACAAATCCATGAATTTATCTCCCCTAAAAGTGTAAACATCGACCCTCCCAGGCCCCGTCTAAACATTGAGAGTGTCCGCTCAGATCTGTCACTCTCTTTCCAGCTCAACCAATAATGAGAATTTGGGGCGTGGCTACTGTAGCAGATGGAGCCAATGGGTGTTTAGCTGGTGTGGGACAATGGCTGATGTGTTACATGGGAAAAGACATTCAGCTTCGATTACAGGAGTGCAAGCCAAATTTTGCTGCATTTAGACATTCAAAAATTTAACAGGTCATTAACACATCAGAGCGAAGGGGGCATTGTGATGCAACACGCTACAATGGACACTTCAATACAACATCATCATGCCCCCATTTAGATAGAAAACACCAGTTTGTAATGTTTACTCTGACGTATCCAATGTAGAATCAACCTTAAAGGATTAGTTCACTTTAAAATGAAAATTACCCCAAGCTTTACTCACCCTCAAGCCATTTTAGATGTATATGACTTTTTTCATTCTGATGAACACAATCGGAGTTGTATTAATAAATATCCTGACACATCCAAGCTTTATAATAGCATTGAACGGGACCAATGAGTATGAAGCTCAAAAAAGTGCATGCATCCATTATAAATGTACTCCACACGGCTCCATGGGGTTAATAAAGGCCTTCTGAAGCAAAGTGATGCATTTGTGTAAGAAAAATATCCATGTTTAATAAGTTATAAAGTAAAATATCTAGCTTCCGCCAGACCGCCTTCCATATTCAACTTACAAGGAAAGTGTAACGGATCTCGCAGTTCAGGCGATGTCAGTTACGCTTTATTCGTAACTCGATTTCTGAAAAATTGATTTCTGAATCTCACTCTTTTTTATGGTTTCTCCTTGTGAGCAGCAGGTATGCAGGGTTTCTATGAGGTCTCAGCCTGTGGGTCTGCAGCCTCTCCAACAGAAGCCCCTGGCACTGAGAGACGTTTCTACATTGCTGCTGAAGAGATGGAATGGAACTACGCCCCTTCAGGAATGAACTACATGAACGATGAAATCCTTACTGAACCATACAGGTAGAAACACAGATTTGGAGACAATTAATGCATGATTGAGTCACTCAAAACCCACTGCAAGGGCTTGGCAATGACATTTCTGAAAGATTAAACCTACTAGAATAATTTGATTGGATAATGAATCTGACCATCTGAAATTAGACTCTAATCATTTGTATTTCTGAGGGATTCTTAAGAGGTGAAGGTCAGACTCACACTTTGCTTGTAAATGTCAGGGAATAAATTCTGATTGGATAAACTTTTGCCACTATTAATTTGAGGACAGACACTGTGTCTCATTCACTAAAAAATAATTGTGTACACTATTCATATTTTTATGCATATTTAAACAAATTCACAATTATCCTCGTTCTAATGTTGATGAATTCGGAGTATTCTAAATGAGCAACCACGTGCCCGAGGTAAGTAATTTACATAAAGCACACCCAAGCTATGTTCATTTAAGGGCTTTCTGCACACCCTTTTCTTTCGTCACTCTCAACAAACATGACGCTCTCTAAAGACACATTCTCACGCACAGCAAGATCCGCGAGCAATGCCAAGAGTGCCATCTTTAAAACGAGTTCAAACACAGTAAACACCTTGGCTTTTATGCGTACATTACAGACCTCTGATTAACCAGCTGTGTCTTTATGCATAGATACCTCACACTTTGAGCTATAATGCACCTTTTCTTACTATTTTACTGATAGTAAAATAGTAAGATACTGCCTATATCTATATTTAAAATTTCATCTTAAAGGGTTAGTTCACCCAAAAATTCTGTCATTTATTACTCACCCTCATGTCGTTCCACACTCGTAAGACTTACGTTCATCTTCCGAACACAAAATTAAGATATTTTTGATAAAATCCGATGGTTCAGTGAAGCATCCATTGCCACCAAGATAATTAACACTTTCAAATGCCCAGAAAGGTACTAATGACATATTTAAAACAGCTCATGTGACTACAGTGGTTCAACCTTAACGAGAATACTTTTTGTGCGGCAAAAAACAAAATAACAACTTTATTCAACAATATCTAATGATGGGTGATTTCAAAACACAGCTTCATGAAGCTTTACGAGTCTTTTGTTTTGAATCAGAGGTTCAGATCGTGTATCAAACCAAACGTGTATCAAATCCAAAGTCACGTGATTTCAGTAAACGAGGCTTCGTTATGTCATAAGTGTATTGAAATTTCAATGGTTCACCACTGGGGGGCGTAACTTTGGCAGTTTGATACGCGCTCTGAACCTTCTGATTCGAAACAAAAGATTCGTAAAGCTTCGAAGCTTCATGAGGTAATGTTTTGAAATCAACCACCACTAGATATTGTTGAATAAAGTCATTATTTTGTTTTTTTGTGCACAAAAAGTATTCTTGTCGCTACATTACATTACAGTTGAACCACTGTAGTCACATGAACTGTTTTAGATATGTCTTTAGTAGCTTTCTGGACATCTGAAATTGTTAATTATCTTGGCGGCAATGGAGACCTCACTGAACCATCGGATTTTTGTGTTCCGAAGATGAACGAAGGTCTTACGAATGTAGAAAGACAGGATGAGTAATTAATGACATAATTTTCATTTTTGGGTGAACTAACTTTTTGGGTACGAGTGGTTTCAGTTGTTCCTACATTTTTTCATAATTTAGAATACATTTTAGAACGAAAGTTATTGATGAATCATGATTTGTTTGGGAAAACGTTCATATGCAGATTTCACACACAAAATCATGCATACACATGCTTGGTGAATGAGACCCAATGTCTCCAAAAAGAGAGATTTAGGAGTAGAAAACCATTGTAAATATTAAATCAATTAAAGATGAAAGAGAAAGAGAATGAGAAAACAACATGGTTTTGTTTATTTACTTAGTTAGTTAGCCCTTAGAGTTCACCACTGATATAAAGTTGATGCAATCTGGACCCATTGAAACAGATCAATTTGGTGTTATCTGTGCTACAGTACACTGGATTTTAAAGATAAGAGAAAAGTCTAAACTCTTTTTATTCACTAAACCTTAATATATCTAAATTCACCTTGTTTTTGAAGCCTTTGAAGCTACTCAAAGATACAAACTTTTTTCAAAAATGTCATTAATGCAATTATCACAGATATAATTATTGCTAATGGTTCCTACCTGATATAAACTCTTATTTATAGTGTAATTTTTCATTTATTTTCATATAATATAAGTGTTAATGTCACTAAATTAGTGTGTTGATGTCTTTCTTTTCCTGCAGTGACTCTGAACCATACTTCAGTCGTGATGGTGGTAAACTGGGTGGAACATACCTGAAGGCCAGATACATTTCATATACTGATGAAACATTTACTACCAAAACACATATTGCAGGCTCAGATGTGCATCTTGGAATTCTGGGTAAAATCCTCACTTGTGTCTATGTTTATGAACACTGATATGTCTTTGATAATATTTTAAAGTATGCATGAAATGGAAGTTACTA
>RJVU01030023.1:1816837-1832431 GCA_003731715.1 Anabarilius grahami
GATATATTGCGCATCTTATGATGCATCTTACTCATGCTGTTCACTTTTCATAATCAAGTAAATGAATTTAAAACATAACATAGGACTATTTAAACATATATATGAAACTACATTTTCTTTAATGGCTACCAATACGTATTGTACAGTACAGAGAAATTTCATAAGCAAGAGCGGATCATGAGTCATGAGTCGGATCAAGAATTACTTATTTTTAGACCTATATTTAATAATGGGGGCATTCAAGTTATTTGACATATATTTTTTTTTTAAGTAACGCAATAGTTACTTTCCCTGGTAATTAGTTATTTTTATAATGATGTAACTCAGTTACTAACTCCATTACTATTTGTGAGAAGTAACTAGTAACTATAACTAATTACTTTTTTTAAGTAACGTGCCCAACACTGGTTGTCCTTGCATCTTTGTCTGATATCATGTGACTTTAGTTTGTCCACCAAGTTCTATTCAAAATGTAGCAAACTCTTTAGCAAACTTTACTAAAGTTTAGTCAGTTTACTAGTTTTTGCACTATTATGTAAATGCCAAAAGAGCATGTCTTAACCCATTTTGCATTTGACTTGCTGCGATAGTTACTGCTTGGAAGAAGCAGTGCAGAGAACAGAGAGCATGTGGTAGAAGGGAAAGAATCTTCTCCACTCATGTTCATCCAACATGACATTTGCCAAGCCACATTATTTTTAATTTTCTGCAGCTGTGTTGTTAGTAGATAACCCGCACCTGATTATCATCGGCTCTGTGTTTGTGACATTACACTATTTTGTGTTACTCTTGATAGATTGCGTTGATCGTTGTGGAAATGAGCTGCTGTGTCTTTGTTCTTTAATTTACACATTGACAATAGATCATCAGCAGAACTAGTGACTCCCATTAGCGCGTTTATGGTCTCATGCTAATTTGCCGTTTAGTAAATCTGTCCCTAAGGTTTTGGATTGTATTTTAGATTGTATTATTTGGATTGTAAATTACAGTACGATCTAAAATAATAGTGCTAATGATTATTTATTGTTTTATTCTAAAATGATTTAATGAGAGGTAGGTATGTATATGTGAATCCGAATCGTATAATGATGACTAAACTAGTCTAATGCCAAGTTTACACTACAGGATTTTAAGCCCGATTTGAGCCCGATCTGCAAGTTAACGAGCTCGCCGACAGGTCGGGCTGTGATCAGGGGAAAATCAGCGGGTGATCGGCGCTCGCCTATCTTTATGTGTGAACTACTGAACGACGCGTCGCCTACACCTCGCTGATGCCAGACAAATATCTAGCATGCTAAATATCTGGCTGTCGGCCGACTCCATATCCTGTGGTGTCACGTGTCGCGACGCATCAGCCAATGAAATATACACTGATGTCTAGCAATAACCAGAGCCGTTAACGATTACAGCATCTTATGTATCCCTATTCCCAACTGTGTAAATAACAGGTGGCATAAAACTAGTTTATATGCCATATATATGGCATCCCTATCATCAACTGTAGTTGGAACATTACTTTACAACTTAAATAACAATCCATTCAAATGTAATTTGCCGACGTTTATTCATATCAGATACACATTGTGTAAGTTAGTAACTATAAAGCTCACTCTATTGTTCTCTCGGTTCACCGGCTACATGTATTTTGGTACAAATGGATGAATTCGTGTGACTCTCTGAACTAAAGCGCAAACAAACAAGGTAGCGCCCATCTCTTTCATTCCCTTGATTTATAAATCGAGGGAATGAAATAGTAAATCGTGCGCACGATTGAGTAAATCGAGCGAACAAATTAGTAAATCGTGCGCACGATTTAGTAAATCGAGGAAACGAAATAGTAAATCGAGGAAATGAATTAGTAAATCGTGCACACGATTACATTTTTTTTCTTGCATGTCATGTGTGGGGCTCCGTAAATACCTGTTTAATTATGACTTATGATTTATTTGATCAGCTACATAATGCAAAAAGCTTTAGATCAGGCATTACGAACTGCTACCCATGGGGGTCCAAGAATTTGGCACGACAACGGTTTTAACAAAATTAGGGAAGATTATTCCAGTTCTCTGCTTTGATACAGAGTTGCTAGGTCTCATGATGTCTGAAAAGCTTGTTGTTTCCTTAAATAATTAAAATGTATAAGCAAAATATATTTTTTGATAGTGAACATTTGTTCATCAGTATGTACTTTTACTCCAGGCATGTTTGAGCTGAGCTGTCGTACAACTGATCACTACCAGGCAGGCATGCGTCAACATTACACAGTCAAGTCCTGTTCGGCAAAGACTCCAGCACCAGAACACTTTACCTCCACAGTGCGCTACTATATAGCAGCAGAGGAAGTTGTGTGGAATTATGCACCAAACCGAACATGGGAACTAGAGAAACATAAGGCTACACTGGAGGAAAGGTATACCCACAAACATATATGCATATTTGTTCTTATACATACATTGAGCTTTAAAATGAAACATTAGGGTTAAGGTTAGGGTTAACTCTTCAAGTGAGGCTTGACTGAGAAGAGTCAAGACTCATGCTTGAAACTCTCTATTTCACACAAAGCAAGATACACAGTTTTACCTATTTACTGTTATTTTAAGATTATTAGAATGCATAAAGTTTTCCTGTAGCTCAGTGGTTAGAGCATGGCACTAGCAATGCCAAGGTCATGGGTTCGATCCCAGGGATTGCACATACTCCGATACAAATGTATAGTATAATGCAATGTAAGTCGCTTTGGATAAAAGCGTCTGCCAAATGCATAAATGTAAATGTAATAAATGTAAACTCAATTTAGACACATTCATGCACACATGATATTTTCTGTCTTTCTGTTTTTTTTTCTCTCTGTCTTTTTCTTTCCTGCTTTACTCAGCCCTGGAAGTATTTACCTAGAGAAATCAAATGATCAGATTGGTGCTGAATATAAGAAGGTGGTGTTTCGTGAATACACAGATGAAACATTTACTAAAAAGAAGCCCAGGCGTCCAGAGGAGGAGCACTTGGAGATAATGGGTATGGCACATCTGTCTTTTTTGAAAAAAGAAAAGAACATAATAAATATATATATATATATATATCGTAGTGCTGTCATTCGATTAAAAAATAAGCTAAAGATAAGCAAGTTTTTTTTTAAATATTTGTATATTGTAATAATTTCACAGTTAGTTTCCAAATTAATGTAGAAACATCTTAAAGACAGTATATTATAAATATTTGTTTAATGGCATCTTTTTTATGAATGAAGGCCAGTATCACTGATACTAATACTGCTACTGATGTCTGTACTCAGATTTTTTTCAAACATTAATTTTAGACATTCAACATTACAATATACCTAAAAGCTATCAATTGTAACATTTATTAGGCTTTAAAAAATAACAACTTTTAATTAAAGTAAACTTAAAACAATCTTCACATAAACAATTCTCCCTCTAAGCTGCGCGCATGCTCGACCGCGCAGAAAGAATAATTGGCGCGCAGAGGACAGAAATGGTGTGGGGAAATCCATTTGATTGTAGTTTAAATGAGAAATAAGTGCAATGCTCTGGTCAACCGCTATAGAGTTATTTTCGCTATAGAGTAAGAACCGGTGAATGTGGTTTACAGAACGATTGAGCTCATGTGAGCGGGCCTGAGCCAAATCAGTCACTGTCATGTTTGCAGACTAAATACCTCAATACGAGAGAAACGAAAAGAAATGTGAAATAAAGCGTCATGTTTTAATGAAAAGTGGCGGAAATAACGGATGATGGGCACAGAATGCTAACAAAACTCTGAGACATTTACAATTACACACCCACCACACTTGTAGCTTGCAAACTCAAAATACATCAGTTATATAAATCAGTTTAAATAGATTATTGTGTGTGGTGGTGGTGGTGTGGATTTCAGGGATGTTTAGATAACTATAAAAGAGTTAACGTTTACTTTTCTTAAAAATATTTAGCTATCAGATCTGTTTAAATGCTTCAGTTTTCATATTATAATATATTAAAACAAATTGAAGCATTTAAACTGATATTATACTGTATGTCAGTTTAAATACTTCAAGAATATATTATATTATATTTTACTATATTACATTATAATGTAAGCCTAATAAAAAATTGATCTCACAAGGGGATTGTTTAGGGCTCCTTGCCACTAAAAATCTTGAAACCTCCTGGTATAGAAAATCTGGGAAATTCATAAGCAATAAACATGTAATAATTTACTGTACAAAAACACATTATGGTTGTCCCAAACAATCAGTCTAACTGCTCAAATTATATTATTATAAAGAATTGAACTGTCCTGCAGGAGATTTTTAAATTATTTTTTTTAAATAGAATTTCTTGGTACAGTAAACAAAGCAATGTGAAAAAATCTCAAGTAACATAAAATGTGCTTAATTTAGTGACTGAACTGCTTGATCAAAAATATGATTTAATATATCACTAAGTTACATCAAAGGGTCAAATAAAATAGAAATGGCACATTAAAGTTAAAAGTTACAGTTGCATGATAAAACATGATATTTTTTTTGCGTGTGTGTGTTTACGTTCATTGTACAGGTCTGATATAAAGAATGTTTTTTCTCGAGTGGCCAAAATGTGTGCTCAACAGGGAAAAGTTTTGCTCAGCGAGAAAAAAAATTAGAGGGAACATTGCACATAAACCCATTATAATAAATGTCATATTTATCTGTGGCCTTCGTACCTGTCTAACAGGTAGGAAATATACAGAAATTGAATAAAGTTATCAAACACTTTACAGTCTTCACAACATAAATTATAGAATATAGATTATGGATTAATCGTTATTGAAGCTACAATTTTCTCTGTTACCTTTGTTCTTTGATTAACATTAATGACAGTATCACAGCAACTGGTTTATTAGGCTGCTGTCACTTTAAGAGCTGCCGCTGCCGAACATGACGCGGATCTGAAGCGCATCTCATTTTTTCACAAAGCTTTAAGTTAATTTAAAATGTTATTCAACTAATTTCTGTCATTAATTATGACTCTCACATCGTTCCAAACCCGTAAGACCTTCGTTTATCTTCGGAACACAAATTAAGATATATTTGATGAGATATGAGCGCTTTCTGACCTCCCTATACTTCCGTATACACACCATTGTCATAACCAATTTCAAAGCCCAGAAAGATAACTAACCTTTTAAGACTGCTCTTATGAGGATACTCGACACAACGGGCATTTTTTCATAATTCTGTGTGTTATTGTTTGATCAAGTGAAAAAGAGAACAATACTGGCGACATACTGAAAGAGAACTCACAGAGACATGACATTCACAAACAGCACGTTCTTGTTTGTCTTGGGGAACTTGAATAGTTTAAAAGCATTTGCGTGAATAAGAGCGTGATCATATAATGCAAGGCTAGCCAAATTATAACGGAAAAAACGTATTGGTGCGTTAATTGCATTAAGTATTTTTAAGGTATTAAACTGAACAAAAAAATTGCATGCGCTAACGCATTAATTTTGCGTATACACAGTGCTCAGCGTAAATGAGTACACCCCCTTTGAAAAGTACAATTTTAAACAATATCTCAATGAACACAACAACATTTTCCATTTTCCTAAGTTTAATGTAACATCTGTTTAACTTATAACATTATAACTTAGAGAACAAAATTTTCAGTTTTACTCAAATTAAGGTGATGCAAATATGAGTACACCCCACTGAAAGACTCTGGAGCAAAGCTAAATTTTAGACTACAAATGTCTAATTTAACAAAAAATCAACCACATGTGAGTCTAATTATTCATTACACAGGTGTCCAGCAGACAGTTGACTATAAAAGGGTGTTAAAACCCCTTCCCATTTCAGGCTGTCAGCAATGGCACCACATGGAAGAGAAATGTCACAAGACCTGAGAAAGAAAATCATTTATTTTCACCAGAAAGGTGAAGGCTACAAGAAGATCAGCAAAGATTTACTTATCAGTCAGAATACTGTAGCAAAAGTGGTACAAAAATTTAAAAAAGATGGAACTGCAACCATCTCACAGAGATGTCAGGTCGTCCACGGAAGTTAACACCTCAACAGGAACGTCTTCTGATGAGAAGGGTTAAAGAAAATCAGCATGAAAGTTCACTGCAGTTATCTAAAGAAGAAGAAAGACAAACTTTGGTGACTATTTCCTGTGACACAATACGGCGTAAACTGCAGAGGAATGGCGTGCATGGGTGCCGTCCACGAAAGAAGCCTCTCCTAAAGCCCAGGCACAAAAAAGCCCACCTAGAGTTTGCCAGGGCCCATGCTGACAAAAATGAAGACTACTGGGACTCTATACTCTGGAGTGATGAGACCAAGATAAATGTTTTTGGAACTGATGGCTTCAAAACTGTATGGCGTCGCAAAGGTGAGGAATACAAAGAAACCTATACTGAAAGAGAAGATGCTATCATCACGTCGTGCCCTTGGTCGTCGTGCACTTTTGCAACATGACAATGATCCTAAACACACATCTAAGGCCACTGTTGGATTTTTGAAGAAGAATAGGGTGAAAATTATTAATTGGCTCCTGATCTGAACCCAATCGAACACCTATGGGGAATTCTAAAGAGACAAGTTGAGCATCACTCTCCATCCAGCATCCAGTCTCTAAAAGAGGTCATTCTTGAAGAATGGAAAAAGATAGATGTTGCTAAATGTCGCCAACTTGTTCATTCCATGCCAAGAAGACTTGGTGCTGTCATTAAAAATCATGGAGGCCATACAAACTACTAGATGTAGTAGTTTTTGTTGTGGGGTGTACTCATTTTTGAATCACCCTAATTTTAGTAAAACTGAAAAATGTGTAATCTAAGTTATATTATTAACCTTACTTTCATGTTATAAGTTAAACAGATGTTATATTAAAGGGATAGTTCACCCAAAAATGAAAATTTGATGTTTATCTGCTTACCCCCAGGGCATCCAAGATGTAGGTGACTTTGTTTCTTCAGTAGAACACAAATGATGATTTTTAACTCCAGCCGTCACAGTCTTTTAGCCGAATAATGGGTGTAAACGGTAACACCATCTATAAGAGGCAAATAAACACGACAGACAAATCCAAATTAAACCCTGCGGCTCGTGACGACACATTGATGTCCTAAGACACGAAACGATCGGTTTGTGCGAGAAACCGAACAGTATTTATATCATTTTTTACCTCTAAAACACTACTATGTCCAACTCCGTTCAGCATCCGGTTGGTGAGGTCAAAAAACGCGCTCTGCTGACGGAACTGATGTCTCGCGCTTTGCTTCAATGAGTGCGAGACATCACTTCCGTTGTCAGAGCGCGTTCAGACCTCACTAACCGGATGTGGAGGGCAGTTGGACATAGTAGTGTTTTAGAGGTAAAAAATTATATAAATACTGTTCGGTTTCTCGCACAAACCGATGGTTGTGTGCCTTAGGACATCAATGTGTGTTCTACTGAAGAAACAAAGTCACCTACATCTTGGATGCCCTGGGGGTAAGCAGATAAACATCAAATTTTCATTTTTGGGTGAACTATCCCTTTACACTTATTTAGTCTTGTCAACATTTTGGAAAATGTTTGTGTTCATTGAGATATTGTTTAAAATGTTACTTTTCAAAGGGGGGGTGTACTCATTTACGCTGAGCACTGTATGTGTGTGTAGTAGTAGCAATATTATAAAGCATCATTGAGGAATTAATAGATCAGTGTTATAAAAGAATGATAAAGAATAAAGAATTATCATTGATACACTTTGTTTTAGCTCTTTACCGTTGTGGTTCTGAAGTGATCCTTGTTGTATTCGCAGGACCCATCCTCAGAGCTGAGGTTGGTGAGAGGATTCAGGTCGTGTTTAAAAACAAAGCCAGCAGGCCATATTCTGTTCATGCCCATGGAGTGAAGACCAGTGAACCCCATCAGAATGGTATTCCACCATGTTTGTTAATAATAATACAAAAACATTCTAATTTGTCTTATTATGTGTGCAGGAGTGAATAGTTTATTTCTATGTGCATTACATGTGTTATAGGTGATGTGCTGACATACAACTGGATCATTCCAGAACGATCAGGTCCAGGTCCCAAGGATCCAGACTGTATAACATTTGCCTACTACTCTACTGTCAGCTTTGTTGAGGTATAAAACACATAAACAATATAATCTGTACATTATACATTGCAAAAACATTGCAGGTGTTTTAAATACACTAAGTATGAAAAATTGGTAACATTTTACAATAAGGTCTCATTTGTTAACATTAGTTAATGCATTAGCTAACATGAAATATCAATTAACAATATATTTTTTTACAGTATTTATTAACCTTTGTTCATGTTAACAAATTGAACATTTGATCTTAAAAAAGTATTAGTTAATTTTAAGATTAACATTAACTAAGATCAATAAATGCTGTAGAAGAATTGTTTATTGGTCATGTTAACTAATGTAGTAAACTAATGTTAACAAATAAAATTCTACTGTAAAGTTTTAATGAGAAAAAATGTATTTTTATGTCTATTTTGAATATCAGATCTTATTTGGAAATATGTTATGAAAGCAATAAGTAAACATAAAAATGTGACATTTTACAGTATGATTGAGGATTTACAGATGTACTATGTGAATGTCTTTCAGGACTTGATGAGCGGTTTGGTGGGTCCACTGATAGTGTGCCGTAAAGACACCCTGAACACTGAAAGACGAAGAAAAGACACGGATAAAGAGTTTGCCCTCCTTTTCATGGTGTTTGATGAAAATCAGTCCCACTACCTGGATGAAAACATAAAAACTTATCTCAAGGCAGACGAATTTGACAAATATAATGCGGACTTTATGGAGAGCAACAAAATGCATGGTGTGTGTGTGTGTGTGTATTACAACAGAGAAATACATGGTATGTTCAGATTTTTTTTAAGAACTTGAAACTCTTTCTGTCTTCCACAGGCATTAATGGCAAGTTGTATGCTAACCTCCCTGGGTTGAAAATGACAGAGAAAGACAAGACCCAGTGGTATTTGTTAGGACTGGGGAACGAAGTGGACATGCACACTGTGCATTTCCATGGTCAAAGCTTCATTTACAAAGTATGTACATAAGCACACCAGAGTAAAGCTAGAAAATTATTTATGGAGTGGCAGTGGAGTGGCATGAGGGGTGTCTAAAAGGGTGTCGACACCAAAGCAAGCATCTATTTCTTTTGAATTTATGGCCTGACCTACACATTCATTGCCATAAATATGTGAAAGCTGCATTTCTCAGAGGGACTTTAAATCAATAATTAGATTTTTTTTTAAATAATTAAAAAATAAGCAATATATCAATACCCAGGGCACTACGACAGTAGCAGCTTTCACACATTAAATCTGGTAAATTTGCCATAAATTTTCATCGGATTGCCTTTTCCCAGGAAATTTACCACATATGCTTTTCGCACAATCAAGAGTGTTCAGTTTTATTTACCGTTAAGATTACCATTCACACGTCAGAACCGAAATACTAGTAAACTCTAAAACCTGCACCATTTTCATCCACCCAGATTTGAACGTAAAATGTAAAATGAACTTTATATGAATAAAAAATCCATTGAAATAATATATATGTGATTAATAAACATTATGTATAAATTAAAGGAAATAATAGACTAAGATTACATCATTACCTGACAATGTTATTATAGTTGCCACAAAAACAGTGCACGTGCATGTATAAAGTAGTGGTACTAGGGGTGTAACGATACCCTCATGTCACGATTCGATACATATCACGATACTGAACTCATGATACGATATTATTGCAATACACCAAGACATATTGTAAAAGGATGTACTGTTGATTCAAATACTGAATCCTGCAATAATGCCTAAATAAATGTTAAAATGCCTCTCAGACACTCTTATTTTCTCCCCCTCAGACGGATCATTCTCATCGTGCTGATGTATACGACCTATTCCCAGGAACATTTCAGACCATAGAACTGGTTGCAGAAAGTCCTGGACAGTGGCTGCTACACTGTCATGTGACTGACCACATCCATGCAGGGATGGAGGCGCTTTTCACCGTTCATTCTAAAGGTTAGACAAAAGGCCTACAAAGCTCCTAGCCTATGGAGAGCTTTTAAGGTTAGCTTAAGGATGCTTTAACAGAGCTTTAAATGTGAACCTGAGCCTGTTTGTCCGTAGAGTTCAAGTTAGTAGGTTGGTTTCAAATCATTCTTCCAAACTCAGGCATGCATCAGTGCAGGGGTGTAGATTCTTACCTGACAATCTATTCTGGTTATTTTATGGTCACGCGAGAACGTTACAAAGAGGACATTTGGGAAGTTATAAGAACGTCCTATAGTAATAGTCCCCTAAACATTTCCCTGAAGGTCCACCAAATAACATCCCCCAAACCTTAAAAGAACACCACATTGTGACCGTCTCTGAACGTACTGGGAATGTTACTAGACAACGTCCTTAACACCAGTGGATGTTCTGAGAATGTTCTGGGAACGTAACATTTCTAGCGGGGATAACCTGTCACCTAGTAAAGTTCCCAGAACGTTCAGAGACGGTCACGATGTGGAGTTCTTTTAAGGTTTGGGGAACATTTTGGTGTCCCAAATGTCTTCTTTGCAACATTGTTTTTTGACCATAAAATAACCACACTGGAACGTCCCCTAAAGTCATATAAGGAACCTTAAACTGCAGCACTTTCATTACCAAAAGTGGACGTTTTTGGAACGTCCCGAATGTTCTGTAAAGGTTTGGAATTTTCGTCACCTTTAGAGAACTTTTAGGGAACGTTGCGCAAGGTCCTGAGAAAGTCGACTTCTACGTGGGTACAATCCTGCTCCTGAAGGGACTAATATCAGGCAAACTTTTGCTCCAACTCCTGCCTAGTAATCGCAAAGACCTTGATTTGCTGGTTCAGGTGTGTTCAAATGGGTTTGAGCTGAAATCAGCAGGACAGTGGCCTTCCAGGAGCAGGATTGGACTCCCCTGCACTAGAGAACCCAAATGCACTTGAACTCAATTGTTGTTCACTGATGGCATGAACTTGATCAATCCTACATTGACATGGAAGTTAACTACTATTGATGACTGTGACAAGCAGGGTGGGGCGAGAGCCTTTAGAGAACGGTATGAGACTGGTGCAGTTCACCAGCCCCACACCATTCTCTCACGGATTTCGCCCCGCCCTGCTTGTCACAATAACACATAAATTGGATCTTTGTCTGCTCCTTGTCACAGTTATTATAGTATAATGCATTTCTCATAGCTACTGGTCTATGAATGTTCTGGAAACCACTAATAATAGTAAGATTTTTTTTTCTCTCCCATGTGTCTCGCATTGTCCCACAAAATCATGTCTACAAACCTGCAACAGAACAAAAACTAGGTGGTTACCTTAGTGTGTGTGTGTGTGTGTGTGTGTGTGTGTAAAGTTTTACTAGTAAATCCAATGTGACACAAACATGAACAACGAAAAAGTTAAGTTGCCATTTTCTGTGTGCTTTTCATAGTGATGCTGGATTTTCATTCATGTTTTGTTCACAAATCCAGCAAGAAATCTACAAATGCAGATGTAAATCCAGGAATGCACAAAAGCAAGCATGAAATGTACACATAAGAAGCTTACATGGTTTTTAAAGCTTACAAAATAACCCACAAATACACAAGGGACATTTTGAGCTGATTACATCAGTATAATGTCTCAAGAATATTTGTGAATGTTCTTCTGCATTTGTGGATCTTGAAGCTCTTTCGCAGTCTTGATAGACAGAAGATCTCAGAAGTTTGTGGATATCCCCCATATTGCTGTGTCCGGGTTCTGTCACTTTGGTCATATTTATTCTTAGTTACTGTAGGTGACAGAGCCCTGAAACTCTTATCTTGTTGTGAGAATGCCGTTTTGAGTTCGCTCTGGCCATATGCTCTTTTGTACACATGAGTTGTTATGTGTATGGAGCATGGTGTTCGGTTCCCGGCACTTCTGTTTAGTTTGGTTTTCGGTTCAGTGGATATTCATGCTTCATGTTTTGCCTTTTGTTGAGAGCACATTCACTTACCATGCGCTCTTGCCTTGTTTGTTGTTTTGCCTAGCATTCAGCTCGTGGATTTTCATCAGCTGCGTGCTTTCATGTTACATTTGTTCGTCTTGAAGTGGAGCTGCACAAATCGGTATATCGGGTAGTACTGCGAGGACCGCAAAGTACTGCAAGAGAGCGATTAGAGAGCAGACGGATCCGTATGTTTTCGAATTGCTCTCGCTGTACTTTGATGTCATACCGATCGGTCTGTGCAGCGCTGCATGAAGTCAAACACACCTGTTGTCTTGTTTTGTGCGGTCATGTGGCTATTGAGTGTTCACATTGGCTACAAGTTCTTGTGTCTTTGTATTGTGTGAGCACATGACTTTGTTTTGTTTGTTTCTATGTGCCATGTGCTCCGCTGTCTATAGAGGGTATGCACGTGACGTCACCGTCGACCGTTATGACTGCGGTCACGCCCACTGAGTGGCACAAAAACACTGAGCGGCAGCATTGATTTTCAGCGTGAATGCTGCGAAAAACACACAAAACGCATCCAAAACGGGAAAGAGCTTTGTGATAGACTGTACAAATAGCTTTGACACAAAACCTGAGGTATATATTTAAAGACTGCCGAAAGCTACAGAAAAAAGAAGCCAATATATCACTGCAATTCACAGAAACAGCTGGACTCCAGCAGAGAAACATGGATTTGCGGTTATCATTTTGTGTCAAATTGTTGGATTTTGAGGTAAAATCATACCGTGTATATTGTATTGTTATATATTGTGTTGACAACTGATTGTCACAGATCCCTTGTTCCTTGGACTCCAATTCCCATGATCCTCCTGTCTCCACACCTGCACTCACTTTCCTCGTCATCTCCCCATCATCACCGATCATCATCACCTGGACTTCCTCGTCAGCACTCCCTATATATATGGACTCNAGTTATATGAAATATTCACAGGCAGATTTGCTTTATATATTTCCCCGGCGTCGAAATCAAGCACATATAAATGTCTGTAAACACGATTCCTGGCTGCATGTCAATATCCATGGATTAGGTTTAAGTTGTTGTGAGGAACACTTTCGAGTCCAACCTTTAGTGTAATCGTTTGTTTTACTCGCGTTTTCGCAGTTTCCCCTATTAAGTCCAGTCATGCAGCAGGTTCTTTTACCACTCAGTCCAGCTGAGGGAGCGCGTTCCGGCGGGAAAGTGACGTCGATGCATACCCTCTATTGACTTAACCTCGACCTTCCTGTTACCTGATTATTGGTTTATTTGCCCCACCTGCTGTCCCTCGTTACCCTCCTTATTTCCTTCCCTAATTATTCTCCTTGTGTTCTCAGTCCTGTGCTAGTTTGTTGTTGATTGTACACCTTGTGACCAGTCCTGCCGTTTCTATCCCTGCCCACTCCTGCTTTGCCCAACCTTCTGATTTGTCGGCCTGTTTTCTATGGCGTTATTTTACATGCACATCCGTGTAATGCGCAAGCGTGAAACAGTGCTCTCTTATGAACTGTCTCTCCTCTCGCTCAAATATTGCGTGTGCACTTAAACTGTGCCCTGTGCATTCGCAAATCTCTCTGTGCACTTGCACTAGAAATTAATTCGCTTCTGAACACTGTCAAAAGTTATCAACCAATCAGAATAGAGGACTGATCGATGAAAACGCTACATGAAATCTTAATGGCTGAGAGTAAACTGCACCTGGAATTCTTTTGAAAATCAAATATTGATCTTTAATGTATTTACAATTTAATAATATTAATCAAATGTACCATAGAAATAACCCAGAATGGGGTGCTTGGATGATTTGTACATTTAAATAGCCTAACTGCATCACATTACATGTCAAACCCCTGTGATCAATTTATCTAAACAAACAAACAAACAAAAAATGGTTCTTAAAGTTCATGTGGTTGTACATTTTGTGTACTTGTGTTAAAATATATAAAAATACAAAATAGGTAACACTTTACAATAAGGTTCATTTGTTAACATTAGTTAATGTATTACCTAACATTAAACATGAGCAATACATTTGTTATGTATTTGTTAATCTTTGTTAACGTTAGTAAAAAAAAATACAGCTGTTCCATGTTTGTTCATGTTAGTTTACAGTGCATTAACTAATGTTAACATAAAAACATAAAAATATCTTCTGATTCAAGAAGACTAATCAGTAAAAGAATGCAGTCTTATTCCTAAATGACAACGATTCGGTTATGTCTATTAAACCTTTGAAATTTTGATCACACTGGAATATTTAAACCTGCTTTTGCATTGCCGCTGAAAGCAGTGGTCATGTAAGCTATGTTTTAAACAGCTTCACAAAGTGTTTTCAACAACAGACTCTTGCTACTTCTGTGTTGCAAACATTAAATAATAAGTACATTAAACAATAACTGTATTGCATAAACAGTTTATAGTCCGAATATACACTGATGTTGTGGCAGCGATCAAAATGAGTAAATGACCTTTGAAACTAATGTTAAGCTTCATTAAAGATTGCATCTATTACACTGTAGGTGGCAACCAGTGACTGTTACATTTGATGTATCACAGAATCATTTATTCAAGAGATTCGTTCAAAAACACTGGACGAAACAAGTCTTCATTCATTTTAAACGATTTGGTAATGAATTCATTTAAATTAATAAATATTTTTAATAGGCTTATTTATAACATTTTAGACATTTCTAAATCGACTGATTTATAACATTAAATAAGTTGTTTAATCTCTTGTTTTAAATTAATGTTTAATTTAATGTAAAGTTTTGGTCCATGATATAGGCTGATATGTTGGTTTTAGATAAATCGTTCAGAGGGGTTTGACCTGTAATGTGATGCAGTTAGACAGAGAAGCTCATTAATATGCAAGTAATGCAAGCACCCCATTCCGAGCCATTTCTAAGATAGGCCTACATTTGATTAATATTATTAAATATTATAATTATAATATAATGTTCATCAAAAGAATTGCAGTTCACTCTCAGCCAATAAGATTTCATGTAGCATTTTCATCGATCAGTCGTCTATTCTGATGATAATTTCAAGAGCACATAGAGATTTGCGAGTGCACAGGACACAATTTTGAGTGCACACATTATTTGAGTGAGAGGAGAGGCATTTCATAAGGGAGCACTGTATATTTGAGAGCACACATCCAGTTTTGTGTGAGAGCAAAGGAAATTGCTTGCGCATTACATGGATGTGCTCTTGTGTTACAATAATGCGCTCTTGACATTTGTCATTAAAATAACGCCATAGTTTTCCCCTATGGGGTAGTTTTTGTTTGTGTTTGTTTTATTTTTTATTTAAAATAAAAGCACATTGTTTGCTCTGACCTTGTCCTCCGCTCACCTAACCACAAAACCTGCCATTTTCAATGATGAAAAAAGAAAGGGGGAAAAACAAACAAACAAAAACATTTTAACACCATTAATTTTATTTGAAATGTTTTTTTGTATTATAGATATATTACTGTTATAGATATATCTCTTTATTTTGCTTCATTCAGCTTTTTTCTGACCAGTTCCCCAGTCCCTGTCAGGAAATTCTCCCGGTGCTCCCAATGGCCAGTCTGGGCCTGCTTCA
>RJVU01030023.1:1846306-1877660 GCA_003731715.1 Anabarilius grahami
GCCAAATTCTGACTCTACCATCTGAATGTCTCAACAGAAATCGAGACTCATCAGACCAGGCAACATTTTTCCAGTCTTCAACTGTCCAATTTTGGTGAGCTCGTGCAAATTGTAGCCTCTTTTTTCTATTTGTAGCGGAGATGAGTGGTACCCGGTGGGGTCTTCTGCTGTTGTAGCCCATCCGCCTCAAGGTTGTGCGTCTTGTGGCTTCACAAATGCTCTGCTGCATACCTCGACGAGTGGTTAACGAGTGGTTATTTCAGTCAAAGTTGCTCTTCTATCAGCTTGAATCAGTCGGCCCATTCTCCTCTGACCTCTAGCATCAACAAGGCATTTTCGCCCACAGGACTGCCGCATACTGGATGTTTTTCCCTTTTCACACCATTCTTTGTAAACCCTAGAAATGGTTGTGCGTGAAAATCCCAGTAACTGAGCAGATTGTGAAATACTCAGACCGGCCCGTCTGGCACCAACAACCATGCCACGCTCAAAATTGCTTAAATCACCTTTCTTTCCCATTCTGACATTCAGTTTGGAGTTCAGGAGATTGTCTTGACCAGGACCACACCCCTAAATGCATTGAAGCAACTGCCATGTGATTGGTTGATTAGATAATTGCATTAATGAGAAATTGAACAGGTGTTCCTAATAATCCTTTAGGCGAGTGTATGTAGCCTGATAAAACTATGGATATAGTAAATATGTCTTAATTTCTAAATATTTTTATATTTATCAATATATAGTCATTCATGGTCAATGCATATTACAGTACATTGGAAAAACTATGCACTATAGTTTCCCATATATGGAAAAATATATAATAACCTATTTTGCAGTATATTCCAATAGTTTCTCATCATTATGACTTACAGAATCATATTTTACATTACTTACATTACTTACTAATTGGTCACATTTTACATTAATTTTTTTTTACAGAATCAACTGTGTCCTTACAAACCGAACACATAGTCCAGTATATTAGCGCGGCGCCCATGAAACAAATGGGTGTTTGTTACAGAACGCAACGTCATCGCGCTTGGGCAGTTTAAAGACGCGCTCCGAAAGCCAGCGGAGATTCACTTGTGTTTTAATAAACCGGTTCTTCAACGGCTGTTTACTATTGCAGCAGTTGACTGCCAACTTTCAGTTTCGTTTTTAGTAAGGCTATTCCTTACTGACAGCGAGCTTTGTATGGGGATCTCGATCACATAGTTTCAGTGTCGGAAAAGTCTCTGCGCGGAGGCATTTTAAGAGTGATTACGTGCGTCTCTTTCTGATCTGCGTCGGATATTGGTTATACATGTGTGAATGTGTTTTCAGCTATAAGATGAAGCCTGTGCTGTGCGCTTTTGTGACGGCCGTGATCGCGCTGCAGTGTGCCGAATGTTTAAAGAGGACATATTATATAGGAATACGAGAGGAAAACTGGGATTACGCGCCCAGCAGAAGAAACCTGATCAACAACCGAAGCATTGACCAAGAGTAAGATTGTGTGTTTTACAAATGACACATATCTATTTACCAGTAATAGTGAAACAGGACAGTAATTGTTCACATTTTAGCCTGCATGACGTTTTCTACATTTTAATAATGTTGGCTACTACAAATCAACACGTATTATTTTATAGCCTATGTGAATAAAACCTCTTGTAAGTGCATGGTGTTGTATGTATACAGATTCTGATAGCATGGATCCTGAACTGTACACAGTAGGCCTAATAATAATAATAATAATAATAGTTAACCTAAATGTAGATATTGTCATTTAAACTAAACGACTTACTTTCGATTTGACCTCTCTTTACAGACACGCATCTGTTTTTCTGTCAAATGGCCCTAACCGAATAGGGAGTGTTTACAGAAAGGCTGTGTACAGACAGTACACAGATGATTCTTATTCCACAGAAATACCTAAACCTGAGTGGCTTGGCTTCCTTGGACCTATTTTACGGGCTGAGGTCGGGGATGTCATGGTGGTGCATATGAAGAACTTTGCAAGCAGGCCTTATTCGCTTCACCCGCATGGAGTGTTCTATAAGAAGGATTCAGAAGGTTGGAGATTACAGTTCATTATCTCTCTCTATCAGTTCCCTTATTTAGTGTTTCTTCATCCATTTCCTTCTGCTTTTCTTGCTGTCTTTCTTTGTTTTATCTTTGAGTCAGGACAGCAATTTAGAGTCTCTTGACACACATTTTATAAACCAATAACAGAGCAATAAACAAAAAATATGTGTCAAAATGCAAGTTCTTATTCAGCAGTTCAAAGGGCAACGCACAGAAATGACTCGAGACATCTTGAATCTTTTACAGTTGCCTGAAGCAATCACTTTCATAGTTGAAATAGTAAACCGTTAAAAGATGTGCTGAGATATCAAATATAATTTAGCATTTTTCCATGTCTGTCTCTGGTAAAGTATGTAATGGAATGTTCCTTGGAAGTGTACATTATGCAAATGCTTTTTAAAGATGTCAGTATGCAGACAAACTCTTTTATATGATTGGATAACCTTGGTACAACATCTTTGTTTTATCTAATTAACATGTAACAATTGTAACTTAGAAGTTTCTACTAAATTTTTGGGGTTTTTAATTTTTTTTTATGAGTTTACGTACAACTTTACAATGTCTACTCCCTACTTATTATTTCACCATGACTGTGAAGGAAGTTACTGAATGCTGAATAGACATTATTGTGTGAACGCAGTCAGAGTTATGATATTAATACTGTGAATATTTCTGTATGATCTCTTTTACCAATGTAGAAGGTGACATTCCCTAAAAGTTCAAAAATTCTGTACCTTTATAAAACATTCGGGACGTTCCTAAAATGTTCTCTTTTGGTAGTGAAAGTGCTGCAGTTTAAGGTTAGGGGGATGTTTCATTTTAGTTATTTTATGGTCAAAAAAGAATGTTACTATGAGGATATTTGGGACATTAACAGAACGTTCCCACACGGTCCTCTATTGGTCATTTATGGGGACATTCTATTTTGGTTATTTTATGGTTGCGCAAGAACGTAACAAAGAGGATATTTGGGAAGTTAATAGAACGTCCTATAGTAATAGTCCCCTAAACATTCCCAGAACGTCCTGAATGTTCCCTGAAGGTCCACCATAATATAATAACGTCCATCAAACCTTAAAAGAACTCCACATCGTGACCGTCTCTGAACGTACTGGGAACATTACCAGGTGACAGGTTAGATGTTGCTGTTTTATAGAAAATAATAAAGTTTGAAGTCACTGTTATGAAGGTAAGCATTTGCTTTAGATGGGCTCTTGATTCTTGACATTTTAACATTAGAATTTCTTTGGTTGCTTTAACTGTTTCCAAAACACGTTTATTACAGCAAAAATTTTAAGTGAAATTCTGATCAGACGAATCTGGTTATTTAATGATGGTGATTATCATGGAGTGTCCTGATCCTTTCCAGAGACTAAACTCTGAGTGTGTTAACTGTTAGTTTTTTTTCTTTTTTTGCGAGTTTTATTTATTGTTTTAAAATTCATTATACAGACAGAGTTTTGAGCAGTGTCTTTTAGACTAACACAGACATCATGAATCAGCGTATGAACCTCAACAATGATGACAATAAACAAAAATCTTTTTTGTGACTTTAGTAGCTTGTTTTGTGATGCTCAGAGTTAATCTGTTTATCTGAAAAATTTGTCACCATTGTTGAGGTTCATACACTGATTCTTGATGGCTGTGTGTGTCTACATGATCTTATCTGAATTTCTGTATAATGACTTAAAAACTATGCAGTATTATAGAACTACAATAACATGAAACAAATACAATACTCAGATACCAGTGAAAGAGGCAACAATTTGATGATGTCATCATCCATAAGCTACCAAAAGCTGCTAACGTTGTAACAAACGTGCTTAAGAAACACACAGTACAACAGTTGGAGAAAAACTAAAGATAAAATGTCAAGGGTCAGGAGCCAAACTAAAGTAAGCGCTTACCTCCATAACAGTGACTTCAAACTTGATCATAAAAAACAACAACAAAAAAAACATCAAGACCTCATTAAGAAGTTTTGAATGAAAAAAATAAAGTCAGAGTGGTTTGTAATAAGTGAAAATGCTGAGATCTAGAGAGATCTGTTAGTGTTTAATGTTGTTTCTGTTATCTGAGTTTTGTGAGGTTACCATTGTTCTGGAGAGTAGATCCTGTGCTTCAGTCAGTGATGAGCCTGAAACACTGATGTTCTGCTGCATGTTGCTTTATATAAAGACAGTAACTGTGTAGTTGCTGATGCAGTGATACAGCTGTTACATTAGCTCATGCATGTGCTGTTGTCAGCTAATGATTTACTGCAAGAGACTTGTATTTTACAGAAAATATTTCTTAATAATCCAGGAAATGTCTGTAGAGTCATTGTTTGTAAGATATTAAAGAGCAATTATTTTTTGTTTGAACAGCCACTTTTGTTAATCAATTTAGCTCAAATTTTCAATGAAATGTTTTTAACAAGGGCAGCACGGACGTTCTGAGAACATTTCCAAATAAATTATGGTTCCCTAAACGTTCAGAGGACGTCCTGAATGATCTGTGAAGATCCACCAAATAACGTCCCCCAAACCTTAAAAGAAATCCACATCGTGACCGTCTCTGAACATACTGGGAACGTTACTAGTCAACGTCTTTAACACCAGTGGGGACGTTCTGAGAATGTTCTGGGAACGTAAAATTTCTAACCCTAATCCTTAGCTTGCGTGGACTAGGGAGAAATGCTGTTGTTGATTTAACGTTTTATATTAAAAGACCAAGGAAAATCTTGTTTTCCCTTAAATGTCCCCTATAAAGTTGCATTTTGTCAAATCACAGTTTGACTCCTTGAATAGGCCTAAATCAGACTGGATAATCTTATTTGCTCATTGCCCTGTATTCATTGCTCTGTATTTTAGGAGCGTTGTATCCTGATGGCACCTCTGGTCATGATAAGAGTGATGATGCGGTGGCTCCAGGTCAAAGCTGGACGTACACCTGGGAGGTCAAACCAGAGTACGGTCCTACTGAAGACGATGCCAACTGTCTCACCTGGATTTACCATTCACATGTAGATGCACCAAAAGACATTGCATCAGGGCTTATAGGAGCTCTGCTTACCTGCAAGAAAGGTAAGGTACACACACATCCACTGATAAACTGTTCATGTATGGAATCAATTTCCCATAGTTAACATACCCTCAAAAGATTGTACAGTACCTATCTTAGCATCAAACACGTATCCCTCCCAATTCAATTCTCACTACTTTTACCATTTTCACTCTTTATTTCTCTTTTCCTCATATTTTGTCTATTCTTTCTATCTTAGGTACTCTGAACTCTAGCGATAAGCGCTCTGATGTGGATGATTTCATTTTGATGTTCAGTGTGGTGGATGAGAACTTAAGCTGGTACTTGCAGAAGAATGTTGAAAAATTTTGCTCTGAACCAGATGCAACAAAAACACTTATGGAAAGCGCAGATGAGGATTTCAGCGAGTCCAACCTTATGCATTGTAAGTCTCAGTATTTCTCAAGGTTGAACTTTAAAGGGGGGGTATCACACACAGTTTCTGCCAATCTCATGTTAATCTTGAGTACCCATAGAGTAGTATTGCATCCTTCATATCTCCGAAAAGTCTTTAGTTTTATCATATTAATAAAAGATACATGCGCTGTACCGAGTCTTTCCGAAAAAGCCGAGCTCCTGGAGGCGTGCCTGCTGTGGGCAGAGCTAAAGAGTCACGAGCGTGTGCAGCTTTTGCGTAGAAATCATCTGCAAGCGGCGAAATCATTATAAATAAAAGGGAACAAAAACGTTTGTGGTGTTGACATTTTATGCACTTGCATGCCGATTGCCAACAAAACACAGACATCTGATGCAGCTTTACTCACCGCACGGGATCTGCAAATCCAGCTCCGTACTGGGACTTGTTTACAAAGCATTCATCACCGAAATCCCGGGAACAAACAAACATACGTGCACAACTCCGTTGCTGCCCCAGAAAAACAAACTTCATCCACTGTTTCCTTAACGCTGGGTTCTTTGGGAAGCTGAAAAAGGTAATCTTTCCCTCACAACCAAAAACACACTCCTTTGGTGACAGGAGCTGCGTCTCATTTCGGAGGCTGCGTCCTCCGGAGGTCACATTTGAAGGCTGCATACGTCATCAAGGATGTCCTATTTAAGAAAAATAATAAAATTGACTGATATTCATTGTGAGGTGTAAAATACTGTAATGAGACTGCCTCGATGATGTATGCAGCCTTCAAAGGGTGCAGCTCCTGAATTGGGACACAGCCATTGTTTAAAAATCTCTCGGCTTGCGTATCCCGACTGAAGCACGTTGATGGGCATGCATGTGCTCTTGCTCTGGGTGGTGTGTGTGTACACGCTTATCAGGGAGAAGTGCCTGTACAAGGAATTCCACCCTTTATTACGTGATAAAGGCCACAAAAAAAAAAACGGCGTGACATGTCCACAACCGGAAGTTGTATATTTGGCACAGAAATACTCTGTCATACGTCCAACTCGTGTTTTGAAACTTTGGCCATGTTTAGCATGAGAATCCAACTCTTCAACAGTGTAAATAAGTCAGAATGCATGAAATAGCATTACACCCCCCCTTTAACTTAATCCATAGTTGCTGTTTTTTTCTCCTTATGTTCTATTGAGGAATGTTCTTTTTATCATAGAAATTTTTGTTTAAAATTTAAATTAGCTTAAACATTTTTTGTATGTGTGTGTGGTAGACTAAATTTAAATCTTTAGTATCGAAATTGTTAAAGCTTCCCTTGTCTGTAACCTAGGGTATTAGATTTTATTGAACTAAGCACATGAATTTCCATGATGTAATTGTTTGCTGATGACACATGACTGACATTTTCATGGAAAGTACCTTCTTGTATCTGTTCCACTTTGGAACAAAAGCATTCGTTTAGTTATCCTTTTTATATCTAACGTTTGCTGCACTCTAAAATGCCTTTGCAGTTGTTAATGATTTTAGTTTATTTGGATCAAATTTTATTATCTTAGTGAATAATAGCAGAATAATTGTCTTATTTTCAAGTATTTATTTTGTATCTTATTAATTAATTAATTAATTGTATCTAACTCATGTCATCTCATATCCTTTTTTCCTTAATGTCACTTATTCAGTTTGTTCTTGTCTTTTCCCATTAGCAATCAATGGGTATGTTTATGGTAATCTGCCTTCACTGAAAGTGTGTGTTGGGCGTCCTGTGTCTTGGCATCTCTTTGGCATTGGCAACGAAGTGGACATTCATTCGGCCTATTTCCACGGGCACACCCTCATGGATCGCAAGCACCGCACAGATGTTCTTAGTCTGTTTCCTGCGACTTTTGTCACTGCAACAATGATCCCGAGAACAAAAGGAAAATGGTTGTTAAGTTGCCAAGTCAACGATCATATACAAGGTACAGTATTGTCTGTTCTGTTGTCTTTCTGTCATCTTTGTGTGAAGCCCATATGTGCTCCTGGTTTTTTGGAAGCATTTGTTTCTAATCAGTGTGTGATCCTTTTCAGTTTTTCTTTAATGATTGTGAGTGGTATAATGTTCACTTTTGCGGCACCTTTTTTACAGGCATTTGTTTTATCTTTCTTGAAATGATGATGACACATTGTTTTAGTTATTTGAAGTTAAATAGTTCATTGTCTGCATTTGGTCAAAGAAGCTGTGTTTATAATTTTAATTTCTACACTGTAAAAGAAAATGCATTGTATCATAACACAAATCCATGAATGTAACTTATGCAGTAATTACAAATTTCAATTGTTTTCAGAGTTTCAACTCTGTTATCTTCATCATGATTAAAGTTTGATTAACTCATCTCTGCAAGTTGGGTTGATCTCCCCTAAAAGTGTAAACATCGACCCTCCCAGACCCCATCTAAACATTGAGAGTGTCCGCTCAGATCTGTCACTCTCTTTCCAATTCAACCAATAGTGAGAATTTGGGGTGTGGCTACTGTAGCAGATGGAGCCAATGGGTGTTTAGCTGGTGTGGGACAATGGCTGATGTGTTACATGGGAAAAGACATTCAGCTTCGATTACAGGAGTGCAAGCCAAATTTTGCTGCATTTAGACATTCAAAGATTAAACAGGTCATTAACACGTCAAAGCGAACGGGGCATTGTGATGCAACCCGCTACTATGGACACTTCAATTCAACATCATGATGCACCCATTTACTAAGAAAATACCAATGTTTACTCTGAAATGTTTACTTTGACGTATCCAATGTAGAATCAACCTTAAAGGATTAGTTTACTTTAAAATGAAAATTACCCCAAGTTTTACTCACTCTCAAGCCATTTTAGGTGTATATGACTTTCTTAATAAATATCCTGACGCATCCGAGCTTTATAATGACAGTGAACGGGACCAATGAGTATGAAGCTAAAAAAAAGTGCATGCATCCATTATAAATGTACTCCACACGGCTCCATGGGGTTAATAAAGGCCTTATGAAGCAAAGTGATGTGTTTGTGTAAGAAAAATATCCATATTTAACAAGTTATAAAGTAAAATATCTAGCTTCTGCCAGAATACGTTTATAATGGATGGATGTACTTTCTTTAGCTTCATACTCGTTCCCGTTCACTGCCATTATAAAACTTGGATGTGTCAACATATTTATTAATATAACCCCGATTGTGTTCATCAGAAAGAAGAAAGTCATAGAATGGCTTGAGGGTGAGTAAAGCTTGGGCTAATTTTCATTTTAAAGTGAAAGTGTTTATCTGTTGAGACGTGACTTTACAAGCAACTGCAAGAGCTGTGATTGTAATTTTTGAGTTGGAGGAGTTGCTACGTACAAAAGGGACATTTGCAAAATATGTTTTCTTTTTGTAAGTTCGCTAATTGCCATTAGTGTCGCAGAAACTACATACCCCGCTAAAAATTTTACGTTCCCAGAACATTCTCAGAACGTCCCCACTGGTGTTAAGGATGTTGCCTAGTAACGTTCCCAGTACGTTCAGAGACGTTCACTATGTGGAGTTCTTGGGGGACGTTATTTGGCGGACCTTCACAGAATATTCAGGACATTCTCTGAACGTTTAGGGAACCAGATTTTATTTGGAAATGTTCTCAGAACGTCCCTGATGCCCTTGTAAAAAATTTTTATTGAAAATTAGAGCTAAACTGACTAACAAACGTGGCTATTCAAACAAAAAACTTTTCTAAAATGTCTTACAGAAAAGAAACTCTTTACAGGTATTTCCTGGATTATTATTATGAAACCGTTTCTTTAAAATGCAAATCTCTTGCAGTAAGTCATTAGCTGACAACAACACATGCATAAGCTAACGTAACTGCTGTATTACTGCATCAACAACTACACAGTTACTGTCTTTAAATAAAGCAACATGCAGCAGAACATCAGTGTTTCTGGATCATCGCTGACTGAAGCACAGGCTCTACTCTCCAGCACAATGTTAACCTCACAAAACTCAGATAACAGAAACAGAACATTAAACACTAACAGATTCATGATGTCTGTGTGAGTCTAAAAGACACTGCTCAAAACTCTGTATAATGAATTTAAAAAAAAAAAATTGTAAGCGCTTGCTTTAGTTGGGCTCCTGATCCTTGACAATTTGACTTTATTTTTCTCCACATGTTGTAACTGTGTTTTTCTAAAGCATTTGTTACAATAAGAAAATTGTGAGAAAATAAAAATCTGAAATACGTTTGGACACTTGATCATTGTTGATAATTTTATCATCATACGGTGATCTTATTCACTATTATTTGAATATTGTGTTTTCTTTCACATAGTCATTTAACAATGCATAAAATTCTGTCCTACTTTGATATTTTGAAAGTTTTTATTCTTATGCAGAAATTATTCAGACAGCTTCATGTAGATTCACACAGACATCAAGATTCTGCGTATGATCCTCAACAATGGTGACAAAAATTTCTACTAAAGTCATAAAAAAGATTTTTGTTTAGTGTCACCATTGTTGAGGATCGTATGCTGATTCATGACGTCGATGTGAGTCTAAAAGACACTGCTCAAAACTTTGTATAATGAATTTTAAAAAACTAATAAAAAAGGGGGGAAAAAAATTCTTTAATTAATGCAAAACTAACATTTAATATACTCAAAGTTTAGACTCTGGAGAAGACCAGTGAATCACCAGCAGTAAACATCCAAATTCATCTGATCAGACTTTCCCCGCACCTTTGCTATAACAAACGTGTTTTGAAAACACAGTTAAAGCAAATAACGTTCCCCAAACCTTAAAAAAACTCCACATTGTGACCGTCTCTGAACGTTCTGGGAACATTACTAGACAACATCCTTTATACCAGTGGACGTTCTGAGAATGTTCTGGGAACGTAAAATTTTTAGCGGGACAACCTGTCACCTAGTAACGTTCCCAGAACGTTCAGAGACGGTCACGATGTGGAGTTCTTTTAAGGTTTGGGGAACGTTATTTGGTGGACCTTCAGGGAACATTCAGGACATTCTGGGAATGTTTAGGGGATTATTACTATAGGACGTTCTGTTAACTTCCCAAATGTCCTCTTTGTAACGTTCTTGCGCGACCATAAAATAACCAAAATAGAACGTTCCCCTAAACTCATATCAGGAACGTTATTAAATGACCAACAGAGGACCATGTGGGAACGTTCTGTTAATGTCCCAAATGTCCTCTTTGTAACGTTCTTTTTTTGACCATAAAATAACCAAAAGAGGACGTCCCCCTAAAGTCATATAAGGAACCTTAAACTGCAGCACTTTCATTACCAAAAGAGGACGTTTTAGGAACGTCCCGAATGTTCTGTAAAGGTTCAGAATTTTCATCACCTTTTGAGAACTTTTAGGGAACGTTGCGCAAGGTCCTGAGAACGTTGGCTTCTACGTGGGCTGTCACCTAGTAACATTCCCAGAACGTTCAGAGACGGTCACGATGTGGAGTTCTTTTAAGGTTTGGGGGACGTTATTTGGTGGACCATCAGGGAACATTCAGGACATTCTGGGAATGTTTAGGGGACTATTACTATAGGACGTTCTTATAACTTCCCAAATGTCCTCTTTGTAACGTTCTCGCGTGACCATAAAATAACCAAAATAGAATGTCCCTCTAAACTTATTTCGGGAACGTTATTAAATGACCAACAGAATACCGTGTGGAACGTTCTGTTAATGTCCCAAATGACCTCTTTGTAATGTTCTTTTTTGACCATAGAATAACCAAAATGGAACGTCCCCCTAAAGTCATATAAGGAACCTTAAACTGCAGCACTTTCATTACCAAAAAAGGACGTTTTAGGAATGTCCCGAATGTTCTGTAAAGGTTCGGAATTTTCGTCACCTTTAGAGAACCTTTAGGGAACATTGTGCAAGGTCCTGAGAACGTCGCTTTCTACGTGGGTACTTCACCTGTGAATATTTAAGAAAACAAATAAAGTTACATTTTCAAGACGTCTGAATCTCACTCTTTTTTATGGTTTCTCCTTGTGAGCAGCAGGTATGCAGGGTTTCTATGAGGTCTCAGCCTGTGGGTCTGCAGCCTCTCCAACAGAAGCCCCTGGCACTGAGAGACGTTTCTACATTGCTGCTGAAGAGATGGAATGGAACTACGCCCCTTCAGGAATGAACTACATGAACAATGCAAGCCTTACTGAACCAGACAGGTAGAAACACAGATTTGGAGACAATTAATGCATGATTGAGTTACTCAAAACCTACTACAAGGGCTTGGCAATGACATTTCTGAAAGATTACACCTACTAGAATAATTTGAATGGATAATGAATCTGACCATCTGAAATTAGACTCTAATCATTTGTATTTCTGAGGGATTCTTAAGAGGTGAAGGTCAGACTCACGCTTTGCTTGTAAATGTCAGGGAATAAATTAGTGAAGTGAAGTGAAGTGAAGTGACATGTGGCCAAGTATGGTGACCCATACTCGGAATTTGTGCTCTGCATTTAACCCATCCAAGTGCACACACACACCGTGAACACACACCCGGAGCAGTGGGCAGCCATTGCTGCGGCGCCCGGGGAGCAGTTGGGGGGTACGGTGCCTTGCTCAAGGGTCTCACCTCAGTCGTGGTATTGAGGGTGGGGAGAGCGTTGGACATTCACTCCCCTCACCGACAATCCCTGCCGGACCTGAGACTCGAACCCATGACCTTTGGGTTACAAGTCCGACTCTCTATCCATTAGGCCACGACTGCCCCATCTGATTGGATAAACTTTTGCCACTATTAATTTGAACACAGACACTGGGTCTCATTCACTAATAATTGTGTACACTATTCATATTTGTACGCATATTTGAACTAATTCACAATTTGTTCTTAACTTCGTTCTAATGTTGATAATTCGAAGTTGGGCAACCTCATGCCCAAGGTAAGTAATTTACTTAAAGCCAGCTGTGTCTTTATGCATAGGTACCTCGCATCTTGAGCTATAGTGCACTTTTTCTTACTCTTTTACTGATAGGCCTATATCTATGTTTAAAATTTCATGTTTCGGCTTCCAAGAGTATGTAATTTTTGCGTACAAGTGGTTTCTGTTTTTCCTAAATTTTTTAGTAATTTAGAATACATTTTAGAAAAATTAATTAGTTATTGATGAATCATGATTAGTTTGGGAAAACGTACATATGCAGATTTCACACACAAAATCATGCATACACATGCTTAGTGAATGAGACACAATGTCTGCAAACAGAGATTTAGAAGAAGAAAATCATTGTAAATATAAAATTAATTAAAGATAAAATGAGAAAACAACATGTTTTTGTCTATTTATTTATGTAATTAGTCAATTAGTTAGCTAGTTAGAGATCTGTTACATAGGCCCTTAGAGTTCACCACTGATATAAAGTTGATGTAATCTGGACCCATTGAAACAGATCAATTTGGTGTTATCTGTGCTACAGTACACTGGATTTTAAAGTTAAGATAAAATAAAAGTCTAAACTCTGTTTATTCACTTATCCTTATATCTAAATTCACCTTGTTTTTGAAGCCTTTGAAGCTACTCAAAGATACAAACTTTTTTCAAAAATGTCATTAATGTAATTATCACAGATATAATTCTTGCTATTGCATCCTATCTGATATAAACTCTTATTTATAGTGTAATTTTTCATTTATTTTCATATAATATGTGTTAATGTCATTAAATTAGTGTGTTGATGTCTTTCTTTTCCTGCAGTGACTCTGAACCATACTTCAGTCGTGATGGTGGTAAACTGGGTGGAACATACCTGAAGGCCAGATACATTTCATATACTGATGAAACATTTACTACCAAAACACATATTGCAGGCTCAGATGATCATCTTGGAATTCTGGGTAAAATCCTCACTTGTGTCTATGTTTATGAACACTGATATGTCTTTTATAATATTTTAAAGTATGCATTAAATAGAAGTTACTTACTGCATTGTGATGTATTTGCGAGTGAGATGGCTTATCAAACGAAAAGAAATGTTGGACAGGACTTATACATTGCTTGTTAATTGGATTGTGAAAAATGAGCGTTGCTTAGGCATGTAAAGCACTTTCCTGCAATGTGACACAGGAATAGTTTTGATTACAGAAAAAAAAAAAATTAATTAAAAAGTGCACAAATTAATCGTTAACAATAAGACCAGTAACTTAAATAATAATAATAATAATAAAAAATGTAAAGTTTGATTTCTTGCTGACTTTAAAGTTTATGGATAAGAGGTATAATAATATGCCCTAGAGCTGATGTACAAGTGCTCTTCAGCTTCATGAAGCACAGTTAATTAATATAGTTTAAACATTCTGTCTTAAAGATGGTAAGTGAACAGTTATCTCTTCACTCACTCCCACCCTAGGTCCTGTCATCAGAGCAGAGACTGGTGATGTTATCATTGTGACATTCCTTAATAAAGCTACACGTGACTATAGCATTCAGCCACATGGTTTGCATTATGAAAAGGCCTACGAGGGAGCAATGTATCAGGATGGTAAGTCATAAACAGCTACAGGTGTACACACAGATATGCATGTAGACCTTCATGCTAGGGATTCTCAACTGGGGCGCTGAGAGCAAAAAAAAGGGGGGCATCATCCAAAAAAAGGCCTTTAGTGAAATTAAGCCTTAAATAAAATTCTCACCAAAGACCTAAATCAGTAGTTCTCATTGCTTTAGCCCTTTGGTGAGAATTTCATTTTTGAAACTGAACAAATAACAATATAATAATACACACATTGCATAACATTTGGCTAAAATGTTTGAAAATACATAGCATAAATCATGAAGGATGATTTAAGATTCTTTTAACTTGTCTCCTCCACAGGTACTCATAAAGATGGAGCTTCTGTGGCCCCTGGTCAAAAATTCACCTATCATTGGAGAGTAATTGAAGGTCCCTCCAGCGATGATCCTCCTTGTCTTTCATACTTGTACTACTCCGCTGTTAATCCTGTCCGTGACACTAACTCTGGTTTATTTGGGCCCATACAAGTGTGCAAGAAAGGTGTTCTTGATGGAAGTGGGCATCAGGTAACAAACTCACATAGGTCTAAACAGATTATATGGTACTTTCCACAAATAAGGCACAAAATAGGGCTTAATGCTCTTGATTTTTTTTTCTTTCTCAGCAAATGTTCAGTGAAAGGGGGTGCTTTATTGTCAACCTCAAAACATCAAGATGATTTTTTACTTAGTTGGGGTTATCAAGTTTTAGAGAATAATGAGGTTCAATAACAGTTTTATTTAATAGGTCTCACAGCAAAAATAAGATATGTGCCTCTAATACTTAAAAAAAATCATTGGACACCAAAGTCCACCTTATTCATGGAATATGCCATAGATGCAATGCATCTGTTGCTTTTCAGACTATGCAGGTGAATATAATAACCTATATATTTTGTGTTTGTGTGTGTTTGCGTGTTATGGGTGTGTCTTCTAAGCGTGCTGACAAAATTCAGCATGAGTTTTTTCTGCTATTCTCTGTGATGGATGAGAATGAAAGCTGGTATCTGGAACAAAACATTAAAAAGTTTGGCAGCGGTGATTCAGATCCAGATAATGAAGAGTTTCAAGACAGCAATAAGATGCATGGTATGCATATATGTGTTTGTGTGAGTTTATTCACACAATCATGTACATTTACTTCCTCACTTTGTGAATGTACAAGTTTATTTCTTGGCAGTATTATAATAAATAATTTTTGTGTTTCTTTTTAGCTGTGAATGGCCGCATGTATGGAAACCTGCCTAGTCTGGATTTGTGTAATGGGGAACATGCTGTGTGGCACACACTTGGCTTGGGCACAGAGGTGGATATCCATGCCATCTATTTCCAGGGTAACACGTTTCAGCGCGATGGGATGAACCGTGACACTCTCAGCATCTTCCCGCATACCACAGTGACTGTTAACATGACACCCGACAATAATGGTAAGTCACAGCGCTTTTTGTATCAGGCATGTGTTGGCGATGGTAGACATGAACCATGAAAATTATAGACAATATAGAAGTACAATGGTGAATACAATAAAGGTATTTTGATGGTAATTAGTAGTTATGTTGCCAAATAGAAGATCATGAAATTACCAAAATTTTCATGATAAAATGTCTTGTCTGGTCGTAGAGATCTGTGTAGATCTTTGCTGACCAAAAAGGGCTGTGTTGTGGTATTTGCTGGGCTGGGTGAAAATACAACATCTGACCTGGATACAAATTGAATCAGGCTGACTATATTATCCTGGGGATAAGAGAGATACAGACAGAAACAAATATCAGCATAGACATAAAATACATCATGTTATGTGAAGTGGTTCCAGTTGACCTTATTGATGAAACTTATTTGCTTAAGGGATGTGAGCCTATGTGTAGCCTATGCGTTGTTAAACCTGGGACACAACAAGAACTAGACGGTGTTGTTGCCCCGCATCGGCTGCATCTAGGGTTGCCACCCGTCCCGTGAAATACGAAATCGTCCCGTATTTACAGCCAAAATGACGCGTCCCGTATTTTACATAGGTCCACATTATGCAGCATCCCATGCAAATCACCCCACCCGCATTGTGTGAAGACACGTCCTATTCTGCCCCTGATTGGGTAATACTCGCTGCCATCATGGTTTGATGGGTTTGTTTCAGGTTCATGGGCCGTGAATCACGGCCAATCAGAGTCAGAGGAGGGCGGGACGCCGCCTCGCCGGTTCTCTCCTCAGGCAGATAGTGTAATGTTTTTTTTTTTTTTTATCACCTCAAGTTTTTGATTGATAACGTTAGATTTCATATGCTGCCTATTAAGAAATAATGTTAATAATGTGCATTAATCATGTTATGGTATGATTTGTTTATTAAGGTTAATTTGTACAGTCAGACACATAAGCATTACTTTAATAAGAGATAAGAGAGATATATTTAATACATATTTAATCAAAATATAGTACCTATGTGAATAAAATAAACAACTATTTGTTATGCTTAACCAATTTAAATAATTGCATCATTCAATACTATAGAATTAGCAATAGACAATATAAAAATAGAATAAATAAATACATAAATATATTTACTTACCAATAATAAAAATGTTGTTAAGTGTTTTACTTAAATAAGAAATGTTTGTAGATATTATATCATTTACAGTTATTTAGGTGTGGTTTCACTGTTTGGATGGTGTTACTGCAAACAATGACAAATATTTTAGCCAAAATCTTTGTTCACAACAAATGACAATTTACAATTTGTTTAATTTATAATTACTAAGTTATGGATCTGTTAATAAAATATGGTTCACATCTCACAAGTTCCTCCAAAAGCTTATTTTTTGTGGTCTCAGTCACACTTTTTTGGCCTATGTTTATTATTATCATAGCTGTGTATTGAATATGACCACTTAAGTTGTGATAGTGAGAGACTGAGTGCATCTGTTCACACTGATTTCAATAGCAGATATCTTTTTATAATGTCCAATGGTATCAATCTTAATATTTTTATGAAAACATGTTTTAAGTTATGATATACCACCACTGGCACGCCATCGGGACTGTGGTCATCGTGGCCCCGAGGGGTGTGGCCCCCGCTGCGGCAGGCGTCCCTTATTTTTCTGTATTGAAGGTGGCAACCCTAGCTGCATCTAGACCAAAAAGCTGTGCTTGAGCACACAGCACAGACTACAGCCGACTGCAAACTAGCACGTGCGTTTCGCGCCTGCGTGTAAGTGTAGCAGTTTTACTCTGGTTGTGTTTGTTGTTTTAGTCAGTGAAGGCTATACTGATGGAAGAGGTTTTAGGAGGTTTTATTTCTGCAGAAATACACAGAGCACAATCATTTTTTGGGGAAACTCATCTCTCCCCTTCTCTTAGCACTCTCGTTAGAAGAGCGAGAGAGAGCACACCCAGCAAATGTGCTTCTAAAGATGGCACTGTTATCACGTCGTACAAGGTATAATGTGCGTCGCCAATATGTGCCCCATATAAAACAACATTCTGCATGCATGGTTCCCACTAGAATTATTTATGTACACTCAGAACACAAATGTAAAAGCACAAAAAAAATTGTTTTGATAAAGTCCACTAACAAAATTCATCACATTTTATAATATTTCAACCAGCTACATAAGGAATTAACTGTCTATATCAGCAGGTATCAGTCTATATTCTTCATTCAAAAGGAGAAACTGAAACAAGGAAATATGACTTATATACGAAACATAAACAGTGCTTGCTTACCATTTTGAATATCAGTTATGTTGATAACTTTCTCCATTCACTTTCACTTTAATTCTTTTGCACTGACTCTTTTGTTAAACTGAACATCCAATCAGAGTTCCCACTCTTACTGACGCCAATTCAACATTCTGAATTGGACAAACTGATGCAGACGTGTGGAACACACCGCAAAAACTAGCCTGACAGATGCCTGGCCTTGAGAGTTGTCTGTCAGTTGTCCTTGCATCTTTATGTGATGTCATGTGACATTAGTTTCCACCAAGATCTAATCAAAATGTAGGAAACCTTTCTTCACAGAGATTAGATTACCCGCACCTGATTATCATCGGCTCTGTGTTTGTGACACTACTTTAATTTGTGTTACTCTTGGTAGATTGCGTTGATCATTGTGGAAATGAGCTGCTGTGTCTTTGTTCTTTAATTTACACATTGTCAACAGATCATCAGCAGAACTTGTGACTCCCAGTAGCGCGTTTATGGTCTCATGCTAATTTGCCGTTTAGTAAATCTGTCCCTAAACTTTTGGATTGTATTTTAGATTGTACTGTAATTTACAATCCAAATAACACAATCTAAAATATTAGTGCTAATGATTATTTATTGTTTGATTCTAAAATGATTTAATGAGATGTAGGTATGTGTATGTGAATTGTATAATGATAATGATTAACTGTATAAGGCAGGGGTGTCCAATCCTGCTCCTGGAGGGCCACTGTCCTGCCCTGCGTCCCAATGTCCATACTATCCATCCTAAATAGTATGTGAGATTAAAATAAGTGTGTCCCAAAGCATAGTATGTTGAAAAGAGTATGCCAAAAGTCCCCGGATGGTCTACTATTTCCGGTAGATTTTCAAAGCGTGGATCCGTGTACACTATAAAGGCTAATATTGCCCACAACCCATTGCGCTTTGGATGAGGATTCAGTTCAGAACTACAAACATGAGTACAATGTGTTAAAAAAACTACAAAACATTGCGGATATGCGCAACCGACGGTGAGAGGTTTGAGTGACTAATAATCAGTTCAACCTGATAGAAAATATTGATTTAGTGTTATCCGTGTTATATTTCATCTGCAATACCAATGTAGACTTTTATAAAGATCCGATTGGCCATTAACTTTTAAATGCATCATTATGCATATGAGGAGAGTTCTCCACATGAAAGACCCGCGACTGCAGATCAATGTGCTACTGCATTTCTCTCCGATACGGTAGGTAATTAACTAAATTAAATGTGGTGGAGGATGTAAGATGATTGACAGGCCAGTTTACGGTGACGGGATGCTACAGAGAGCAAAGACGCAATTGTATGACATGATAGTATGTCCCAAAGCTTGTCTACTATTTTTCTACACACTCAAAAGTATGTACTTTTTGTTCACAAAAAGAGTACATGCTTTTAGGGCAGTGGTTCTCAACTCCAGTCCTCGGGACCCATTGCTCTGCACATTTTGTATGTCTCTCTTACCTGACACACTCAGTTCAGGTCATGGAGTCTCTCCTAACGAGCTGATGATCTGAATCAGGTGCGTTAAATAAGGGATACATACAAAATGTGCAGAGCAGTGGGTCCCGAGGACTGGAGTTGAGAAACACTGTTTTAGGGCGTAGTAGAAGTATGCGAATTGGGACGCAGCACTGGAGAGTTTAGTTCCAACCCCAATTAAACACACCTGAACCAGCACGTCAGAAAAATTATTACCCACTTTGAAGAACTGTTTAATCATGACTTATTTGACCAGCCATAATGCAAAAGGCTTTAGATCAGGCATTATAAACCACTAACCCTTGGGGTCCAAGGGGGTGTAGGATTTGGCGCAACAACGGTTTTAACAAAATTAGGGAAGATTATTCCAGTTCTCTGTTTTGATACAGAGTTGCTAGGTCTTGTTATGTCTGAAAAGCTTGCTATTTTTAAAAATAATTAAAAGATATAATCAAAATACATTATTTTTGATAGTGAACATTTGTTTATCAGTATGTACTTTTACTCCAGGCATGTTTGAGCTGAGCTGTCTTACAACTGATCACTACCAGGCAGGCATGCGTCAACATTACACAGTCAAGTCCTGTTCGGCAAAGACTCCAGCATCAGAACACTTTACCTCCACAGTGCGCTACTATATAGCAGCAGAGGAAGTTGTGTGGAATTATGCACCAAACCGAACATGGGAACTAGAGAAACACAACACTACACTGAAGGAAAGGTATACCCACAAACATACATGCATATTTGTTCTTACACACAAATTGAGCTCTAAAATGAAATACTAGGGTTAACTCTTCAAGTGAGGCTTGACTGAGAAGAGTCAAGACTCGTGATTGAAACTCTCTATTTCACACAAAGAAAGCTACACAGTTTTACCTATTTACTGTTATTTAAAAAATATTAAAATACATAAACTCAATTTAGACACATTTATGCACACATGATATTTTGTCTTTCTTTTTTCCTCTTTTTCTTTCCTGCTTTACTCAGCCCTGGAAGTATTTACCTAGAGAAATCAAGTGATCAGATTGGTGCTGAATATAAGAAGGTGGTGTTTCGTGAATACACAGATGGAACATTTACTAAAGAGAAGCACAGGGGTCCAGAGGAGGAGCACTTGGGGATAATGGGTATGGCACATTTGACTTCTTTGAAATCTGTTTTTCAAAAGTATTATAAAAGCATCAGTAATGCATTTATAGATCAGTGTTAAATAAAGAATTACCATTGATATAGCAGGTCTCTTTGTTTTAGCTCTTTACCTTTATGGCTCTGTAGTGACCCTTGTTGTATTCGCAGGACCCATCCTTAGAGCTGAGGTTGGTGAGAGGATTCAGGTCGTGTTTAAAAACAAAGCCAGCAGGCCATATTCTGTTCATGCCCATGGAGTGAAGACCAGTGAACCCCATCAGAATGGTGTTCCACCAGGTTTGTTATATATATATATATATAAAGTCTAATTTGTCTTATTATGTGTGCAGGAGTGAATAGTGTATTTCTATGTGCATTACATGTGTTATAGGTGATGTGCTGACATACAACTGGACCATTCCAGAACGATCAGGTCCAGGTCCCAAGGATCCAGACTGTATAACATTTGCTTACTACTCCTCCGTCAGCTTTGTTGAGGTATAAAACACATAAACAATATAATCTGTACATTATACATTGCAAAAATGTTGCAGGTGTTTTAAATACACTAAGTATGAAAAATTGGTTACATTTTACAAGGTCTCATTTGTTAACATTAATGCATTAGCTAACATGAAATATCAATTAACAATATATTTTTACAGCATTTATTACAGGTGCAATATGTAAGATTTCTGTCCGCTAGAGGCCTTTTCAAAACAAAGGTGTAGCTTAATGACAGCAAGTTTGAGCACGGAATCTTGGGACATGTGGTCTTCACTTCACAGCCGGTGCAAAAGAATAGGGAAAGGACTCGGGAAGAAATCATGTTCATGGAGGCGATTATTAACGTTATTGTGGTATGAAGCAGAGCAGGACTGAGTGTTGTGGGAGCTGAATGAGGCCGCTGTATTACTGTTACTAAAAATAAAGCTGCATCTGATAATGCTATGTTAGCTACTTGACAAACAGTGATGGGAATAACGGCGTTATAAATAAATGACGTTACTAACGACGTTACTTTTTTCAGAAATTAGTAATCAAACAAATTACTTTTTCTCCCGTTACAACGCCGTTACCGTTACTGACAAAAAAATGCAGCGTTACTGTAATTGACTTGGTTTTCATCCGAGTTGGCTCTCTCAGCCATAGGACCTGCAAAGTTTTTTCTCTGGTGTGTGTTGGGGTTAGTCATACACAAATATACCTTTAAAATTATAATAATGTACGATGCTCTGTGTGTGTGTCTGTGAGCATGCGAGCTGAGCGCGAGCTCAAACCAGAATATGACATGACATGCTGGATCGAAAATATGTGAAATACGTTTTTTTTCTAGTCGACTAGTAGTTGTTCATTTAAGCCATTATTTGACTAATGACATTTATATTAATTTAATTTCTTAAATACTGGAGAGAAAAAAAAACATAATAATGAGCGTTTACGTAATATAGGCTATATAGCACTCAAGTGCACGCATAAAGCTTCCCATAAAGAACTGGCAAAAGTAATGATTATGAATGTGACAAAAACAGCAAGGAGACATTTTAATTGTTTATTAATAAAGTAATGTTTTCTGAATCAGTGTCGGCTAAAAAGATGAAGTTGACATTACTGACTCTCATCATCTCTGTGGACGCGCCTAGACAAAGAATGCACATTTCATTCGGATTACATAATCAGAGTAGCCTATTTCTTTTCGTTTTTAATTATTTCGTTTTAAAGTAGATATTTCAAGCTTTCTATAGATATATTTCTCATGTCTGTGAGTCAAGCAGCCTATACGCTGAGTTTTGGTTCATTTAACCTATAAGACGCGCTCCAGTTCACGTGCAAGTGATTGCGCCGGCGCCTCCATGTCATGATTATATTGTCTGCTATATTTGCTTCTTATTAACTCCAGGCAATTGGTTGATGAAACATTGATTTAAATTAAGATACAATTTTTACAAAACGAAATTCACTTTAAAGAAAGACTTTCTACAAAAAAAAAACTTAATGAAGTGGTCAAAATCATGTCTGACCCACTCCATGTCTCCTGATATATTGCGCATCTTATGATGCATCTTATTCATGTTCTTCACTTTTCATAATCAAATAAATGAATTTAAAACATAACATAGGACTATTTAAACATAAATATGAAACTACGTTTTCTTTAATGGCCAACATTTAGAACAGTACAGAGAAATTTCATGTCGTGAGCAAGAGCGGATCATGAGTTATGAGTCGGATCAAGAATAATTTATTTTTAGACTTGTACTTAATATCAGGGGCATCCAAGTTATTTGACATATAAAAAAAAAAAAAAAAAGTAACACAATAGTTACTTTCCCTGGTAATTAGTTACTTTTATAATGATGTAACTCAGTTATTAACTCCGTCACTAATTGTGAGAAGTAACTAGTAATTATAGCTAATTACTTTTTTAAAGTAACGTGCCCAACACTGTTGACAAAATTGTGTTTTTCTCTGAGGCATGGTAAAGCATGGTACTCGCAGAAAATCAAGAAAATTAGATTTAAACAGTAAGACTAAAGGTGTTGAGCTATTTAACAACAATTCGTTTTCTGTCAATAAATATATCAAAACAGTTGTTCCCTTGTCTATTAAAACATGTAAATATTAAAGCGTCTTTGGTGTTTCCATGGTTTCTACAAAATAAAACCGGAAACCGAGGGTAACGCTGATATTCCGCAATTGACAGGCGACTCCTCACACGATTTACAAATAGTTGCAAACATTTGGGATATTGTAAGTACTCAAGTGAACAAAATATATAACACTGGCCTAGTGGTTTTTGGATATTTTACTGCAAAAATATTACATATTGCACCTTTAACCTTTGTTAATGTACGATAATAGAAAGGTCTGTTTATTTTAGGTCACAGTGCATTAACTAATGCTAACAAATAGAACTTTTGATCTTAAAATGTATTACTTAATGTTGAGATTAAAATTAACTAAAATTAATAAATGCTGAAGAATTGTTCATTGGTCATGTTAACTAATATAGTAAACTAATGTTAACAAATGAAACCTTATTGTAAAGTTTTAATGAAAAAAATAAATGTCTATTTTGAATATCAGATCTTGTTATGAAAGCAATAAGTAAACATGATCATGTGAGGTTTTGCAGTATGATTGAAGATTTACAGATGTACTATGTGAATGTCTTTCAGGACTTGATGAGCGGTTTGGTGGGTCCACTGATAGTGTGCCGTAAAGACACCCTGGACACTGAAAGACGAAGAAAAGACACTGATAAAGAGTTTGCCCTCCTTTTCATGGTGTTTGATGAAAATCAGTCCCACTACCTGGATGAAAACATAGATACTTATCTCAAGGCAGACCCAGACAAATTTGACAAATATAATGAAACCTTTATGGAGAGCAACAAAATGCATGGTGTGTGTGTGTGTGTGTGTGTGTGTGTATTACAAGAGAGAAATACATGGTATGTTCAGATTTTAAGAACTTAAAACTCTTTCTGTCTTCCACAGGTATTAATGGGAAGTTGTATGCTAACCTCCCTGGGTTGAAAATGACAGAGAAAGACAAGACCCAGTGGTATTTGTTAGGACTGGGGAACGAAGTGGACATGCACACGGTGCATTTCCATGGTCAAAGCTTCATTTACAAAGTATGTACATAAGCACATCAGAGTAGAGCTAGACAATTATTTATGGAGTGGCAGTGGAGTGGCATGAGGGGTGTCTATAAAGGGTGTCGACACCAAAGCATCTATTTCTTTTGAATTTATGTCCTGAAATACACATTCATTGCCATAAATATGTGAAAGCTGCATTTCTCAGAGGGACCTTAAATCAATCATTTTATTGTTTAAAAATAATTATATAAAAATAAGCAATATATCAATATCCAGGGCACTGCGACAGTAGCAGCTTTCACACATTAAATCTGGTAAATTTGACATAAATTTGCATTTTCATCCGATTTTCTTTTTTCAGGAAATTTCCCACATATGCTTTTCACACATTTAACAGTGTTCTGTCTTTTTACCATTAAGATTACCATTCACACGTCAGAACCGAAATACTGGTAAACTCTATGATGTCAAACGCACAGTCTAAAACCTGCACCATTTTCATCCACCCAGATTTGAACGTAAAATGTTAGATGAACTTTATATGAATAATACATCCATTGAAATATTATATATATGTTATTAATAAACATTATGTATACAATTAAAGGAAATAATAGATTTAAATTAGATTCTTACCTGACAATGTTATTATATTTGGCATTCAGGGACGTTTTAATGATCAGGTAATTAAAGCAGAGAAGGCACTCAGATAATTCACCCATCACATTAACATTACATTAAAGCACAACTGCTGAAAGCAGACTAAGAAACACTGTTTACATTTAAGTTTTATGCATCGGGATACTAAATGTTCTCCTTGTGGCAGTGCCACTGACAGAACAGAGGCAGAAGTGGTGGCAAAGCTTTTTATTAGCATTTCCAACCCCCTCCCACCCATGCCACCCCAGTAGATCCACTCCTGATACGCAATAATGTCTAAATCCCACTTAGGTGTTAAAATGTCTCTCAAACACTCTCATTTTCTCTCCTTCAGACGGATCATTCTCATCGTGCTGATGTATACGACCTATTCCCAGGAACATTTCAGACCATAGAACTAATTGCAGGAAGTCCTGGACAGTGGCTGCTACACTGTCATGTGACTGACCACATCTATGCAGGGATGGAGGCGCTTCTCACTGTTAACTCTAAAGGTTAGGAGTAAAAGTTTACAAAAAGGCCTACAGAGCTCCTAGCCAAGGGAGAGCATTTATGGTTGTCTTAATGCTTTAACACTAGAGCATTTGATGTAGACCTGAGTCTGTTTGTCCATAGAATTCAAGTCAGTAGGTTGGTGTCAAATCATTCTTCCAAACTCAGGCATGCATCAGTGCAGGGGTGTAGAATCCTTGTCCTGGAGGTTTAATATCAGGCAAACTTTTGCTCCAACACCTGCCTTGAAGTTTCTAGTAATCATAAAGACCATGATTATGGTTGTGGCTAGAAGGGATAAACACAAAAAATAAATAGCCGCTGCTGTATTTTTCTTACCCCATTGGCCAAAAATAGGCAAAATAAACAAAATGCACTTAAAATGTTATTATTATGATTATTATTATTTAGGCTATTTTTTTTTTTTGCCTGTGGGATATCATGAAAATGAATATTAGTCTCAAAAACTTACTGGTCTGCCAGTTTTCACCTCTGATATTATAACAGTGATTAGAATTAAACTTGTATTGACTTGCAAGTATTCAGACATCTTTTTGTTGGGTGCTGTTGCCATGGTGAATCGTAATATCGGAGCTCCATTGATCATGGCTTTTCAGAGTCATGGTGCACACGCTTAGAGTCAACCTACTCAGAGTTGATTGAACTAATTCAATTCAGCTGTTCTGAAACCCAGAGTTTCCTATCTCAGATTAACTCAACTCAGAGTTCAAGTTTTAACTCAGAGTTGGTTGAACCTCCTTATTGAAACGGGCCCCAGTCCTGTCATGTTCAGCCCTGCCCACTCCTGCTTTGCTCAGCCTTGTGCCTTATCGGCCTGTTTTCCTCTTTGGAGTAGTTTTTGTTTGTTTAAAACTTAGAATACTGTATAAAGCATTTGTGCTTTTGCTGTAAGCAAGCCAATCCCTCCTGAGAGTTTTTCCTTCCATTGATGGCCTTTGTGAACTGCAAATATTCTGGAAATTGTTTCCCTTGTGAATCTACTGGCATCTCCTTCAACATGTCTTTCAATGTCTATTAATTTGTCTGGCCACAGACCTGGGTCAACGGTTAGGTAATCTGTGTTCTCATCTCCCTCATCGCCAAACTCTCTACTTTGCCTCATTTCTTCTTCGATAATCTATTGAGAAGCACCCTATAATGAATGTCCCCCTTTGTGCCAAGTGCATGTGTGCGTCCCCTTAAGACCTTTGTGGATTATTCAGAAATGCGGCACTTCACAGTTCTGACCATAGACTGTAAAAAAAGATGGATGACGCACCTTCACTCTCTTCCATTGTAGTAACTGAAGCCAATATGGCACACTGACATCTTGAGTCTGCGCCCGAGCTGTCAATCATGATGTCAAAACTGTGTTTTTATGGCATCAAATAACTAACTAAAAACAAACTTAAACTTTGCATAATAAAAACTTCCAAAAATGTCAGAAACCATCTCTGAAAAAAAAAAAAGACGTGTAATTTGACTGTTTAGTTTGTCTCACGTCCATTACATTACATGGAGAGGGTGGGGTTTATTACCTATACTGCATCCAGACACCTGAGGGCGATCGAGACGCTTTGGCTTCACTTTTCTGGACTTGTGTGGCATAAGTGTTGTAATGATATCCGATTCGTGAATGTACGAATCCCCGCACATGACATGCAGGAAAAAAATAATACACTAAATCATTCGCACAAATTTCTAATGTGTTCCCTTCATTTATAATTTGCGTGCACGATTTACTAATTTGTTCCCTCGATTTGCAAAATCGTGCACACAGTTTATAAATCGAGGGAACGAATCACTAAATTGTGCGCATGATTTAGCAAATCGAGGGAATGAATTAGTAAATTGTGAGCATGATGTACTTTTTTTTCTTGCATATCATGTGTTGGGCTCCGAAGGAATGATAGCTGGAGTTGGTTCATTTCAATGAAATGGAGAAACCCATTGATGAAACCAGTCTGAATGATTCATTCATGAATAGAACTTATTTGGTTCTCGAGTTCAATTCACTGATTCAATGATCCGGTCGCTGTTTTAACTAATTTTCAAGTTTCTTTCTGGAGCTCTGGGTCTATAATGCCTGATGAGTTTGGAGAACACCTGACAAGAGATCTCTCCAGATCCTTCATATTCCCAGATCCATGTTGGTGCTTCTTCTCTTCAGTTCACTCCACTCATTTTCTTTAGGGTTCAGGTCAGGGGACTGGGACGGCCATGGCAGAAGCTTCATTTTGTGCTCAGTGACACATTTTTGTATTGATTTTTATGTTTGTTTTGGATCATTGTCCTGATGGAAGATCCAACTACGGCCCTNTTTTTTTTTTTTTTTTATCTGTTGGTATTTGATAGAATCCATGATACCATGTATCTGAAAAAGATGTCCAGGACCTACAGCAAAACAAATAGGCCCACAGCATTAAAGATCCAGCAGTATATTTAACAGTGGGCATGGAATAACTTTTTATCCCTGTGTGCACCAAACCCATCTGGTGGGTTTGCTGCCAAAAAGCTCTTTTTTTAGTTTCATCTGACCATAGACACTCTCCTCCTCACTGTGCATTAGGACGCAAGACACACATCCTCTTCCAGGCAGATTTGTAACATCTTTAGTTGATTGAAACTTCTTAATTATTGCCCTGATGGTGGAAATGGGGATTTTCAATGCTTTAGCTTTTCTTCTTGCAGCCATTTTCTATTTTGTGAAGCTCAACAATCTTTTTCTGCACATCAGAACTATATTCTTTGTTTTTTCTCATTGTGATGAATGATTAAGGGAATTTGGCTTTTGTGTTTACACATACAGTATTTGTACTCCTGTGGAACAGGAAGTCAAGGCTGGACAATTTCATTCTCCTAGTCAGCCTGGTGTGCTTAAAAAAATGTAAATATGAATGGCAATATACTTTAGAGATATTTTTACACAAAAAAATTTCTAGGGGTGGCAATAATTGTGGCCAACATATATTGGAGAAAAACATTTATTTCATAATGTGAGTTTCCCCCCACTTTCAATTGTTTTACTTCGATGAAAGGTTAGAATTTTGTGAATTTTTTTTTAATGAAAGATCAAATGGATAAACAATGTAGATTTATTTTCATAGCCGTCTTTACTTATATTTACCAAGGGTGCCAATATTAGTGGAGGGCACTGTAGGTCAGCTTTGGCTTCACTTTTCAGGACTCGTGTGGCACGCTTGGTTTTGACTCATTGCGCATCAGGTAGATGGCAAGAGATGATGCATACAAAATCAGGATACCAACAGAGGAAAGAAAAACAAAAAAGAGGAGAGAGCTAGATGGGGATGACAGCTAGTCACCCAGTTTTTGTTGATGTTTTTTTTTTTTTTTTTTTAAAGGTGATTTATGTTCCCTGATTTGTGCTATGATTCTGAAGCTAGCCCATATGAAGCTGTTTTAATTAACATAAAAAAGAAATTCTATCAGCTCACCCCAATGTTTATCCATTGGAAATTGTAACGCTCTATTTCGAATAATGTATGTTTTTCCATGCATTTGAGCATATAATGGAGCATTAGCTTAAAAAAAGACGGAATATCACCTAGCAACAATAAAACTAGTCCAGTGATCTATATTCAAGCTTTCCAAAGCCTTGGAACAGCTTTCTTCGAGGAACTGATCAAAATTTAAGCTGTTATAATATAAATCTGCTTTAATTGTCCTGGGTGAGTTTATGAAATAAGTGTTGTAATGAGATCCGATTTGTGAATGTACGCAGCCCTGCACATGACATGCAGGAAAAAAACAACAACAACAAAAAAAAAAACTGTAAATCATGCGCACAAATTTCTAATGTGCTCCTTCCATTTATAATTAACTTGCATGATGTACTTATTTGTTCCCTCAATTTGCTTAATCATACGCACAGTTTATAAATCGAGGGAACGAATCAGGAAATCATTTGCACGATTTTCTTTTCTTCTTCCATGTCATGTGTTGTGCTCCCTAGGAATAAATAGCTGGAGTTTGTTTATTTCAATGAATTGGAGAAACCCATAAAACCGGTCTGAATGATTCATTCATTAATAGAACTGAATTGGTTCTCGAGTTCAAATCACTGATTCAATGATCCTGTCGCTGTTTTAACTAATTTCCAAGTTTATTTCTGGAGCTCCTGGTGTGTGAAACTTATTATTGTGTGAATAATAATAATATTAGGAGCAGTAAGTTTTATTTTTCTTGTACAAACTATTCCTTGACCTATAAACTATCCCTTCTGTGTCAGAAACAAACACTTTGTCAGGGATAACCACTCATGCCTTGACTGAAGAATATCTGAGAAAGGGGGAGGAGGAGGTGACTGAGTTACCTAGGGCAGAAGGTGAGCTTTACAAAACAACTTTATTGTTGTTGTTTAAATGTATTGAATTTTAATTTTATAATGTAAATGGTGTCAATGTGTAACAGCTCATGTGATGTGTGCAGAAAGGATTTGTAAGTTGCTGATATAATGAATATGGTTTAGTTCTCTAAATTTACAGACTAAGATGTACAGATTTATTTTATTAGTATATTGAAACATATTGCCTTGTCTAGACCCAGGGCCTTCTCATGATTTCACATTGGAGAAAAGTGCAGGGCAGGAAGATCAGGTCAAGGACAGGAGTAGTGACTGCAGTACAGTCAAGACAACAGATGTCTAGTTGAGGAAATGAGGCAAAGTACAGAGTTTGGTGATGAGGGAGATGAGAACACAAATTACTAGGGCTGTGAATCTTTGGGTAGACAGCGATTCAATTCGATTCATGATTCATAGGTGTTCGATTCGATTCAAGAACGATTTTTTGCAAATTCAAAATAATTCGATTCGAGATGATTCACATTAAAATTCGATGCGATTCAATTAATTCGATTTGATTCTGCATTTTAATATGCATTCATAGAGTTATTGAACTGCTTCCCTCAATGTGTCTTAGTCAGGGTGAGAATTACACAGCAACCATCAGAGAGTAAGGGCAAAAAACAAAAACAAACAAACAAAAACCTTTTGTCCATTGTTAATGTTAGTTCATGTGAGTTCTTAATGATGCTACATAAATGTATTTTAATAGCCTATAAAAATTGGCATTTGTGGAAATTTACATAAGCCAAAATTTTAAAAGGGCTTTAAAAGTATTGTTAGGCCTATTTCATAGCTAACTATAGTGCAGGATAGTGTTAAAGGCTACACAATCTTATTAAAGTTTTCCAGGTACACTAAACATACTAATGCTTACATGGAGAGACTATCCTAGAATATCATGCACTTTTCCAAATAATCCTAAACTAACTTTTCTTCACGGAATAGTAAGAAAAGCCCTCTTTGTTCTCTTTATACGGAACATTTTCCTTATGATGATTCTGAAAGAGAACGCGCTGGGTTTCTTCTGTTGCTATAGTAATGAACGCAACTTCAATGCGCATCTGATTGATAGATAAACCGTGAGCTCTTATGTCAGTGTTGTTAATGTTGTAGTTCCCTTTCGAAGGGAACTCCACTCTGCGTTCGAAACGCATTGGGGAACGCCACGTGACCCAGGTGTCTGAAAGCACTATCCAAAAAACTCCAATTCCTATTGGCCGGCGACAGCCTATGACGTCATACGGCGCGACCCGGAAGTATAAAGGAGCGCCTGGAGAGACAGCCAGCATCTCATCGTCTTTCGGTCCTGTTCTGTCTGATTGCATCTATACCAACTCCGGTAGGGTTTTTTATATATACCTTACGAACGTTCATGAGAGTGTGTTTATCCGTGTCCAAGGGTTTGACACTGGATGTACATATTTTTCTGGGCGTTCTCTGTCTGGAGAGCAGCGCGCATACACAGTGCTTGAGGGCACTGCTGTGTGTTTGTCTGTTGTTTACTCTGTTCTCATTTGGCACTCTTCCCGAGGGAAGAGCTGTCTGCATCTCTGCCTGGTGGTTCTGCCCCCTGTTTGTGCTGAGGCTTAACGGTGGCTGTATCATAGGGCTCGTAGACGAGCTCGTTGGGAAGTTTGAGAAAGTTTTATTCTCTCTCAACTTCCCTGGGGCTGGCGAGAGCGACCGGATGACGATGACGTTCGTGTTTGACGTCATCGCGTCCGGCGGCGAGCGCTCCTCTGGCTGGTGTATGCGAGCTGCTGTGTGTTTGGGACGCGCTCTTGCGGCAGCTGCAGCTGCCGGGACAGCGCGTTAAGAAAGGGGCCGCGCGCACGGCTCGACGAGCGGTTCCTTTCTGTCCATTAATACGGCAGCTTCCATACTTTCCAT
>RJVU01030023.1:1890134-1982840 GCA_003731715.1 Anabarilius grahami
AATATATAAATAAATACACATACACACACACACACACACACACACACACACACATACATACATATATATGAATTTAAGGTATATAGAGAAATATAATGGATACTCTGCTTAGCCTGTATCTTTATTTGGTATGACATGCTGCTTGTTGATGTTTTAATGACAGTGAGGATTGGATTTGATCCTACTTTAAATTGTGTTCTATATTGCATAAACACAATCTGAGTGCAAAGAAACATTTTTACTTATATAATAATCAATGATTATTTGATTAATGAAACTTTTTAAGACAAAATTGTGTCAATACCTGTAGTTGAGTTTCAACTAAAATAGTAGGCTACGCTATAAATGAAAAATAAAAAAATAAAAAAAACAAGATTCTAAAGAAACAGTACACAAATACATGGATCAGAAATATATATCAGTTCTAGTTATATAAAGATCCTGATGCAGGTCATACAGCAACAGCAGTTATACATACCAACATTTAGGTAGCAAAAAGCACATTTTCATCATCTATCAGTTACGTCCAGTACGTCCGGACATATTTGTAATATATGTGTGTGATTTGGGGAGAGTGATAATATTTGTTAAGGGTTGTGTACATGCTCTCCTCTCTCTCTTTTCTGTCTGTCTCCTATAGGCTGCTAATTGAGTTCCACCTGATGCTCATCAGCTGAATGCATGTTGCAAAGATCCCAAACATAGAGTAAAGAAACAGTGCTGGAGTGCTGACGGGATGCGCTTCTTTTCCCTGATCTAGAATTGTAATTGTGTATTTTCTCTTGTGTGAGTTCATGTGTAGAACTAAACGCAGTCTTGCTCTGCTCTCAACTTTTTGAATGAGTTGCGTAACCGCTTGCTGTGAGAGAGCGTGCAAACGCTGTTTTTTTGTTCTTTTCTTATGTTATCAATATTTTGTTTTCATTCTTAATTTGTGTAAATACTTTGTTTTCAATTCGGAAGCCGTAGGGAGGGGATACCATTTTCTTTAAACTTGAATTTTGCTTATGTTTATGTTAGACAGGGAGCATGGTAAGACTTTATTTGTTTTCTTTTGTATAGGTTAGTTAATGCTACCCTTGTCAGGTAGAAAGTTTTGTTTGTTATGTTGGCCTGGCCCTCTCCTGAAGATTTGCTTCCTTTATTTCTTTCTTTTTTTGTTGAGGTTATTTTTGAATTATTAAATTTATTTTTCCTTAATTTGGTGTTGATCAGGGGATTTAAGTGACGGTCTGTCATTTGTTTTATTTATTATTTTTATTTTATTAACAATAATTGTTACTTCCTCCTACCCCTAGACAAACTCGTCCATCTGTTTTTTTTTTTTTTTTAAATATTATTTTTAAGCGACTACTTTGTGCGGTGAGTACAAATTTATTTTTTCTCTAGACGTCTGGTTTTTGCTGTCTTTGCTTCTTGTGTGGGGAAGAGAGTCTCTGTGGTGATAAGAAATGGAGTTTGATTTGTTGGCATTTACCCTTTCTCCCACCACAGAAGTCTTTCATAAGTGTAGAAAAAAGGATCTAATTTTGATTGCAGAGTTCTATAATATAGAGGTACCAAAAGACAAAAAGCAGGTAATTAAGGATATTCTGTTTGAACAGCTTGTGCGCAATGGTATTTTACCAGATGTTGAAGGTGAAGAACAACGTGTAGTTATGGCGAAAGCCGAGGCTGAGGAGGTTGTTTCCTTTATAAATACTACCGAACGTGTGAATTTTGATCCTGTGTAGGCCATTCATTTAAAAGAGTTAGAACTCAAAGTTAAACAACAGGAGAATTAAAATTTACGCTTCAAAAAACTTAAAATTGTGGAGGTAGAAGCAGACCGTGATTTCAGACTGCGCCACCTAGATTTGCGAGCTAAGGAAATAAAAACTATGCCTGTTCTGCACTCCAGAGCTTCCTCAATTTCTTCCTCTGCATCCACTCCTGCTACACCCGTAACCTCAAACATAGAGCAAAACATTCAGGAATTTGATTCAATTCAATTCAATACACATTTATTTGTATAGCGCTTTTCACGATACTTATCATTTCAAAGCAGCTTTACAGAGAATGCGTGTCAACATTACAATTTAAAGAATGCAGTTAGCAAATAATGTAATAATTTACAACTTACAATCACTGTTAGCAGTTTAACTGAACGTAGAAGCAATGAGCTCCTGGAAAAATGAATTGCATTATCAATAATCAAGATATAGAATTTGTGCAATGTGCGTGTTGATCCAGATGATTGCGTCTTCCGAAATCCTCGCAGGAGTTGGTGCCGTCTCTTCATAGGTGTTGGTCATCTGAGGTCTTCTTAAGAGGCCGGATCCAAACTGAAGCTGATGTCCTCTCTAGTCACCACGGGACGGGTGTCCCGAGGCAAAACAGAAAAGCAAATGGAGAGTAATTAGCGTAGCTGCTGTTCATAACATTAAGCAAAGATAATCATGTGCAATTGATCTGATATGAGATGCATTATGTGAATGCTTGGCTAAAGAGATGCGTCTTTAATCTAGATTTAAACTGGGTGAGCGAGTCTGAGCCCCGAACATTATCAGGAAGGCTATTCCAGAGTTTCGGAGCCAAATGTGAAAACGCTCTCCCTCCTTTAGTGGACTTAGATATCCTAGGTACAACCAGAAGTCCAGAGTTTTGTGATCTTAAGGAGCGTGAAGGATTGTAGGGCGATAGAAGATCGGTTAAGTACACAGGAGCTAAACCATTTAGAGCCTTATAGGTCATTAGCAATACTTTATAATCGATACGGAACTTAATGGGTAACCAGTGTAGAGATGATAAAATTGGTGTTATATGATCATATTTTCTTGACCTGGTAAGAACTCTAGCAGCTGCATTTTGTACTAATTGTAGCTTTTTTATTGACGAAGCAGGACAACCAGCTAATAATGCATTACAGTAATCTAGTCGAGACGTCATGAAAGCATGAACTAACTTTTCTGCATCAGAAATAGATAACATATTCTGTATCTTAGCAATGTTTCTGAGGTGGAAGAAGGCTGTTTTTGTAACACATGAAATATGATTTTCAAAGGACAAGTTGCTGTCTAATATAACACCCAGGTCTTTAACTGTCGAGGATGGAGTAACAGTACATCCTTCTAAATGCAGATTGTAGTCTGAAAGATTCTTTGTACAGGTTTTTGGTCCAATAAGTAATACTTCAGTCTTATCTGAATTTAACAGAAGAAAATTACTAGTCATCCAATGTTTTACTTCTTTAATACATTGTCAGATTGGATAATTTAGAGATTTCATCTGGTTGTGTTGAAATATATAACTGAGTATCATCAGCATAGCAGTGGAAACTAATTCCATGTTTTCTCATAATATTGCCGAGTGGCAGCATGTATATTGAAAATAGCAGAGGGCCTAACACTGATCCTTGCGGCACTCCATAGTTTACTATCGTTATGTGTTTACTATGTTTGTAAATACATCAAGCTTGTGCCTCCTTTCCGTGAGTCTGAGGTTGACGCATACTTTGTTGCTTTTGAGCGCATTGCAGGTAAGCATAGGTGGCCAAACGATATGTGGGCCTTGCTCCTATAGTGTAGTTTGACGCGTAAGGCCCAAGAGATTTGCATGTCGTTACCGATTGAACAATCTCTCCATTATAAGGTTGTTAAAACCGCTGTTCTCAGAGCATATGAATTGGTCCCCGAGGCATATCGCCAAAAGTTTTGTGCTCGTGCGAAAACAGCAAGACAGACACATGTAGAGTTTGCAAGAGAGAAAAGAGTGTTGTTTGAGAAATGGTGTCTCTCCAGTAAGATCACTACCTTTGAGCAGTTGCAGGAGTTGGAGGATTTTAAAAAATGTCTTCCCGAGAGTGTTGTTGTTCATTTGAATGAACAAAAGCTAACTTCATTATTAGATGCTGCTGTGTTAGCAGATGACACATCAAAATATTTTTTCGTCGGTCTGACCGTCAAACACTTTGCTTGCCAATAAAAATGTGGTGATGTGAAATTTGTCACGTGAACCCCTGCGTATGTCCAAAGGTAATGGCAATGGAGAAGGCAAGGCTACCTCTTCAGGTGGGAGAGATAGGCGTGCCTGTTTTTACTGCCTCGACCCAGATCACCTGATTGTAGAGTGCCCGGCTTAGGAGAAGAAAAATGTTGGCGGTAACTCTGAGAATGTTGCTCTTGTACGAACAATGTCTGTGACTAAGAATGCAACCATGCAACCTTTGATCAGTGCTGGTACTGTTTCTTTGTCTGATACTGAGCATCAACCTGTTGTGATCTTGCGAGATACTGGCTCAGAACAGTCCTTAATCCTGAAAGAGTTACTTCCCTTCTCGCAGAGTTCCTACACCGGCTCTGACATATTAATACGTGGTATCGAGATGGGGTGTGATCGTGTTCCTCTCCATCAGGTACACTTAAAGTCAGACCTTGTCACTGGTATAGTCAACCTTGCTGTGTTCCCAATTACCATTTGAAGGAGTAGGTCTTATACTGGGGAATGATCTAGCAGGTTTTCCCTAGACCTATTGTGGTGAACAATGGCAATTTTGGTGATGCCTCCTCTGCATCTCCGGAGTGTGAAGTGGTGCAGTTGACAGTGAAAGATTTCAGAAACATTGTTTATTTTGCCAATTCACTTTTGCAAAATTCCTCTGAACCTCCAAGATGTGATCAGATGATGAAGCCTGCAATTTGTGAAGAATTTGTGAATAAAAACCCACTCAAACTTTACATTGGTAAAGCTACTTTAAGTGGAGTGCAGAAAGCAGACTCGTACCATCCTCCATGTTCTGATGTGGTGGCAAGTTATGAGCTATAGTGCCTGATGGAGGAAATGCTTGCTTGAGTAATAATGGTGTGACAACAGAAAAATGGAAGTCCATTTGTGATTTGTCTAATGCACCATTTTCAAGTCCAGAAACGTGTAACTGCAAATGTACCTACTGGTCATTTACAAGTCAAGACATTTCAGCATGTAATGAAGTCCTTCTTTTGGCCAACCTGCAAATTCTTCTTGGCAGAATGTGTGAGGGATGTTCCTGTAGGCCTGCTGTGATATGTAATGGAGGTAGTGTGGTTCTACTTATGTTCCCAAAGCCCCCTTAACTTCACTTGCCTGGAAATCTGAAAATGCTGTGGTTCATGCTAAGGAAATTGTGGTATGATGTGTTGTACGTGGTGTGACTTTTGTTTTTCTTTGTTGCATTTTGTGATATGCCAAGAGGAAAAAACTTAACCGTGGGGGCATCTGTTGCATCTGATAGTTTGTCTGCACTCACTGGTATAAAATCAGGAAAATTGTGCATACTTGATATAGCCTACTAAATTAAATATATCAAACAATAAACATTATGTCCAGTGGACGTATTTGTAATATATGTGTGATTTGGGGAGAGTGATAGTATTTGTTAAGGATGTTATTGGGTTGTGTACATGCTCTCCTCTCTCTCCCTCGCTCTCTTTCCTGTCTGTCTCCTTTGCAGGCTGCTAACTGAGTTCCACCTGATGCTCATCAGCTGAATGCATGTTGCAGAGATCCCAAACACTATAACAGAGTACAGAAACATTGCTGACGGAATGCGCTTCTTTTCCCTGATCTAGAATTGTTATTGTGTATTTTCTCTTGTGTGAGTTCATGTGTAGAACTAAATGCAGTCTTGCTCCGCTCTCAACTTTTTGAATGAGTTGCGTAACCGCTTGCTGTGAGAGTGTGCAAATATTTATTTATTTTTTTAATTTATGATTTATGTTATCAATATTTTGTTTTCATTCTTAATTTGTGTAAATACTTTTTCAATTCGGAAGCCGTAGGGAGAGGGTGCCATTTTCTTTAAACTTGAATTTTGCTTATGTTTATGTTTAGACAGGGAGCATGGTAAGACTTTGTTGTTTGGAGGAGGAAGCCAAGCAAGAGAAACAACAACAACAACAACAACAAAAAAGGGTTGTCTTCTCTTCCGGAATCCTTTCCATTGAATTGATTCCATTGAATCCTTTCATCTGTCGGCGTTGGTAATGCACTTTTACGTCAATGTTTTGGCAATTAGGACATCCGCGACATGCACACTTACGCACCATTTAAAAAAATATAGCAATACCAAAATACAAACAGTGTAGAATAGCTTGAATACAGCGTGCGTCTCCCTCAGACTGTAAACGAAGCTATGGCGCACCAGATAACACGTCAGCAGCGTCACTGCGGAGTCGTGAACCCGGATGAACAACAGACCCTGAAGAGAATACAATGCTGAATAAAGTCATAGTTTTTGTTATTTTTGGACCAAAATGTATTTTCGATGCTTCAAAAACTTCTAACTAACCCACTGATGTCACATGGACTACTTTGATGATGTTTTTATTATCTTTCTGGACATGGAACAGTGGAGGAACAGAAAGCTCTCGGACTAAATCTAAAATATCTTAAACTGTGTTCCGAAGATGAAAGGAGGTCTTACGGGTTTGGAACGACATGAGGGTGAGTCATTAATGACATCATTTTCATTTTTGGGTGAACTAACCCTTTAAGCTGTTTTTCAAATAAAGTTTTCGGAGTCAGTGAGTTTTTTTTGTTTTTTTATTACTTACACTCTTGTTTCATGTAGTTACAGGGTAACAAGCAACACTTTAATTTACAACCTGCAATTTCATATTTACCCTGTAACTACATGAAACAAAAGTATATTTCCCCATGTATTAAAAAAGATTGCAATAGTTCTTTCTACTTGCCTTGAAACAACTTAATCAATGCACTTTCTCGCTAAATTGCTTCCAAACATAAGATTGTTGTCTGTCAAAATAGTATAAGTACCCATTAGTTCTAAAATACTTAGTATAAATTTATTTTCCTGGTTGTTACCACTTTATTCTCAAGACTTTACATATTGTTCCCCTATACTAGGTACACATATCGCAAGTTGTAAATTCGTTGTAATTGCAGTATTTTTCGGGCTGTAATCTAAAGCGTTACGTTTATTATTATTAATAATAATATACCTGAAACATACATTTAACTGTACTTTAACTCTTTCCACTTTAAAATCGAATTTTTGTCAAAGACTACATCCGGATAGAATTCAGAACGATGATCAAAACACAGATGTATTTTGATTGGAGATTCTGTACTAGAAAAAGCATAACAGCGCCCCCTACCGTATAAATAGTGAAATCCCTGATAGCCTGAAAATTCAGTCAATGGCGGAGAAAGAAAAAGTACATTTCTATGTACATTACAAGTGGACTAGCCAACACAAAATTTCAGATACTCAGAATTAGGAAAATATGTTTTCTTTATAAATCAATATTTTCAAACAATGTAAGTTTATAAGACTGTGTGTAAAAACTAATATCAAATCAAAGGATCAATCAAAAGATTCAACTACACAACTACAAGACAAGTATACTTAGAATCCTTAATTATACTTTTAAGTATATCTCGATCAAAAGATTAAGTACAAGTATAGGCCAAGTATATTTCTGAGAAGTACATAAAAAGTAGATTGAAAGTATACTCTAAAAAATGCTGGGTTAAAAACAACCCAAGTTGGGTTGAAAATGGACAAACCCAACGATTGGGTTGTTTTGACCCAGCAGTTGGGTTAAATGTTTGCCCAACCTGCTGGGTAGTTTTATTTAACCCAACAATTGTTTACAAATTACTATATGTCTGGCTTAAAATGAACCCAAAATAGGTTGGAAATTAAAAATCAGACTCATAATTACTAGAGGCAACAATAATAATCAAAAAGATGAGCATTTATTAATAAGCAATTTAATAAATGTTTATTGTTTAAATATTATTCAAAAAAAGTATTAATAAATGTTTGTTTATTAAACATATTAATAAATGTTAATTTCCAACATATTTTGGGTTCATTTTAAGCAAGAAATACAGTAATTTTTAAACAATATTTGGGTTAAATAAAACTACCCAGCAGGTTGGGCAAACATTTAACCCAGCCGCTGGGTTAAAACAACCCAATCGCTGGGTTTGTCCATTTTCAACCCAACTTGGGTTGTTTTTAACCCAGCATTTTTTAGAGTGTACTTTCTTATTTTTAGGTTAAAGGAAGTATACTAATAACATACTTGAATAAACTTCTTTTTCATAAGGGCATGTGCAGTGTTTGTACATTCTAAAAGCTAAGAGTGACACTGTGAAAGCTACTGAAAAGTTAATTGATGATACAGCCCCTTATGGGACCATGAAGTGTGTTAGATCAAACAATAGCACATAATTCATGGCAAAAGAGTTGCAAAGCAAGAATTGTATTAGACATGAGACCTCAAGACCATTCACCACATCAAAATGGGACTGCTGAGAGAAATTTGAGAACCCTGTTTGAGATGGCAAGATGTATGCTCCTAGAGAGCAAGCTACCCAAGATGTTGTGGATGTATGCTGTAATTCGCAACAGGTGCTACAATAGCAGAATACAGCAAACACCATATATGCACTGACAGGGAGAAAAACGTTTTTGGTTCAGTATGTAATGCATAAACGGCAAAAAGAAATTGGATGCATAATGTGAAAAAGACAAACACAGCCCTGCTTACCTGGTCTATTATCCAGAAACAGGAAAAGTCCTTAAGCACAAGGTTGTGAGATTTGTAACAAAGTGTATTATCAAGCACCAGACACAGACTGACATTTCACTGCCAGATGATGATTTTCATGGGGAAAGATATGCATCTTCTCGGTCAAAAGAGAACGTGACTGATCTCCAGAAGAGACTCATGAACCTCAAAATGAGACTAAAAATCAGACACAGGGAGTTGATCAAAGTACACGTTACCCTAAGAGAAACAGGAGAGCTCCCCGGTATTTGAATGATTATGTTTGTGATGTTGAGCGTGATGACCAGATTCTAACCAATGTTGTGTGATGTACCACAAACATTCAAATAAGCTATGAGTTCAAGTTATGGCAAAGGCCATAAAAGAAGAAAATGGACTCCCTTAAGGAGAATGACACATTTACCCTAACAACACTACAAGAAGGTAAACATGCAGTGGGTAGATGGGTATATGCAATCAAAAATAATGCAGAAGAGACCAGATATGTCGCTAAAGGCTATAGCCAAGTAATGGGTGTAGAGACTTTCTTCAAAACAGCAAATATCCCTTCAGTACGAGCCTTGATGCAAATGGCGGCACAATATGATTGTGACCTCCATCAGATGGATGTAAAAACTGCTTATTTGCATGCTCCAGTTGACTGTGAGATTTACATGGAACAGCCAGAAGTCAGATGGAGGAGAAAAACTAGTCTGTACCTGAACAAGTCACTGTATGGTTTAAGAGAATCAGGTAGAAACTGGAACAAAATGTTACATGACTACCTCAGTGAGAATGATTTTGTGCAGATTTCTGCTGATCACAGTGTGTATAATAAACAGAAGGAAAGAAAAGAGAAAAAAGCTCTGTCAAAGAACCCAGTGTGTCGTAAACATGTTGATATAAGGTATCATTTAATTCGATCAGCACTCAGTGATGGCAAAGTGACAATTGAGTATTCCCCCACAGAAGAAATGGTGGTTGATGTCATGATAAACCAGTGACAAAAATTCAAGAGTTTCATGTTTGTCATGTAAATGCAACACAAGAGAAATGCAAGACCGTATGCATGTGTTATGTTGTTGAAATGGTATACTGTACAGTATGAGAGCAAATGGGGGGTGTTAACATTTGTAATAGGTGTGCCCTCATACTGATCACGTGTATGAGACCTGTCATCTATAAATGGGTATGGAAATAAAATAAATAAATAAAAGAAACCGAGTGATGTGTATGCAACAACTGGGCCCTTATGAGAATAAACTTTGAATGTCAGCAGCTGAAACTAACTTAAAAAACTAAATACAGAAAAAGCTCAAGTCCTAAGAATATGTAGTGGGGCTTTTAAAACATCTCCAGTTGTGGCAATTTAGATTGAAATGGCAGAGATGCCAGTGGGTATTAGAAGACCTAAACTTATGCTGTCATATTGGGTTAACCTGCAAGGGCATAGTGAAACAAACTTCACAAAGACTATGATAAAACAGAATTGTGAATGTGGAAGCAAGTAAAATAGGATTGCACAGTATGCAATATTGTCTTCCTGTCCCATACTCAGATATCCCTTCTTGGATGTTTATAATGCCATTGATTAATTTACAAATGCATGAGGAAATAAAAGATCAATCAAAGCAATTGTCCTAGTAATTGTGGTTTATTGTCCAAAGCTTAGAACAGAATTTTGTCAATAAAAAAAATGATATTCACAGACAGTTCAAAGAACCCTGCAAGGACGCACTGGTGCTGTAGTGTACATCCACAATGTGGAAAATCTATCAAGAAAAGGACAACAGATCATCTTTCAGTTTAGGGTAGCTATAATATTAGGCTTACAGTGGGTAGAAGAAAATAACTGTTTTTAGTTGTTGTTTTAGTTGCATCTGATAGTTTGTCTGCACTCACTGGTATAAAGTCAGGAAAATCGTGCATACTTGATATACTAAATTAAATATATCAAACAATAAACAGATTACCTGATAAAGGTTTGAATGTCTGGTTTGTTTGGGTTCCTGCACATGTTGGTGTGAAAGGAAATGAAGAAGTGGATATGTTAGCTCTTCTAAAGTAACCAACAATATATTTGCAGATTGCATAAGGTAAAGCCAAAGGCTAAAGCAATCATAAAACATCAAACTCAAACTCAAAAAAAAAAAAAAAAAAAAAAAAATTTGTATAATATTCAAAGCTCTGATTTTATGGTAAGAGTATATAATACTATAATCTGTCCAACATGTGACAATGTATTGTTATGCATATGAACAGGAAAGAAATGAATTAAAATAAATATTTGGAAAATTGAAACTTAACTTCACTTTAAAAACATCCTTGGAGCAGCACTGAGGAAAATGTATACACACATTACACAGTTAATTAAACATTTGAAAGAAACAGGCCTGATGGAGTAAGTATAAAAGGTTTTTGGTCATTCATTCCCCCTCATCCAGCCAAATCTTCGGATCAACACTCCTGACCAGTAGGTGGCGGTAAAGCACCAATAATCTGGCTTGCCAAATGCTAAAACAACCTAAGAAGAAGAAGAAGAAGAAAGGTGATCCTGTAGCCGTCTCAATGTGCATACTATCCTTCCTAAATAGTATGCGGCATTAGTAATATTCAATACTATTTAGGGCGGATAGGGTGGATAGTATGCACATTAAGCCCGGAACACACCAAGCCGACGGTCGGCTGTCGGGCAGTTTTTGTTCGTCGGCCGACTAAGTTTTCTCAGTGTGTTCCGCACCGTCGGCTCATGTTGAATCGGCGTCGGAGCTCGTCGGTCCGTCGGGCCATCTGATCATTTTAATTGGCTGTTCAGCTACTGCCACCTGCTGGTACAGAAAGGCATTCCTTCTTACGCAGGCGCAGAACGGGCGTGCTACTTGGCCATCGGCTGTCGGTTTGGTGTATCAGGGCAACTTTGGACACAGACGCTGCCGACATGAGCCAACCCCACAGTCTGTTTTCGTCGCCACTAGTTCGTCGGCGTCGGCTTGGTGTGTTCCGGGCTTTAGGATGCAGGCTTGGTGTATGAACATTTAAAAGGAAACTGGTTAGAGTGTGTGCAGATATTTACTGATGGTTCTATGATCCCACTCAACAGAAAATCAGCAATAGGGATAAGTATCCCTAAATTACGTATTAAACACGGATTGCGATTATCAGATAACATGTCAGTCTTTTCGACAGAACTAGTAACAATTTTGTGGGCCCTTGGGTGGCTGGAGGGACAAAGACCTGGAAAAAATATTTTATGTTCAGATTCCACTGCAGCACTAATGACAATTAAGGGTAGGAAGAGTGAGGCCAGACCAGATTTGATATTAGAAATTCTTGTTGCACTAAATCAGGTGATAAAAATGGGAAGCACTCTGGGTTTTATGTGGGTTCCTAGCACAGGGATTCAGGGGAATGAAGAGGCTGATGAGATGGCAAAAAAAGCTACACACAAGAGTGAAGTTGATTTGAATGTAATGTAAGGAAAAGTTGAGTGCAAGAGTATTATAAAGCAAAAAATATTACAATTATGGCAGAAAGAATGGGAAGAAGGGAATAAGGGCAGGCATTATTTTTCAATTCAGCCTACATTAATGCACACATCATTCACAAGATTAGAGAGGAGGGATAGTGTGGTAATCACAAGATTCAGATTGGGACTTTGTGCACTGAATTATGGGCTGGCAAAGTTTGGCAAGCATCCAGATGGCAGATGTTTTGAGTGTGTGATGCAAGAATCCGTGTGTTTTCTGATTTGTTGGAGTCTGGAGTCTCACCTATATCTTTGAAATCATTTCTTGAAAATAAGGATTATGAGACAACAAAGATTGTTACAAACGTTTTACTTCACTCTGGGCTTTAGGATTTAAAGGGTTAGTTCACCCAAAAATGAAAATTCTGTCATTGATTACTTACCCTCATGCCGTTCCACACCCGTAAGACCTTCATTAATCTTCGGAACACAAATTAAGATATTTTAGTTGAAATCCGATGGCTCCGTGAGGCCTTCATAGGGAGCAATGTACTTCCTCTCACAAGATCCATAAAGGTACTAAAAACATATTTAAATCAGTTCATGTGAGTACAGTGGTTCAATATTAAAAGTATAAAGCGACGAGAATATTTTTGGAGCGCCAAAAAAACAAAATAATGACTTATTTAGTGATGGCCGATTTCAAAACACTGCGTCATGAAGCATCGGAGCACAGATGAATCAGTGTTTCGAATGATGATTCGGATCGCGTGTCAAACTGCCAACGGCTGAAATCACGTGACTTTGGCGCTCCGAACAGCAGATTCAACACACTGATTCATCTGTGCTCCGATGCTTCCTGAAGCATTGTTTTGAAATCGGCCATCACTAAATAAGTCGTTTTTTGGTTTTTTTGGCGTTCCAAAAATATTCTCGTCGCTTTATAATATTAATATTGAACCACTGTACTCACATGAACCAATTTAAATGTTTTTAGTACCTTTATGGATCTTGAGAGATTGCTCCCTATGAAGGCCGCACGGAGCCATCGGATTTCAACTAAAATATCTTAATTTGTGTTCCGAAGATTAATGAAGGTCTTACGGGTGTGGAACGGCATGAGGGTGAGTAATCAATGACAGAATTTTAATTTTTGGTTGAACTAACCCTTTAATATATAAGATGGAGTTCTTCAAATGACCTGAGGAGGGCAGCACTACGCCTTTGAAGCGTTTAAGCTGCCGCAAATTACACAAGAAGAAGAAGAAGAAGAAGAAGAAAATGAAAACGAAGAAGTACAACACGAAAACAACAAAGAAATGTTTACGGAAATAGTGTCGTTGTTTGCGTTTTCAATACTGTATCTGTTCATACTTAAAGTGTTTAACCATTCATTGCTAGTTCAGAGGATGAGTAACGTTACATTTTGAACAGTGACCCGCTTTCTTTTTCAATCAATCGAAAGTTTGATGAATGTTTGTGATTAGATGTATCGATGATAAAAGAGGGAAGTCATGGCTATAGCGCACGCCGCCACAGAGTATGTGTTCACAGATTTCGTGCTAAAGGAGCCCGCGTCAGAAAACAGGTATAAAGGCATCCGGTTAGATCTGGCCCTGGATAAGATGGTCACCTGTGTCGCGGTGGGTCTACCTCTGCTTCTCATCTCTCTAGCCTTCGCTCAGGAAGTGTCTGTCGGTATGTCATTTTCTCACACTCATCATGAGAGATCTTATGCGGTCAAGTCATGTTTTATTCATCACAACTTTTTAAACGGTTAATCTGTTGGTGCTGATCTGTGTGTTAAGTGCAGTAAATACATATGAGCTAAACTGCTTTTGTATTTTCCTTTAGTATTTTATCAGAATCTTTTGTTTATACAATATGTTTTGTATAGCATATCTAATGACAGATCATTTTCCACATCAATTATATTGTACCTCAACGGTAAACACCCCATTCCTTGGAGGTTTTCTAGAAAGTAGGTTAAAGGACTTATATGTAAGTCTTCAGAGGTATTTGGCGCATGCGTAGCCTTTCCCAGGTGGAAAAAAAAAATTACATTTCTATAATATACTTAAAGTGCTCTATTTTCATGCTCTAATTTTGTACTTAATATACTTAATATTCTTATTTAGTACTTCTTAAGATCATCTTAAGAACATCTAAGTGTACTCAACTGTGAGACAGCATGAAATATGAACTAAAATGTGCTTTTAATATACTATCTTTGTATTTAAAAAATGTACACTACCGTTCAAAAGTTTGGGGTCAGTAAGATTTTTTAATGTTTAAAAGAAGTATCTTCTGCTCACCAAGCCTTCATTTATTTTAATAAAAATACAAACAAAAACAGTAATATTGTGAAATATTATTCCAATTTAAAACAGCTGTTTTCTATGTCAATATACAGTAAAGTGTAATTTATTCCTGTGATGGTAAAGTTGAATTTTCAGCATCATTACTCCAGTCTTCAGTGTCACATGATCCTTCAGAAATCAATCTAATATGATGATTTGATGCTCAAGAAACATTTATGATTATCATCAATGTTGAAAACAGTTATTTATATTTTTATTTCATGATACTATGATGAATAGAAAGTTCAAAAGAACAGCATTTATTTAAAATAGAATATTTTCTAACATTATAATTGTCTTTACTGTAACTTTTGATCAGTATAACTCATCCTTGATGAATAAAAGTATTGATAAATTGTATTTCTATCCCCCAAAAATAAAATTAAAATTCTTACTGACCCCAAACTTTTGAACGGTAGTGTTTAATGTTACAAAAGATTTAGATTTCAGACAAATGCTGTTCTTTTGAACTTTCTATTCATCATAGCATCATGAAATAAAAATATAAATAACTGTTTTCAACATTGATAATAATCATAAATGTTTCTTGAGCATCAAATCATCATATTAGATTGATTTCCGAAGGATCATGTGACACTGAAGACTGGAGTAATGATGCTGAAAATTCAGCTTTGATCACAGGAATAAATGACACTATACTGTATATTGACAGAAAACAGCTGTTTTAAATTGGAATAATATTTCACAATATTACTGTTTTTGTTTGCATTTTTAATCAAATAAATGCAGGCTTGGTGAGCAGAAGATACTTCTTTTAAAACATTAAGAAAATCTTACTGACCCCAAACTTTTGAACGGTAGTGTATTTAGATAACACTTATTGTACATTTGAACCTACAAGTGGTAGCTAAATATATTTTTTAAAGAGATAGTATATTAAAAGCACATTTTTGTTCATATTTCATGCTGTCTCAAAATAGCACAGTTGAGTACACTTAGATGTTCTTAAGATGATCTTAAGAAGTGCTAAAGAAGAATTTTTTGTATATTAAGTACAAAATTAGTGCCCGAAAATAGAGCACTTTAAGTACATTATAGAAGTGTCCTTTTTTTTCACCTGGGTTTGATGAAGCTCCAGAGGGTGTAACAGCACATATTATGCTGGATGTTATATTATTACATTGTTATATAATTATGAAGCATTATTATTACATAAAGTGACGTTTATTGTATTTTTTCTTACAAAACTAACATTTTTTCATCTCATACATTTTTTTATATGATATAATCTCTATAATACATCAAGTTATGAAAGTATGGCATATTAAAGATTGATTGGGAGATTGAAGATAATGGAACAGGCCAGTAGTTGATGTACACTAAGTAGCCTATGTAAATTGTAAAAAAAAGAATAAAAAGCATCTTGTTTTCAAGTGCAAATAGTGATATATGCTTCTGTACTTGTTTGATGTGCAAGAAAAAACCTCATTAGTTCTTGTTGGGGTTCAAACAGGTTTGCGTCACATGTGAAAACAAAGTGTCAAGCATGTACGTTTGAGCTTCTGTTTACATTTTACATTTACATTTACATTTATGCATTTGGCTGACGCTTTTATCCAAAGCGACTTACATTGCATGATACTATACATTTGTATCTGAGTATGTGCAATCCCTGGGATCGAACCCATGACCTTGGCATTGCTAGTGCCACGCTCTAACCACTGAGCTACAGGAAAGCCCATTTAGTTTACCATATTTGTGTTCTACATAAATGCATCAATCAATGATTATATGTGAATAAAAGCCTTAATTAAATCTATTCATCATATAAAGCAGTTGTGTACTTAAAGTGGAAATGAAGCAGTCAGTCAAGTTAATATTATTTAGTAAATGGATTTCCACTCTAATCAAAAAGTATATAACAAACACGATAAATGTAAACAATTAAAAGAAAAAAAAAATGTTTTGTTATAGCTTTTCTATCAAGGGCGCCGCCATCTTGCAATACTACAACCTGTGACGTTGGTTGTCTTTCCTGAGTTTAACAGGTACAACGGTAGAGAGACCGTAAAAGACAGACTGTGGAGGACAGATAGTGAAAGTTGGAAACTGGAAAGCCACAGGGCATCAGAAGGCAAAAGGGAGGCTATTATTGCATTTCTACTGGATGTAAAAATTAGATTTACAGTGTTAAAGCAAAGGACAAGTGCAACTGCCACTGAAACGTAATGCTTCGCTTCCCGGTACACATTCAGTCCCACTGCCTTAAGATTTCCATAGTTACACAATATGTTGCCAAAATGACTGTCAGAAATTAAAATGAACCACAGCCATTATAAACACCTGTCTGTCATTGTACAACATAGATCGAAGCTGATGCAAACAGCAAAATAAATATTTCTTACCATGACTTCATGTTTACCAATCAGGACCCCATACTTTGGATAATCTCCAAATGTTATCCATAATCCAGTCATCTTCCTTACCATCATCTTTTTTGATCCTTCACAGCTGAAGTCCTGAATTATTTTTGTTTGCCTGTTTTTTTTTTGTTTTTTTATCAGCCCAAAATTGCTATGCAAATAGCAGTGGAGCCTTCTATTGGTCTGGTCATCTACTTTACCTATTACTTCCTTGCAATAGTAATTCGTTACACTACACCTTATATATATAATTTGTTACACCCCACAGAAGTGGTTATTGCATTGTGATAATTTTCTCCTCAAAATTATGACTTCGCATGTGCACCAATTTCTGAATGTTAGAGTATATTTAAATTATTTAGTTTGTATTTATTTAGACAGAAATGTTATTTCTATTTATTTTACACTTAATTATTTAATCTGGTAAGCATATTAGTGTCTTTCAAGCCCTGTCTCCCTGTGTTTTTACTTCAGAGATCGCTGTTATGAATATGAATCAGAGGAAAATAATTTGCTGCTCGTAATATGAGCAGCGAATTATCACGTTACGTTCGTAAAGCTTTTTTCGATGATGAAGTTCCACTACACTTCTGCATTCTGTTCCGTATATACTAACCCAGAGAAACATGAAGATAATAAGCATACAATTATGACAACATGCGATTTGGGCTATTTTTATAAGAATAAAAGATGTTTACATGAGAAATGCAGGTGTAGTGATTAGCTTATTATAAAAAACATGTTTCTGTCTCATCATATGATCAAAATCCACATTAGATTGCAATCAGATGTTATTGCAAACGCAGTGGTGGCTTACAGTGAGTTTAGAGTAAAAGGGAAGTGTTAATATCATAAATTGTAATTTGTAGCTTGATACTCATTGTAGCTACAATTCACTTGTTACCCAGATATGATTATATTTCATGGTGTTGGTTGTCAAAAGAATTTACGTTAGGTCGTAAGAAAATGTTTTGTTTTCTAGAAAGATTTTTTATTTTTTTTATTCGGGATCAAAGGAATGTGGGTGGTCAAGTCATGTAATACCAGAGTAAAGTAATGCTTCAACATTTGACAGTGATCTATTATCCTGAAAAATCAAAGTAATTAATTTCTATCTTTCAAGCTAGCTTGCTGCAGTGGTGACGTCATGTATGCACATGTCTTGAAGATTACAAAAATTAATCTAGGAATGACTGGATGGTTGAATTTCAAATCAGAAGGGGATGAGATTATGGATTGTAACTGTAATATTATTACTGAAACAGAAATTAGTTAAACTACTAGTTACTGGAAAAACTATTATTACTGTAACTTGTTACTGCCCAACACTGATGAGGACCAATATTTCACATTGAGCTCCTGCTGATATTGCACCCAAATTTCTCTCTCTCAAAACACACACACTTATTCTCCATCTTATGTAAGACTGTTGATTCTCTTTTGTTCTAGGTACACAGATTAGTTGTTTCTCCCCTTCAAAGTTCTCATGGCGTCAGGCTGGTTATGTGGATTCATATTGCTGGGCGGCAGTACAAACACAGGACACGGGAGGCCTGCCACTGTGGCTGCATAAGGTAAAGCCATAAAAACATGTTCTCACACTTTTTACTAAGTTGTCCTTAGTGTTGTATCCTATGGCTGTCACGATTACTTGATTTAATTTGAGTAAAAATTACTTGTATCAAATAATCGGTAATTGCCAAAATTATGCATTCCATGGACAAGACGTACATGAAAATGACATAATTGCATTATTAGAGAATTTTGTACAATTGCTGCACAATGACATATCTAAATAAAAATCAAGATATGGCTTAGTGTGATTATCAAATCAAAAAGGTTGCGGCTTGATTAAAAATGTGTGCTGCGTGTTTCAGTGAGTGAAGTGCAGCATTGTGTTCCTTTACACTTGTACAGCTAATGACACTGCATTTGAAAATGCAACTTGCACCACTCATTCACCAGATTTGTAATGAGAAGTGTTTATAAACCTGTTGCCAACAAAAGAGAAGTTGGCCTCTCTGTGGTTTTCCATTAATTAAAAGCTCAATTGCTTAACATTTGAAAATGAGGAAATTATTATGGTGACACTTTATTTTGATGATCCCCTTAAGACATTCTCTTGCCTATAAGTAACGTTACACCTACATGTCAGCTAACTCTCATTAGAGTATTAGTAGAGTATTAGTAACCTAACAGATCACGATCAAGTCACTTAGAAATACTAAGGGTTCACTCAAAGCAAGGAGAGTCTGCTTTTAGCTGTTACGCCAGCCGCAGCTGGAACCAGCTTCCTGAAGAGATCAGATGTAGCTCCAACAGTAGCCACATTCAAATCCAGACTCAAAACACATCTTTTTATCTATGCATTTTCTGATTGAGCACTGTGCTATGTCCGAACTGTTTTGCACTTTATTTTACACGTATTATCTTTTTATGCTTTTAATTTTTTTTCTTGTTTTTATTTCATTTTTAATGCATTTTATATCTTTTATGTATCATCTTTTTATTTCTGACTTTTAATGCATTTTAATTTCTGGGAGAATTAGGAAGTAAGTGATTAGGTTAAAATTTGGTAAATTTGGATAAGGGGACAAACCATGATTGTTGGGCTATCTGACTCTGTGGTACGTGGAAGGGGTTTCTAAGGGGAATTGCGATCACTTGCAAAGGCGAGATTAACACATTCCGGAAATCAAAACACCTTGGATGGGGCACTCCAAAGGGGAAGTTTCCAAAGGGGAAATTTGAGCTGTGGTTTATGGTTAAGATATCTCTGGATTACAGTCAGGACACTTTCCAAAGGGGAAATTTGAACTGTGTTGCATAGTTAAGATATCTCCGAAAGGGGGATTGGGGCTGTGTGGCGCGGTTTGAGTTGTCTTGGCAAAAGGGGAGATTGAAACTTCGTATCAGTTTGAAGTGCCTTAACAGGTAGAGCTAGGGTCTGGGAGAATTAAATGTGAGGAAGATCCGTTTAGATCCGCTCTGATGGACAACATAAAACTCCCCGAAACTTCCTAACTCTTCCATCCAGATTGCGGAATTCTCTGTTTTTACTGTTATCTCTATTTCTTATGCGATCCATTTTTATTATTACGTATTTGGTTCTTCTTTATGTAAAGCACTTTTGAATTACCATTGTGTATGAAATGTGCTATACAAATAAAATTGCCTTGCCTTGCCTAGCCTTAGTAGACTGTCTGCTTAATATCTGCTAACACTTTGTGATGGTCCCCCAACAGACATTCTACTAACTAAGTAACTTTGCAAGTACATCTCAACTTTTTCTGCTAACCCTACCCCTAATAGTCTACTACACTCAACTCGTACTCTAATGAGAGTTAGTTGACATGTAGGTGCAATGTTATTTATAGTCAACAGAATGTCTAAAGAGGGCCATCAGTGTAAAGTGTAACCATTATTATTATTATTAATAATTTTACTAGAGTTCATAAGTTATTAGAAAGTACAGATTATCAATGAATATCAATATGTTGAGGGTCAGCGTACAAGTGTGCGTGATGCAAATTTCATCATCAGAAGAGAACACGCGTACTGTACGTACATGGCTGGATTTTTGTGGTCGCACAATATTTTTTTTTGCAGTAATTAGTTTATCCACAAGGGGGCAACTGTGCCCTGAGGGTGTCGATTCACAAGGTAATCAAAGAAAACTGCATAAACAGAACAGACCGGAATGCATGCAAGCTACAGCGACAATGGAGGCCTACATAGACGAGAGAATGTNAAATGTGTGAATATCAATATGTTGAGGGTCAGCGTACAAGTGTGCGTGATGCAAATTTCATCATCAGAAGAGAACACGCATGGTACGTACATGGCTGGATTTTTGTGGTCGCACAATATTTTTTTTTGCAGTAATTAGTTTATCCACAAGGGGGCAACTGTGCCCTGAGGGTGTCGATTCACAAGGTAATCAAAGAAAACTGCATAAACAGAACAGACCGGAATGCATGCAAGCTACAGCGACAATGGAGGCCTACATAGACGAGAGAATGTGTGAGGAGGTTAGAAAGTACCTCCATTTGTACAACTCTAGCATGAAAGAATACAAAGATGTTCACATGGGTTGTAACTCGTTGCGGGAGATTGCTCAAAACTGCACATGTTTCGAACGTCTGTGTATGCGTACAAGTCAAATAAAGTATGCTTTCCGAGGCTGTGCATTCGACTGTGCGTGTACACTAGCGTACACAGAAAAAACGAAGTATACCCTGGAATTAACCATGAGAATAGTTTTTAATCACAATTTCAAAATATAAGTCTAACACTAACCCTAAACCTAATCCATATTTGTGCTGATGTTTTGATGTCCACATGTTTGAAATTACAGTCACTGTAGCATTTCTGTTATAAAGATGTGGATGAAGTGGCCAAATTAAGATAGAGTGACATGATCTTTTAAAAATAAATGTAGTTTGGCCAAGATTAAATAAGATTTAATCATGCTGTTAACATTGACAACACCAATCGCCAGGCCTCTGGTGCTCTCTACGGATTGAGAAGTTCATTCACATAACAGTGACAGCTCTTTTGTAGTCAAGACCGAGACTAAGACCGAGACCGAGACTAAGTTAAGACCAGAGTGGATTGAAACCAAGACTTTGAGAGGTTGAGCAAGTCCAAGGCAGGGTGAGTTCAAGTTGAGACCGAGACCAAGACCAGACCAGTTCAGTGCAGTATAATCACTTGAAATCAAAATTATTCAATCCCACAGAGACTGTAACATGTTTCGTGATAACAGTGTCTCCCAAAGGAAACATATACACACTGATAAAAATGATTCTGTGGTTAAGTAAATACTAAAGAAGAAACAAATGAGAAAAATTAACAAAGTTAGTTCAGGCAAGAATAAAAAAAAAAGGTAAATTCTTTATTAGTACTCAATTCATTCTTGTAGAAAACGCGTAAATATCAATGATATAAAATTAAGTAAAACCTACTCAACTTTTCTGATACTGGTGTTCGCATCATGCACTGGGACGTGAATAATTAAGGTTTATTATTTCGCTGTTTTTTAGCTGTTTTTACACTTTTATTGTTACTTACTAATGTGATTTTGTGATATCTGGAGTAATATTTTGTATTATTTAGATGTTTCTAAGTAAAGCATATACTCTAAAATCATAGTTTAATTATTTGTGAAGTGAAGTGAAGTGACATGTGGCCAAGTATGGTGACCCATACTCGGAATTTGTGCTCTGCATTTAACCCATCCAAGTGCACACACACAGCAGTGAACACACACACCGTGAACACACACCCGGAGCAGTGGGCAGCCATTGCTGCGGCGCCCGGGGAGCAGTTGGGGGTACGGTGCCTTGCTCAAGGGTCTCACCTCAGTCGTGGTATTGAGGGTGGGGAGAGCGCTGGACATTCACTCCCCTCACCGACAATCCCTGCCGGACCTGAGACTCGAACCCATGACCTTTGGGTTACAAGTCCGACTCTCTATCCATTCGGCCACGACTGCCCCAAATTTGTTATATTATTTGAGTAAAAAGTTAATACTTTTCTAATAGATTTTACTTAATTCTATATGTGAAATTAAATATAATTAAGTAATATGTACTTAATTTATGAATGTTAGTTCAATAGTAAGTAGATTTTACTTGATAATAACAGGTAAGTTGTACAGAGCAGTAGCAGTAAAATTTACTTAAAATGTGTAAATCCTACAAGTTTTTTTTTTTTTTTCAGTGCAGGGTGAAAAGCAAAGTTCATAATACTGAGCTTTGTGGCACTCCGTACTGAACTTGTGATTGAGATAACACTTCTTCATTTGCCAATACAAAGAAATATCAGTCAATTAAATTTCAGAAGTTTGAGGTGCTGCAAAAGGCAAAACGATAATAAACAGAACATTTTTTCTTGTTTATTAAAGGTGCATTAATCAAAGAAATGGATATTAATAATGATTTTCTCAAACAGAAGTCTAAAGAGACTTAAGAGATTAGTCATTATTTTTGCAATTCCAATTTCACTTAACCTCATAATAATAATAATAAAGAATAAATTATGAATAATAAATAATAATTGATAACAAAAATAATAATAAAAAACTATGAAAATCATGCATGTTTTTGGACAAATGAGCCTCTAAAATGAAACCCCTCTTCTCTTTCTCTGCAGTTTTTCCCTTATATCCTGTTGCTGGTGGCAGTATCAGTTTACATGCCAGCGTTGTTTTGGCGGTTCACAGGAGCACCTGTGCTTTCTTCTGATCTGACCTTTATAATGGAAGAACTGGACCGTTCCTACAACAGAGCCATCAAACTGGCTAAATGCCTTCACACTGCAGGAAAACGGGACTCACAGCCAGCCCGCGTGGACTCCTACAGGTGAACTGAACATGCAGAGAAAAACCTTCTTGATATTTCAGGGTGGTTGAGTTTACACTGCACAGAGCTGTCACATTGTCACATGGCTTCACTCTATTGACACACCTACACGAACTAACCTTCTATCAGTAACTGTCTATAAATAACCATTTTCACACTTTTTTTCCCACACATTTTACCATCATCTCTCACCAATAATTTCAATTTGTATTACATTCCTGAAACATTTAAATACTGTTATGCTTGCATGTTTTTTTTTTCTTCTTCTTCTTTAGTTCTGTGATAGACCTTACCGAAAGCTGCTTTAAATATCCTCTGGTGGAACAATACTTGAGGACCAAACGCTTCTCTCGAGGATTACTGATCCGATACCTCCTCTGCCGCACCATCACTTTCTTGGCCCTTATATTAGCCTGCATCTACCTTTGCTATTACATCCGTCTCTCCATCACAGATGAGTTTCAATGTGACATCCGATCTGGTGTGGTTATCAACGACTCCTCAGTCCCTCCGGCCATGCAGTGCAAGCTAGTTGCTGTGGGCATCTTTCAGCTCCTCAGTTACATTAATCTTTGTGTGTATTTGCTGCTGTTGCCATTGTGCTTGTACGCCATGTTGGTTCCATTCAGAAGGACTATAGGGTTCTTGAAGCCTTATGAGATGTTACCCACAATAGGGGTAATGCAGTTTGGGAATGTGACCTGGGATGATCTTGCATTATATCTGCTGTTTCTGGAGGAGAACCTCAGTGAGCTGAAGAGTTATAAGTGCCTAAAGGTGTGTTGATCAGGTTTTGCTCTATTTGTTTTCGTAGACTCTGTGAAAGAACCACCTACTGTATGATATCTGTAATGTCTGTCACATAGCTCACTTACGGAGTGTAAAGTGTTTATGTAAATTACTTTTTCATTGGTCGATTAATCTCGGATTCATTTGAAAAAGTATTTGCATTTTTAAACATTTATTTCTCATTTTTATTAATTATGATGCAAAGTATCAGGCTAACACTATCAACTCAGATTGGTGGGTAGTATCAGAACATTTGCATGTTGAAACTTCAAATTGAGTTCCATTTAGCAGCAAAGATATTACAACAGCAGACTTCAAAATTCTTCATCAAATTGACTGATGAATTTGGATTTTGTATGATTTTGTGATCTTAAGGCACTACATCGTTACTATAAGAGCACTGTTCCTTACTTTACATATTTATTGTAGTAAATTTGTGTTCCTGAATTTATAAGAAATTTCAATGTGAATACAGTTAGGAAGTTACCATACTTAAAGCATTAATAGTATTACTGCATTTGTTTAAATTTATATTTGACTGCATTCTTCTGGAAAAAAAAAAGTGTATTTTAAAAGCTGGCCAAGGAAAAAAATTTATCAGACTATTGTGTGACTATCAGAATTTATTTATTTTTTGGTTAACAAGAGAATGTCTTGTAATAGGTGTGCTCTATGTATGCAGGTGTTAGAGATGTTAAAAGAAGGGGAAGGAGAGTCTGTTGACACCATGCTGCTGTTGCAGACACTTGGACAGGTTAAAACAGATGTGGTGGACGGCAGATTGCTAGAAAAGGACAGGAAAATCTCCAGCACCAACAATGGTGACACAGAGATGAAAGGTATGTGTGTTTTTGCTGATTACAGTTGCTCTTTGATTTACTTATAAATTCAAAGATTAAGACCACAAAAGGTGCGTTCATTGGAAGTGTTTTTATGTGCCAAAAATAGGGCTCACAAGGTATTTAAGAGAGCAGCTCATTCTAGTGACTATTTTTCCCAAAGATGCTGATACTGTATGTGAAAACAGAAAGTGTGCTACACTGGCCTGTTGATTTGGTTTATGTTTGCTTACACGCTGGAAAAAAAAAAAAAACTTGTAGGATTTACTTGATAAAATCCTCGTAACAATTTGCACTAACACATTTTAAGTATATCTTACTGCTTCTGCTCTGTACTTTGTACATTAAGTAAAACCTACTTAACTAAGTTAAGTAAGTGTAACTTTTTACTCAAATAATATAACATTGAATTAAACCATGGTTTTAAAGTGTATGTTTTACTTAGAAACATCTAAGTAAATAATACAATAGATATTGTGTTAACACCATATCTTCATAATAGAAGTAATGCGGTCCTCACCCGAACACAGAGATTTCAATACTTGGTACACAATACACAATGACAGTAACATTCGATATTGTTTTTGAGTCTGAATGTGTAATTTTGAGTGGAACTCCAGATGTCACAGAAATCGCAAGTTACTAAACCCAAAAACAAAATACAGCTGGAAAACAGCAAAAACATCAACTTTATTAATTAGTTATGCTTCAGTGCATGATGGGAACACCAGTATCAGAAAGGTTGAGTAGGTTTTACTTAATTTTATATCATTGATATTAAAGGGATAGTTCACCCAAAAATAAAAATTACCCCATGATTTACTCACCCTCAAGCCATCCTAGGTGTAAATGTCTTGCTTCTTTCAGACGAATACAACTGAAGTTATATTAAATAATGTTCTGGCTCTTCCAAGCTTTATAATGGTAGTGAATAGAGGATGAGATTTTGAAGCCCAAAAAAGTGCAACCATCCATCATAAAAGATATTCACACGGCTCCGCGGCGGTTAATAAGGGCCTTCTGAAGCTAAGCAATGCGTTTGTTTAGGAACAATATTTAAAACTTTGAAAACTAAAATAACTAGCTTCTGGCAGACGGCTGTACGCACATCGACTTACGGCAAAAGAGTAACCCCTGACGTGGCGTAGGAGTAGCGTAAGCTTCTCACTGTTCCTCTCATTTGCTTGGGCAACAAACTCAAGCTCCTCTTCTCTTATATCGAAATCTTGGTGTTATATCGAAACCGGTGTTTTGTTTTGCTCTCTCCTCTGCACTTCCGCATTCATCAATACTTCATGCGTCAGGTCAGAGTTCACTCTTTCGCCGTAAATCAATAGGGCCGTCTGTCGGAAGCTAGTCATTTTAGTTTTATATGGGTATTTTTCTTACAAAAACCCATTGCTTCACTTCAGAAGGCCTTTATTAACCCCCCAGAGCCATGTGGATATCTTTTAGAACCAGAATCAGAAAGAGCTTTATTGCCAGGTATGTTGTTTACACATACTAGGAATTTGTTTTAGTGACAGAAGGATTTTTATGATGGGTTGATGCACTTTTTTGGGCTTCAAAATCTCATCCTCTGTTTACTGCCAATATTTACAACACATCCAGGCAGCCATTTCATGCATGCAAGACCAAGTTTACTTGAATGGGGAGAGACTGCTCCAAACTGCTTGACAAACTCACATGTGCATATCATTTTTCAATCCGGCATTCAATCTGATTGAACTGTCTCAATAATGTAAAAAAAAACTGTGTATTTCAGGTTGGTCCAGCAATTTGCATTTCTGTTCAACTCAAGTTTCAGTTTTCAATGGGAACCAGAGTATTTAACAGCAACAGCAGTGATGCTATGAATTGGCTATTTTGTTTGGAATATCCTCTGGTGGAACAATACTTGAGGACCAAACCAACATTCTGTTCTTGCGTGGATGTTAAAAAAGATTTCATTTTGCAGTATAGCTTGTAAGCCAACAGTTTTCGTTTATGTCATTTTGGCTTGGCCTATAGTTTTGAGGGACATGTTGTAGGCTATTTAATTTAGCCTATTTTTCTCTGTGATATTTAGCTTATTATTCTTTGTGACATTTTTTAGGGTGTTGACAGCATCATAGACAAATAACAAATACAAATCTTGTATATGCAACATTTTATATTTGTTATCCCCAATCACTCTCTTTCTTTAGGGGAAGTTTAAATGCGAGATTCTGGAAACGATCTTTTGCGGGACCCGTCGGGTCGGGAAGAAAATCACTATATGCGGATAGCGGGTGAACACAGATTGAATTTTAGGCGGGAGCGGGTGCATGCGGAATAGAACCATTGCGGGACGAAAAAAGCAGTCCCGAGCAGACCTCTATCCGATACCTCCTCTGCCGCACCATCGCTTTCTTGGCCCTCATATTAGCCTGCATCTACCTTTGCTATTACATCCGTCTCTCCGTCACAGATGAGTTTCAATGTGACATCCGATCTGGTGTGGTTATCAACGACTCCTCAGTCCCTCCGGCCATGCAGTGCAAGCTAGTTGCTGTGGGCATCTTTCAGCTCCTCAGTTACATAAATCTTTGTGTGTATTTGCTGCTGTTGCCATTGTGCTTGTACGCAAAAACAAAACAAAAGTAACGACTTCAGACCACTATTGGATTGACAGAATTTTCATTTTTGGGTGAACAAACCCTTTAAATAAAATATGGGCTTCGCTAGATACTAGGCTTTGATAGATACTCATCATATGTCAAGCCTCTAGATTTGAATCTGGTCAAGCAACCAGGTATACACATTGTTCGCTAGCATTAAGTCATTCGGCAAAGCAGACCCAGGCACACACAAACATGAGGTTCTCATGGCTCTTCGAAGCAACAGCAGTCGGCTTGTTGTGTGAAGCTGGTTTTCGGTCCTTCACAGTTTGAGATTAGTTTGAGCAAACTCTGGTTTATCAGGCTCACCAAGGTGGATTGGTTCATTGCCTTGGTAACTTACGCTACCCAGCTAACCTACTCCGGAGCAGGTTTTATTCTGGGTTAGAGATCGCAAACCAAAACTGGACCAATCAGCTGTGAGTAAAGTGACATGTCTAATGCACCAAAGCCACTCCCCCTGTATCTCTTGCTACAAATTAAAGCAGTTTAGAGTTAAATAAATTTAGAGACAAAATTGCCTGTCTTTTGCTGTTAATTATTTATTATATTTATATTATATGAATGATAATTCTGTGTAATTCATATAATTATTATATGAATTGACAGTTCATATTAAACTTTGTTTTTAAATTAATATAAATATATACATGTAAATACAAGCTTTAGCCTATATAAAGCTTTTTAAATGACTAAGGTTGCATATTTTCTTTTGAGCTCTTTGTGAACCTATATACATAAGTCATTAATTAAACTCAGTTGATTCACTTGCATTGATTATAGTCAGATTTTTTTTTTTCACCTGCCCTCTCAAACTCGCACTGCAGCAGCAGTTTATTCCTGCCTTGTAAATGTATTTAACGTCATGATATTTTTCATAATGATCTCTTAATCTTTAGAAGAGAAGAGAATCGCGCCGGCTCTCTCCCGAGAAGTGAATCAAACTGATGCTCTCCATCTTTCGTGTTCACCCAAAAATGAAAATTCTGTCATCATTTACTCACCCTCATGTTGTTCTAGACCTGTTAGACTTTCATTCATCTTTGAATCACAAATGAAGATATTTTAATTAAATCTGAGAGATTTCTGACCCTCCATTGACAGTCCAACTGAGCGGTTTAGTCCATTTTTTNTTTTTTTTTTTTTGAAGAGACAATCGCTTTATATGATGAACATATTTAATTTAGGCTTTACATTGATCTCTGACCTTGAACATTTACACTGATCTCTGAACCTTTCATGTAAACAAGATTTGTGTGTATCCATGTGTTTCCCTAGAGATTTCTCCACTGATGCAGGGGGACAGCTTGAAAAAGCATGAAGATGAGAAGGTTGTGCGCCAGAGGGTGATCTGAATTGCCCATTTACAGTAACCCTATATGGTGACTGCCTCACACTAAGGCTCCTAACTTCTGGAAAGAATGAAGGAATACATTTTGGGCAAAAGGAGGAAAACAATGGAAGTCTCGTCTTTCATAAATGCATACTAAGATCCACTAAGATTGCAGNCACGTCGCATTTTCAGGTGCACACGCTTCAGAGTTAATCGCAAACTCTGGATCAAACCTGAGTTGACAGAGAACGTTTATACCAAGCATTGTGAGCCTGTTGAACTTGATCTAAGCCAGGTTGGATCTGTATGGTTTTGTCAACTCTAAACTCTCTCTGAAACTCAGAGTTTGATAGCTTCATGCAACAGGCCTCATATGTCTTAGCGGTAGATCTTCTTGCACAGTGTTGATGATTACTGCATAGATAGAAGGATAATATGAATATGAACGTTTGTGTTCTGCAGAAGACAGTCATATAGGTTTGTAACAATATAATGGTGCTATAGAATAAATGACGCTAAAGGGTTAGTTCACCCAAAAATTTAAATTCTGTCATCATTTACTCACCCTCATGTTGTTCTAGACCTGTTAGACTTTCATTCATCTTTGAATCACAAATGAAGATATTTTAATTAAATCTGAGAGATTTCGGACCCTCCATTGACAGTCCAACTGAGCGGTTTAGTCCATTTTTTATTTTTTTTGAAGAGACAATCGCTTTATATGATGAACATTTAATTTAGGCTTTACATTGATCTCTGACCTTGAACATTTACACTGATCTCTGAACCTTTCATGCAAACAAGATTTGTGTGTATCCATGTGTTTCCCTAGAGATTTCTCCACTGATGCAGGGGGACAGCTTGAAAAAGCATGAAGATGAGAAGGTTGTGCGCCAGAGGGTGATCTGAATTGCCCATTTACAGTAACCCTATATGGTGACTGCCTCACACTAAGGCTCCTAACTTCTGGAAAGAATGAAGGAATACATTTTGGGCAAAAGGAGGAAAACAATGGAAGTCTCGTCTTTCATAAATGCATACTAAGATCCACTAAGATTGCAGTCAAATTCTGTTTTGGTGCTTCTTGTTGTGGGGGTGATGTGCTAACTGTTTTATATAACATTAGTTTTCCACATTCAGTTTCATAGTACATTTTGCAGTAACATTTTCACTGCAAAAAATGTATCTGGCTTGAACAGTTATTCTGTTGTTACCACTGTAACAACAATTTAGGCTGATTAAGGAGCATGCTCACACTGTCGCCCATATTTTCAACTCGAAATAAAAAATGTAAGCTGTCTAAGCATTTGCTGATTCTCTCAATCTGAGGTAACGTTTTTTTTAAATAAACTGAAAATGTTGAAATGTTAACATACATAGATTATTTTAGAAATATGAATTGTGGAAAGAGATGAAAGAAAAAACTGAGACCATAGATCATCTATGGTTCCTGCCAATATTGATACTGTCATTTTGTTTGCCTTTCTAAATTTGTTGTTTTTTAATACAAGAATTATGTTGTTTTTATGTCTGTCTCTCTGCTCTGGAAATAAAGTTAGGAAATAAAGATTGATTTTTACACTAGTTTTGAAATTCTTTCATCATTTACTTTTCTCATGTACAGTTGCTGTCACAAGTTTACATACAAGATGCAGAACCTGCAAAATGTTAAAAATAAAAAACAAAATAATGGATCATAAAATTTGCTAAGTTTTAATTTTATTATTTAGCACTGTCCTGAATAAACTTTAACATAATAGATGATTAAATATAGTCCACAACAAAAATATTAGCTGTGTTTATAAAAATAAGCCTGTTCAAAAGTTGACATACACTTAATTCGTAATGTTGTATCTGGATCGTTCACAACTTTTTTTGTCTTGTTTTGCGATAGTTGTTCATGAGTCTATTATTTGTCCTAAAGCAGTTTAACTACCCACTGTTTTTCAGAAAACCCTCCAGGTCCTACACATTATTTGGTTTTAGCATCTTTTGCATATTTGAACCCTTTCCAATAGTGACTGTATGATTTTGAGGTCCATCTTGTCACACTGAGCCAGTACATACAGTGGCATGAAAAAGTATGAGAACCCCTTGCAGAATCTGTGAAAATGATAATTATTTTAATAAAATAAGAGGGATAATAAAAAATACATGTTGTTTTTTGTTTAGTACTGTCCTGAGTAAGATATTTTACATAAAAGATGTTTGCATTTAGTTCACAAGACAAAGCAATAGCTGAATTTATTAAAATAACCCCATTCATAAGTATGTGAAACATTGATTCTCAATACTGTGTGTGGTTACCTGATGATCCACGACTGTTTTTATGTTTTGTGATGGTTGTTCATGAGTCTCTTGTTTGTTCTGAGCAGTTAAACTGAGCTCTGTTCTTCAGAAAAATCCTCCAGCTCCTGCAGATTCATCAGTTTTCAAGGATTTTTGCATATTTGAACCCTTTCCAGCAGCGACAGATCTCAAAATCATACAGAGGACAATTGAGGGACTCAAACACAACTATTAAAAAAGGTTCAAACATTCACTGATGCTCCAGAAGGAAACACGATGCATTGAGAGCCGAGGGGTGAAAACTTTTGAACAGGATGAAGATGTCACAATTTTTCTTATTTTGTTTAAATATCATTGTTTTTCATTTAGTACTGCCCTTCGGAACCAACAGAAGATACTTGCATGTTTCCCGGCAGAAAAATTAAGTACAATTTACCTTGATATTTGAATTCAAAAGTTTTCACCCCTCGGCTCTTAATGCATCGTGTTTCCTTCCGGAGCATCAGTGAATGTTTGAACCTCTTTTTAATAGTTGAGTTTGAGTCCCTCAACCGTCCTCAGTGTGAAAAGACGGATCTCAAAATCGTTCAGTCACTGCTGGAAAGGGTTCAAATATGCAAAAATGCTTGAAAACTGATAAATCTGCAGGACATGGAGGATTTTTCTTAAGAATAGAGTTCAGTTTAACTGCTCAGAACAAACAAGAGACTCATGAACAACCATCACAAAACAAAAAAAACAGTCGAGGATCATCCAGGTAACCACACACAGTATTGAGAATCAATGGTTCACATACTTATGAATGGGGTTATTTTAATAAATTCAGCTATTGTTTTGTCTTGTGAACTAAATGCAAACATCGTTTATGTAAAATATATTACTCAGGACAGTACTAAACAAAAAATAACATGCATTTTTTTATCCCTCTTATTTTATTAAAATAATTCTCATTTTCACAGATTCTGCAAGGGGTTCACATACTTTTTCATGCCACTGTAACTATTATAAAACACCTTCAGTATGCTAAGACAACCAAAAGCATATAAAATGACAGTTGGGACGTTGCCAGTTGCAGAGTGTTGCTTTTGTTGGTGTGTTTTAAGCTTAAATGTGAAGTTGTTGCTGTTGTGTGCAAAAGTAATGCAAAGTCCGATTTCATTTCATTCAGTTTTTTTCGGACAGTTCGGCTCAATGAACTGAAACATTTGAAACATTCAAATAAATGTTTATATTATTTGCGTGAATCCATCAATTATAGGTTTAGTTCACCCCAAAATGAAAATTCTGTCATTAATTACTCACCCTCATGTTGTTCCAAACCCATAACTTTCATTCATCTTCGGAACACAAATGAAGATCTTTTTGTTGAAATCTGAGAGCTTTCTGTCCTTCCATATACTGCCTTTGCAACTTGACCTAAGTTCATAAAGAGATCGGACAACTATAATCCATGTGAATCGAGCAGTATAGTCTAAATATTCTGAAGAGACTTGATTGCTTTTTATGATGAACAGATTTAATTTAGCTCACATATAGTCAAGTCAAGTCAAGTCACCTTTATTTATATAGCGCTTTTTAGAATGCAGATTGTGTCAAAGCAGCTTTACATTGATAACTGGTACACTCTAAAAAATGCTGGGTTAAAAACAACCCAAGTTGGGTTGAAAATGGACAAACCCAGCGATTGGGTTGTTTTGACGCAGCAGTTGGGTTAAATGTTTGCCCAACCTGCTGGGTAGTTTTATTTAACCCAACAATTGTTTACAAATTACTATATGTCTGGCTTAAAATGAACCCAAAATAGGTTGGAAATTAAAAATCAGACTCATAATTACTAGAGGCAACAATAATAATCAAAAAGATGAGCATTTATTAATAAGCAATTTAATAAATGTTTATTGTTTAAATATTATTCAAAAAAAGTATTAATAAATGTTTGTTTATTAAACATATTAATAAATGTTAATTTCCAACATATTTTGGGTTCATTTTAAGCAAGAAATACAGTAATTTTTAAACAATATTTGGGTTAAATAAAACTACCCAGCAGGTTGGGCAAACATTTAACCCAGCCGCTGGGTTAAAACAACCCAATCGCTGGGTTTGTCCATTTTCAACCCAACTTGGGTTGTTTTTAACCCAGCATTTTTTAGAGTGTATATAATTTTGGCTGCACAGCAGCTCTTAAAGAATAGTTTCAATGCAGGCAGATTAAAGCACTGTTGATTATCAAATGTCAAGTCAAATGTCAAGTGTCCCCAAAAGCCAAAGGTGACAGCGGCAAGGAACCCAAACTCCAACAGGTGACATCAGGTGGCAAACAGGTGTTAAAATGGAGAGAAAAAAAAATCTTGGGAGAAACCAGGCTTAGTCGGGGGCCAGTTCTCCTCTGGCGAACAGTGCTTTGTTACGATTCAGGTTACTATCATAAGTCTGATAGGATCGCAACATTCAAAGTATTTATTTCAGTTCCATCCAGTTGAGGATCGTATTCATGGACGGTTTGTTGAGGAACTGTGCTACTGGCTGTCGTGTATATAAACCGTGATCAGCGAACATAAAGAGATCCTCAACCGAACTTGAATGACGCACAAGGACAAACCTCTTCCTGAAGCTCAAATGTGCTATGTAACACACAAGTATGAACCTCATTGGTTATACAGCACGTTTGAGCTTCCAAAAGAAATTTGTTCTTGTGCGTCATTCAAGTTCGGTTGAGCATCTGTCTATGTTCATTGATCAAGGTTTATATGTGAGTAAAAGCCTAAATTAAATCTGTTCACCATAAAAAGTGATCGTCTTCAGGAAATTTGGACTAAACTGCTCAATTCATATGGATTCATTTTCCAATCACTTCATGAACATTTTGAAGCATCAAAGATTGCAAAGTTGCAAAGGCAGTCTATTGAAGGACAGAATCCTGTCAGATTTAATCAAAAAATATCTTCATTTGTGTTCCGAAGATGAACGAAAGTCTTACGGGTTTGGAACGACATGAGGGTGAGTAATTAATGACAGAATTTTCATTTTGGGGTGAACTAAGTCAATCCTTCATGTCTGATTCGACTGACCAGTGAGTAGCCTACGTCTTGGATAAGTTTCCCAAAAGTTGCACACCTAGGCCTACAGCACACAGTACAGACACTGATCTGCAAACGCGGATATGTTCTTTATGTCCAAAGTATATAAAAGGAGTAAACCAGTCAACTCCTTGTTTATTGTCCTTATAAACTCCTTGATTTAAAATATAATCTTTTATAAATATCCGTTAGGCCAATAACTTTTAAATGCATCATTATGCAAACACACGAGGACAGTTTCTGCATGAAAGACCCACAACGTGCTACTTCTTTTTTCTCCAATATGGTAGGACATTAAATGAAATGAAATGTGGAGGATTTTAACTGTGACAAGATGATTGACAGACAGGGCGTATGTCCCAAAGCTTGTCTACTCTTTTGATACACACTTTTTCCATGACAATACAATACATACACAATACATACTTTCATACACACTTTTAGGGCATTGTATAAGTAGTCGAATTGGGATGCAGCATTGCTTCTTTTTTAGTCGGAAGTGCTACTTCGTTTGTGCATCAACCCTGAACTTCGAATTCCCTGAAGTTCGATTCAGTTCGATTTTGTGAGTTGACTCGACCGGTTGCTTCCTGACAACCAGCTCAAAAGAACGATTTGTTCGTTCAAGAATCGAATATCACTACTGTGCGGCTTTGTTTTGTGTTCAGTACTTGCCCGTTATTGAGTGTTGGAGCAGTAGAGAGATGGGGTGCCATTTTATTTTGTTCTCATTTTCTCCTGTGTTACTAGTTAGGAACTAAGAATTCTGGGGCCATATTCACAAAACATTTTACCATTAAGAGTTCTCCTAAATAGCATTAAAAGTTCTTAGTTAAGTTCTTAGGTTCCTCTTAAAACCCACAAAGCTACTGAGACCAACTTTTATTAAGGAATAGAGAGTAATTAAAATCAATATGTTTGACACACTAAGTTCTCATTCGTAAGCAGCTATCATAAGGGTAATGGGTGGCCAGTAACATTGAGCGTGTGCACCCTTGGCACCGACAGAAAAGCTCGCTGCTACCCGAGGCATGCATAGGCCTCGGGCGGGCCAGCAGGCTTGTGCTTGCTAAGGCAGCACATATACTAAAATTGGATCGATAGAGAAGCTTGGCATGGCCTCTGCGAAAAAAATTCTCAATCTTTTCTGTGGGCCCCCCTGCGGCCACCTGCGCCCCGCCCATTCACCTGAGTATAAGTGTTGTGACCCCACAGTGTGAAAAGTTTACCAGTTTGAGTGGAGAAAGCAGTATTTACATTGTTAAATGGCAAGAAAACAGAGATGGCCTCCTGTCCTTTCCAAGAGGGACCAGGAACGGAGGGAGAAGCTTTGGAAGAAGTTACACTTTTGGAAAGAAAATATATTTCCCTATATATGAATGATCATATAATACAATATATTGAATAATACATAAGGAATTGCCACTTTATATATATATTGAAAAATATGTGATAATATATTTACTAATATATCGTAATGTATGTAATTTTATATTCAGTAACATACTTCATAATATATAGATTTATATGTGATCAGATATGGTACTGCATGCATAATATATTGCAGATATATTTACTCATGCAGTATATGCAAACATATTTTATTGCAGAATATTGAAAAATATAAGCACTAGTTTTCCCTAGTTTGCCTCTAAAAATGAAGACAGCCAAAGTGTCAGGTAAGATTTGTATGAAGTATGAATGAATTTAAAAGAATGAAGTCATATGAAAGTCAACAAATGTCTAAAATAACTTTTTAGTCTAAAATAGTCTTTTACAGTTCCTCCATGTGCATCGTTGGCTGTGCTCCCTGCTCCACCAGCTGTGACTGTGGAGCTGTGACCCTTAAAAGAGTGCCAAGGGCCAAAGCTTGGAGAAGGAGGAGCAGGGATAAAGAAGATAAGAAGGCCCTAAAGCACGGCACGGAGAAGGGATCCAAAGGGGTATCCCTGCAGGCTCTGTGGAAAGCCCAAGAGACTCGAGTTTGGGCACAGCTTCTATAGAGGGAAACATTTCTATGCCACGGCTGCGGGAAGGTCTGTCTCCGACTGGCTGTCTGAGCAGACGAGGTTAGCTGCTGCTGACAATGTCAGAGATGTTCCTCGGACCACTGCTTGGAGGAGGAAGCAGAGAGAAGAGGCCATTGCTCAAGGCCTTTCTGAGAAGAAGCAGGTAAAAGAACAAAAGACATTTATCTGCAGCCTGTGCCAGCAGCCAAAGGCCAAACAGTACGGACACTCATGGAACGCTGGAAAAGCCTTCTGCAGCATGTATAAAGGCAAAACTGTTGAACTTTGGTTGGTTGCTCCTGTGGAATGAAAGACTTTATGGTTTAATATTTAATTAATCATTTTTATCATCTTTGTTAATTTTGTTATATTGTTTCTGCTCTTAATTTTTGTTTTATTGTAATATTTGTATTTAGTATTTTATTTACATTTATATACTGTTTCAAATTTTGTTGAAATATTTAATCTTTTATATTTGCTAATTGTGTTATAGTTTACATTTTTTCTATTTATTTTAATATTTGTATTTAGTATTTTGTTTACATTTATACATTTAAAAAATATCTGTGAACTATTTGATAAATCTTTTATCTTTGTTAATTTTGTTATACTGTTTCCGTTGTTTTATTTTTATTGTTTTATTTTAATACTTGTGTTTAGTATTTTATTTACATTTATTTACTGTTTCTAATTTTATTTTATTCTATAAAGAACTTGTTATACTGTTTCTTATATTTTTCTATTTTATTTTAATATTTGGATTTAGTACTTTGTTTACATTTACATATATTTTATATTTTTTTCTAATATGAACTATTATAATTAACTGCTGTTAATTATTTTCTGTTTAAATATGTATTTAGCATTTTGTTTACATTTATTTAATAAATCTTTTATTATCTTAAATTTTGTTGTACTGTTTCTGCTGTTAATTTTTCTGTTTTGATATTTGTATTTAGCATTTTGTTTACATTTATTTAATAAATCTTTTATTTTCTTTGTTAATTTTGTTGTACTGTTTCTGCTGTTGGTATTTTTGTTTTATTTATATGCGTATCGAATCATGATTCGGATCGTGTGTCAAACCGCCAAACTGCTGAAATCACGTGACTTTGGCGCTCCGAACAGCTGATTCGACACGCTGATTCATTATGCTCCGAAGCTTCCTGAAGCAGTGTTTTGAAATCGGCCATCACTATATAAGTCGTTATTTTGTTTTTTTTGGGCACACAAAAAATATTCTCGTCGCTTTATAATATTAATATTGAACTTCTGTACTCACATTAACTGACTTAGATATGTTTTTAGTACCTTTATGGATCTTGAGAGAGAAAATATCATTTGCTCCCTATGCAGGCCTCACGGAGCCATCAGATTTCATCAAAAATATCTTAATTTGTGCACCGAAGATTAACGAAGGTCTTACGGGTGTGGAACAGCATGAGGGTAAGTAATAAATGACAGAATTTTCATTTTTGGGTGAACTAACCCTTTAAAGAGTGGAACGACATCAATTGGATGGGAAGAGGAAAGAAGATCACGGGTGCATCGTGTACTGAAGAGACGTCAGATACGAAGACAAAGATGAAGCACGATTGCGGGGCTATCGCATGGAGAGAGAAGGCGTCAGAGTCGAGGTTTGCCATTATGCCGCTGTCACCATCAAGCAAGTACTGTGAAACGTCCAATAGAGGGTGACATTTAGCCGCGTAGACTACAGCTTTGCAAGTATAGAGTGCCTCAGGGATGACGCATTTTTGTAGGCAAAATCCGGAAGCGAGTTAGCATTTTAGGACTTCCGGTTCCAACGCCGTCAAGTCTATGGGTTTTTTGAATGGGTTTTTGCTAAATCGCCTGAAATAAGGTCTGTGGTTAACAAAGCCTCTAAATATTTTCACGTTTTGATCTATGACATAAAACACACCAGTTATAACCCGCTTGTGATTTTTTAAACTTTTACTGTGTCTTAAAATCGGCGGTTGCTAACAAAGTGCAAAAATGGACTACTTCCTTTGGCGGGGACTTTAGACGTCATCATTAAAAACGGGACATTTGGACAGCATTTCTCATGATAAAGTGGATAAGTATTCATACACAGCACAGATCATAATCAGAGAGCATGTTTTTAAATAAAGTTGTTTTCTAAAAAAAGTTTGAGGACGCTTGGTGGTGACGACGTTGATCCGCAACCATGGTGTGATGTAGTCCGTTTATAGCCTACTGTTAGCCTTTTATATCTGACGACTTTATTTAGGCTTCAAAATCTATAAATGTTGTGTTAACTTGTAAAGATTATCTTGATAGACAAAACGTGTAAGTGTCATAACCCTTTGTTAAACACAGAGTGTATTTTCTGCGATTTTCCAAAAGTCTATGGGAAAAATGCATAGGCTTTCAACCGAGGGAACCCGTGCGCCGCTAATTTCCGGGTTGGCCTACAAAAACGCGTCATCCCTGGGGCACTCTATTCTTTCTACAGCCTTCAGAGAATAGTGTTTGTTTATTCCATCATTGTTTCAAGCAGAAGATTGCTGCTCTGCAATTAAGCAGGTTACTCTGTGCAAATTTTACGTCTTTATGGACTTCTGAAAAAAAGAAGAAAAAGTATTTGTGTATATTGTTTGAATTTACAGACTAATTGTTGTGTATGCTTACTATTGACAGTGTTGAATCATTAAAAGTGTTTTGATCTGAGAGTAGTACTTAAGTAACCATGCACTAAAGTGTTTTGCTAAAACATTTACAATGTCAGTTCATGGAGAAAAATCACAATGTGGTGAATCAAGTGAGCACTTAGGTGACATTGAGTCACTTCAGGCAGAATTGACTAACTTAAGATCTCAACCTGATGATGCTGAAAGGGAAAGATTAGAGTCACTCATAGGTGATATTCATGCTAAAATAGTCAATTCAGTTAGCAATGATAAAACCTACCACTTCTACTTCAAGAAGAGATGAACCCAGGAAATCTTCACGAGAGAGAAAGTTAACTCCAAAAATGCTGGAGCTTGGAGAACAAGTTAGAACTACACGTACCAAACTTAAGGATGAGTGCTCCGACCAAGACTTGGGTGACTTGATGGATAGTGTTGAATGGCTGGAATCTGAAGTGAAAAATGTGTATGAACTTATACGATCTCAATTAGTACCTTCAACTGAGATTAGAAGAAAAATGGATTCTTGTACAGCAGTAACAACTGATTTGATGGGGCTGATGAAAGTATGTATGAGTGAAGTGGGGCTGGAGGAATTTGATGCTAATGCAGAAGATGCAAGAATTCGTATGGTGCTTGACAAAGAGTATGCTAAGTCAATATTTTCGAGTAAAAGCTCCAAGTCTGCTATTCGTAGTCACCGTTCAAGCTGCTCATCATAACAGCAAAGCATCTCCGCAAAAACAGCAGTGTGTGCCACACAGTTGGCTGCAAAGCAAGCAGAGATAAAGATGGAGGAGGCTATTGCTGCTCAAAGACAAGAACTTAAAAGATTGGGAAAATGAGAGAGATCTTCAAGTAATAGCTGCAAATCTCAAGGCATACTCTGAAGCTGACTCAGGTGAGTCCAGTAATTAAAGTAAAAACAGCACGCAGTGAGGTAGCCAATCGTCCTTCAGTATCTACTAAGAACACTAAAGAGGAGCAAACAACCCATACTGATAGGGAAGCCTCAGTAGTACAAGCCCTACATGACACAATGGTTCTCAGCACACTTCCCGCACCTGAACCCTCAGTTTTCTCAGGGGACCCCCTTAAGTTCTTAGAGTGGAGAACAAGTTTCAAGGCATTGGTAGAACGGCGATGCACAAATTCCTCTGATAAGTTGTTCTACCTACAAAAATATGTCAGTTGTGAGGCACGATCTGTATTGGAAGGAAGCTTTTACAGAAAAGACGATGAAGCCTATGATCAAGCATGGGAAGCATTGAGTTCTTGTTACAGCCATCCATTTGTAATCCAGCATGGTTACTTAAGTACTACTCTCAGATCAAAACACTTTTAATCCGCCCTTTAGAGCAATGCCATGCCACACATCAAAGGGCTTCAGGTGTTAAACGACTGTGAAGAGAATCGAAAAATGCTACAAAAACTCCCTGATTGGGTGACATCTCATTGGAATCGTCATGTTACAATGCAGTTGAGACAATCAGAGGAGTACCCTAATTTCAAGGATTTTGCTGAATTTCTGGCACAAGATGCAGAAATAGCATGCAACCCTGTAACATCCTTTCACACCTTGAAGCTCACTGAAGAAAGGGCATCTAGAGAAGTTAAGCACTCAAAGGCTAATGCATTCATCACAAATGTGAAAGCATCAGACAAATCAAGTTCAAATTCACAGTGCCGAAAACATACAGTGTTGGGGGAAGCAAACAGACCCAATAAAGAGAGCGCAGCTCCTACATGTTTAAACCTAGTCACTTGCTGGTGTTGTGGGGAAAGCCATTCCATCCACAAATGTCAAACCTTTACCAGTAAGTCTGTGGAGGACAAAAGAAAGTTCGTATTTGACAATAACCTGTGCTTTGGCTGTCTTAGAAAAGGACACATTTCAAAGGATTGCAAGAGTAAAGCCACTTGTAGCATAAGAAACATCATCCAACACCACTTCGTGAAGACCGCCCTTCTTCTGCAGCAGTCACATTTTCTCATGCTATGCAACCAGAAGAAAACACATCTTCCTTTTCGTGTTGCATAGACAGTGGAGATGGTGGGAGTACATCAATGATAGTGCCTGTATGTCACCAATCCTGAGAGAGAGAAGTTAGTTTATGCCCTACAGGATACTCAGAGTAGCAACACCTTTGTAGACCAAGAGGTATGTGAGAGGATGGGGGTAGTTTCGGAGCCTGTCAAGTTAAAGCTTACTACAATGATGGGAAAGGATTCTGTCATTCAAAGTGAAAGAGTTAGTGGGCTCAGAGTTAGAGGGTTTGCCTCTCATGGCCTAAATAATTTGCCACTTGCCTATACCAGACATTTCATCCCACTTGAACGTTCCCACATTCCTACCTCTGAAACCACCAGAAGGTGGATACATCTGAATAAAATAGCACAGGAGATACCAGAGCTATTAGACTGTAAGGTTGGACTTCTGATAGGTTATGACTGCTCAAGAGCTTTAGCACCACGACAAGTCATCACAGGAGGTGATAATGAGCCGTATGCCATCAGGACAGACCTGGGTTGGAGTATTGTTGGTAGTTCACCACAGGTTGCAAAGTCGACAGAAGTCACAGGTCTGTGTCATCGTATATCCGTTAAGGAACTTCCAGTACTGACTCCTGCTGCTGTCATCAGAGCCATAGAATCAGACTTTAGAGATACGAACCCAAAAGAAAAGAGCACATTGCAAGACGATATACAGTTCACGCAATTACTGAATGAAAAAATTCACCAGAATTCAGAGGGACACCTGGAGATGCCCCTTCCCTTTAAGACACTCCCACAACTACCAGAAAATAAGAAGCTGGCATTTGTGCGGCTGAAACGACTGAAAGGAAAATTTGAGAAAAACCCCAAATTCAAGGTGGACTGTGTCAAGCTTATGGAAGGTGATCGTGATGCGGAGAGAGCTGAACACCAACCCAAGGCAGGAAACGTCTGGTATATTCCTCACCAAGAGTTGTGTTCGACTGCTCTGCCAAGTATGATGGCACCGCTTTGAATGATCACTTGCTAAGTGGACCTGATCTCACTAATGGGCTAACAGGGGTGCTCTGCAGGTTTCGCAAACATCCAGTCATAGTTATTTGTGATGTTGAAAAGATGTTCCACAGGTTCCATGTAAGCCAGGAAGACAGAGATTACTTGCGGTTCCTGTGGTGGGAAAATGGTGATACAAATTCAGAGCCAAAGGAGTAGCGCATGAAAGTCCATCTTTTTGGGGCAGCATCCTCACCTGGCTGCGCAAATTATGGAATAAAGTATCTTGCTTGTCAAAATGAAAGGGAGTATCCTGCAGCAACCAGCTTTATCAAAAATAATTTCTATGTTGATGATGGGCTCATTAGTGTAGAAAATGTGGATACAGCTATCAAACTAGTCCAAGAAGCCCGAAATGTGTGTGCTAAAGGGAAATTACGTCTACACAAGTTCATGTCCAACAACAGAAAGGTTTTGGAGTCAATTCCTGTCAGCTAACGAGCAAGCGGAGTTCAGGATGTGGAACTTGGATCTAATGAACTCCCAGTCCAGAGCGTGTTGGGAGTAAAGTGGAGTGTAAATAGTGACACCTTTTCCTTTAAAGTTGCCCTGGATGAGAAACCAGCAACACGGAGAAGAATTCTCTCAACTGTGGCTTCTGTGTTTGATCCGCTAGGCTTCCTGGCTCCCTTCCCAGATAGCAAGGACATTGATTCAATGTTGAAATTCCATCAGAATCATCATTTTGGTTGAGATTGAAAATTCAATGCTAAATAATATTGAATCAACGTTGAAGTTTCAATGGTAAACAACATTTCACCAATGTGGAAAATTCAATGCTAAAATAATATTGGATCAATGTTCACAATTCAACATTGATTCAATATTATTTTAGCATTGAACCCATTTGATTTTTGGTCAGCTTAATTTTGACCACTGGTGTAGCTTTAGCCTATACAATCTCCACATTTAAAGCAAATCAGTGAGCACATTCATTCTCCTCAAAGGATGAAGCATTAATTTTGTCACCTCGTCATGGGTCATGACCCTTCCTGCTGGCACCAGCACCAAACAACAATAATAACTAACTAACCAACTAAATAAATAAGTCCATAAATAAACAAACCTGCCAACTGACTCGATTAACAAAGAACTATACCATAAATTGTAACTCCGTGAGATTAACCAGTTTATTAGTAGTAGTAGGCCTAGTACTAAAGTAATGTTTTACAATCTCCACTACCATGGAAAACTTCTCCAACCCTCTACACAGTGTTTAAGATAGCTACCCGACCACATTCAGCCAGAATAAAAAACCCAAAACAAAACAATGAATGTTACAGAGTCCTTAATTCTTGTGGTCATACATAGTTCATATATCTTTTATTAGGGGTTCAAGCACAAAGTGCTGAAAAAATATTGTAATTTTATTTATTTTTTAATGTGCTACTATTATTATTACTACTACTACTATTATGATTTTTAAAAAAGTAAAATTTAAATACATGAATACAGGGTTAATAAAATTTTGATTATTTTTCGCTATCTATCGAATGAGCCGCAATCCAATCCAGTAGGTGGCGGTACTGCACCTTCAAGCTGGTTGCCAACCCTCAATCAGATCAAAACGCGGTATGACATCAAGAGACAGACAGACCCGAGGCGTTAGAACAACGTACGACAGAGTGGTTTTTAGAGGTAAGTAAAAAAATAATTTTGCGTTTTTATTCATCTTTATTTCTTATAATTTGCGTGCTTTTCTTGGCCAAATCGGGGTGAATTGACCCTTCGCAAAGACCCGCCCCCATTAGTTACTGTTGCTTTGTCCGACAAGCCATGGCGCTGTCACGCCACACGCAGTGAAAAATACATCGCAGAACAAAGAGGACACTGACAACACGTCGACAGACAAGACAAACCAGGTTACTTATGATATTAACAGGGTATCTGCAGATATGAACAAGCTAAATTTAAGACTTTTTAAGATCTTTTTAATACCACCTTACATGAAATTTAAGACCAAACCTGCGATGGAAACACACACACACATTATATATATATATAATTAAATAATTAATTAATGTACATTAATACATATATATTAAATGTATTAATAGAATTGTTATTATTAAAGTACCTGCAAAATGTTTGGAAACAATTATTGATTTTAAAATAAGTCCCTTCTGCTCACCAGGGCTGAATTTATTTGATAAAAAATACAGTAAAAACAGCAACATTGTGAAATATTCTTACAAATAAAAAAAAGTTTTCTATAGTTTATCAAATGTAATTTATTCCTGTGATTATTTTCAGCATCATTCCTCCAGTCTTCAGTGTCACATGATCCTTCAGAAATCATTACAATTTGATTTGATGCTCAAGAAACATTTCTGATTATTATCAATGTTGAAAACAGTTGTGCTGCTTCATATTTTGTCGAAATGGTGATATTTGTTAGTTTTCTTTTAAAAATAGGAAGTTCAATGAACAGCATTTATTTGAAATTATATTACATGTTTTTATCAAATATATTATTTATTAAAGTATTTCTTAAATAGAAATATTCTGTAACATTTTAAATGTCTTCACTCACTTTATCACTTTAAAGTAGCCTATGACGAATTAAAGTATTAATTTTTCTATTTTTAAAATCTTACCACAAATGTTTAAATTGGATTTCCACAACACTTGTAAGCAGTAAAAACTGCATTTTAACATTGATAATATAAATAGTGAATGTTTCTTGAGCAGCAAATCAGCATTTCTGAAGAATCATGTGACACTGAAACTTCTCTTTGTAAACAACAACAGAATTAAAAATTCTAATGACTAATATTGCATTCCCAAATGCACATTTAAACGTCACAAACAAAGTAGCATTTACAGTTAATCGAAAATGAAAACACAGCACTGTTACAGCAAGCATGCAGCGCGTCAGACTATTATTTATATAATTACATCACAGCCGTTGCAAATTATATATTAATTTCTCACCACCATTCATAAAAAAAAGTTACCGAACGCGTTTCAGTGCTGATTCTACTCGCATTTGGCGCGTTGACCCATCTGAACTCTTTTAGGGCCGTTCATATGTCGCGTCTAAAAACGCATGGAAAACGCGTCGACGCCGCTTTCTCCTTTCCAAAGCGCTCGGGCGCTAACGGCGTCTGCCGTTACTAAGCAACCATGAGCTGCGCTATCCATGTCGAGTTTGTTTCAGCAAAGGATATATGGATTTCCAGCACCGAAAATCACTTGCAGTAGCTCTGCTACAGCAGATTTATTTAAAAATGTGTATCCGTGTACAGATCAGATATTCCTACATCTTTGCTGAGCTTTGTCCTGCAGATGGCGCCGCACAGCGCTGGACCATTCCGTCGGAGACGTATTAGAAAACATAAAACATACATAAAACATTTTTGCGGTATTGCAACGAAAAATATTTAAGACCTATCCAATCTGAATTTAAGACATTTTAAGACTTTTTAAGGCCTTTTATTAGGAAAAATATATTTAAGACTTTTTAAGGACCCGCGGATACCCTGTTATTAATCAAAGTCCCAGCTTTCAAACTGTGTAGTTTTTAAAGAAATTCAAACAATAAAAACCGTTTTGTGGCTCTTTAATGTGTCGTGACAGATTGCGCCTCAGCTCAAGCGGCTCATAAACCGATCATCTTCCTACAAGTCCATTTATAGCATCACATAAACATGAATGAACATGAGAATGAATGTTGTTTCAAACGTGGAAAGACGTCAATATACACAATTTTTCAAGTTTAACTCCACCGAGGTTAATCTTCTAACTCCTGACTGCTTTGTCGGACAAAATGGCGGATTCGGCGTTCTGATTGGTTAGATCGTTTGTCAATCAAACTCCCGGCGAAGGGTCGAACGCGCATGAACGCGCGCCGTGCATTCCTTTAATTATACATTAAAATTCAGCGTGTTTTTCAACCAACCCTATAGTTGGTTTAAAAAAAAAAACACTGGGTAAATTGTCAATGTTCATTTCTTTAGTGTGAACTTTGTCCAAAAAAAAGGCTCAAAGCGAGTTGTCATAGTTGTACTCTACAGCGGCGAACGGGAGACGATCAGCAAATGGGTCATTCTACAGAAACGTCCACTTTTGGTATGACAAAATGTCTTAAAATGTATTTCTTTTTTTAACATTTAAACTTAGTCCACATTATTATATTACACTTGGACTTTATGAATACATATAAATGACAGCTTAATGATTTTCTTTTTTTTTTTGTACATTTATTTAAAGACTGCATGTCCCCTTTTTTTGTCACTGGTGTTACCTTACTTCTCTGGCATTTTTAAACATTTTTATGAAATATTATTTCAAAAATTTTTCTGCACAATGCAGTCAGAGTTACAGAATAATAATGATAATGCAAAAAATAAGGAGATTATGTGTTATTTATTTTAATCAGGTTAGTTAAAAGTGTGATTGAATGATGATAATTCAATTGCGCAACCATGTATTTGCTATAACAATGAAAATATTTGAAAAACAGTTATAAAAAAGTAATGATGCAATCCTTTACATCTTAATTCTTGAATCTAGCAGAATTCAATGGATGTAAAATTATTATCATGTCACATATGACATTTTATTTAATGTGACGGACAAAAAACGGTAACACCAGTGACCAGATGAATCACCAGTGACATATACATAGGACCAAAGATCCTTAATTTTTCAACTATAATTAAGTAGATGAGACTACATTTTTACATTTGGTATACAATAAAAGACTATCATTGACACTTAGTTATATAATTTTCATACTCCATGGCTGTAAAGATAAAGTTTAATTTATTAATTTTTTTGTCAATTTAGCAGTGTTATTGCACAGTACTGTTCAGATGGGCCAAGTGTACGCCCCCCAAACATGCACATTTTGCATGTCTCTTTGATCAAACACACCTGATTCAGATAATCAGCTCGTTATGAAGCAGAGAAATAATAGGAATATACACTACTATACACTGAAGACTGGAGTAATGATGCTGAAAATTCAGCTTTAATCACAGAAATAAATTGTATTTTAAAGTATATAAAATTAGAGAACCATTATTTTAAATTGTAATAATATTTTACAATATTATTGTTTTTCCTGTATTTATTATGAAAAAAGCCTTAAAGCCTTAATGAGTATAAGACACTTTGTTTAAAAACATTAAAAATAGTAATGTTTCCAAACTTTTTACTGGTAGTGTGTGTGTGTGTGTGTATATATGTATGTATTATATATATACATTATATATATACTCAGACATGTCTTGTTCGTTGAAAGGGTTTGTTTGCCAAAAAATGGAAATTCTGTGATTAGTTGTATAGGTTGTCAATGGAAGGGACAGAAACGTCTCAGATTTCATCACAAATATATTAATCTATGTTGTGAATATGAACAAGTGTCTTGGGTGTATACTAACCCTTTTAAGTAAGAACGGTAACAAACAAAACAAAAATGTTTTTTTCCTGACCATTTCTGAATTTATTACTTTTTTTTGTGTGTGTTCCCCCAAAAAATCACATTGTGTTCAGGGTGTCAATATGTATTTTTGTAATGATCCTACTTTTTTTTCTCTTACAGTGTCCTGCAGCCCCAAAGCTGATTTCTCATCCAGACAAAGGGTTCTCTTTGCAGTAAGCCTCTCATGTTTTAACTAAACAACGCACCATTTGCAGAAAAATGTCCTCTCGTTGGTCTAAGAGGCGACATTTGAGAAAAATGGTACAGACAGCAGAGTCTGACATTTTACTTAAATTTCAGGAGACTGTCATACAGAAACAATATGTTGAGGATTCTGTTGTGAGTGAGCATTCTGGTTTGGTTGCTGAGGAGTCTGGTTGTCCTGTATTTGATAACTCAGAGTTTGCTGGACCAGTTTCTGAAATGTCAGGATCCCATATCGTTAATTGCACAGGTTTAGATTAATTTCTAGTTGACAATCCTCCTAATTCATCAGCTAGTGAGTCAGATGACTGCGAAAGTGATGGCAATGACACTCCAACACATGATTTTCTTGTATGGAGTTTAAGACATTGGGCCACAACTTTCTCTGTGTCACTTCTTGCATTAACAGCACTTCTGAGTATTCTGAGGGTTTTTCATCCCCAACTCCCAAAAGATGCAAGAACAGTCCTTAGGAGTCAAGTTGATGTGCCTACTACCAAAATGGAGGGAGGAGAATACTACCACTTTGGCTTGGCAAAGGGACTGCTGTCCCGTTTGAAATGTTTGACTTTGCCAGCAAATTTGCATACACTAAAGCTCCAATTTAATATTGATGGGCTTCCTCTTTTTAGAAGCTCCAAGGTTCAGTTTTGGCCCATTCTAGCTTTAGTCAATAGTGATTACAGTAAGTCCCCATTCATTGTTGGTCTGTTTTGTGGAATAAGCAAGCCAAAAAGTGTGTTTGAATACATAAAGGGGCTCTATGTAAGATTTTTACTTTAATAAAGCATAAAAATACCCCGATATGTTTGCAGATATTTAGGAAACATGCTAAGTTCACCTACTTGTTCCTCAGAAAAACAATGCTACAGCCAGATATTCTACTTTGAAAATTGTGTTCCGTGTCGGAACGTCTGTCTTTGTTTTGGTCTGTGCGAAACCTCGTGCTGTCAGTTTATCCAATAGTATTTCGACATCACAGGTTGCTAGTTGGCGGAAAACAGCGCGTATTGCAACCATGGAAACCAGCAAACAAACTGGGTCAGAGAATCGCAGATTCTACTTGACTTAAAAATCCTCTGAATCCATCTAAATTTCTCTATGAACAACAGCATATTAAAACAGATAAATCAACTCATCAGCTTACAGTGTTTAAGTCTCCTCAGCTTTCATTGTGAATTGCGCTCTCTCTTGTTGCTGGCAACCCGCGTCTTTGAACGAGGGAGCGGGGCAAACAATATTTTGAATTTGGACTGCAGTACCTATTTTGAACACTGGGTGTCATTATTACATAGAGCCCTTTAAGCACTTTTGTTAAAGATTTGACGCACTTGCTGACGAATGGTATAATTTACAGTGGTAGAAAGTTTCAAGTTGTTGTCTCTTCATTTGTTTGTGATGCACCTGCTCGTGCATTCATTAAGAATACCAAGGCTCACAATGGTTATGCTGGTTGTGACAAATGCTGCCAGGTAGGAGACTGGAAAAACAAGATGACATACCCGGAAACAAATGTAAAACCAAGAACTGATGAAGACTTTGATGCAATGCTTGATGATGAACATCACTTGGGACAGAAGCTTTCTCCTTTAAGTGGCATTGTAAAAATGGTGTCAATGTTCCCATTAGACTATATGCACCTTTGCTGTTTAGGTGTCACTAGGAAGCTACTGTACATGTGGACAAGAGGACATTCACTGGCCACACGATTCTCTACTCAGACCATAAATGAAATTTCGTCAAAACTTATGATGCTCCGTGCCCACACACCTGTCGAATTTAACCGTGAGCCCAGGCCACTCACAGAGCTTGATCGCTGGAAAGCCACTGAGCTTCGCTCGTTCATGTTGTATACAGGGCCTGTTGTACTTAGAAACAGCATTCCAAGTGAGCTGTATGATAATTTCATGTTGTTTTCTGTTGGGATGTGTTTGCTTCTCTCTCCTGGCACCTCTGATAGCATGGTTGACTTGGCTCGTAAAATGCTTGTCTCCTTTGTGAACCATTTTGGAGCGCTTTATGGCAGGAATGAAATTGTGTTCAACATACACCAAGTAATACACCTTGCAGATGAATATATGCTTTTTGGCCCTCTGGATAATGTGTCTGGTTTTCCTTTTGAAAATTATCTTGGACAAATCAAGCGTCTGTTGCGTAAGCCACATTTACCATTGTAGCAAGTAGTAAAAAGAATATCTGAAATCCCATGTGTGCAGATCCCAGTCCCATTCAAAGAGAGCATTTTACATAGCCTCCATTTTGATGGCCCAGTACCTCCTCAGTTTAGCTTAGCTGAACAAAATAAATGTGTCCTCGTTCCTGATAAAAATGGCTTCATTGCAATGCCTATGCTTCATATGAAGTGAGGTAGAGGTTTATTGTTGCTTTCTTGTTGGTAAGACCACGTTAGCAAATATGGTGGATAAAAAAATAAATAAATAAAAGTAGTGGTAGTTTATTCATTTGATTATTGGCCTTACTGAGATTAACATGGGGTGAGATTAATATTATAATTATGGACATTTTTCTTTTAACATAAACCATATTTTCCAAATTGTTGTCCATGTACTGAGTAAAAATCATGGTGATAAATATTTACTAAGTACATGGAAAACACATTTGGAAAATATGGTGTGGATAAGTCGGACAGTTACAGTACATTGGGTAGATGTTTCAAGTTTCTTGGATTTGATTTTCTATTTTCTTTTCATTTGCCATCTTTGCTCTCTTTTGTTAAGGTATCAAAATGGAAAAGAAAAAGCAGCAATGGTGTGTTGTTCAGTTTAAAAATGGTGGCACTGAAATAGTCCCCAACACCTGGCTTCAGGGGACATATTATTATGGCCACCATTCACCACCAAAGAGAGATCAAAAGTTCATGCTGCTGTAAAAAATTTCCTTCAGTCAGGTGAAGGACGGATTTTTTATGAGCCAGTTAGACTTTTAATAAGTCGTGGTAAGTAAACAACTGTTGAAGCAGTATTTCTGTCCTTAATTGATCATAACATTTTTGTTCATCTTTGTTCTCATGCATGAATGTTTTCTCTCATGGCAGTGTTGCAGTGCTCTCATGAATGTGCGTTTCAGATGAATATATTGTGCACACAAATCATTATTGTCACTTCATAATACTGAGGTTAAAACACTGGAGTCACATGGATTACTTTAATGATGTCTTTACTATCTTTTTGGGTCTTAAAGTGGTAGTTGCATAGACTGTCAATGAAGGAACAAAAAGCTCTGAGTTCATCACAGATATCTTAATTTGTGTTCCGACGATGAACAAAGGTCTTACAGGTGTGGAACGACATGAGGGTGAGTAATTAATGACAGAATTAAAATTTTTGGGTGAACTAACCCTTCAAGTAGTTGAAGCTGAAATAAGTGAAACCGTACTAGTACTAGCAGCAGTTGTCCACGTTATTGAAGCAGTACTTTGAAATATTTTTGGGAGTTTTAAGTAGAACTACCATAAGTGGTAGTAGTAGTAAGATATGTCCTGATAATGTTTTTTTTTTTTTGCCCAAAATCCGAGTCATTTAAGATCGAGTATCTGCCGATACCCGAGTCCCTCAAAACTCTGTATAATGTATAAAAAAAAAACGGGAAAAAAAATCCTTCAATTAATGCAAAACTAACATTTAATACACTCTCAGTTTAGATTTTGTTGATGATCAGTGAATCAGGACACTCCATGATGATTGAATCACCAGCACAAAACAATCAAATTCATCTGACCAGACTTTCTCCTGCGTTTTTTTGCTATAACTGACGTGTTTTGATAACACAGTTAAAGCAGACAGAGAAAATCAAATAATAAAATAGCAAAAATCAAGAGCCAATCTAAAGCAAACACTCACCTCTATAACATTTACATTACATTTACATTTATGCATTTGGCAGATGCTTTTATCCAAAGCGACTTACATTGCATTATACTATACATTTGTATCTGAGTATGTGCAATCCCTGGGATCGAACCCATGACCTTGGCATTGCTAGTGCCATGCTCTAACCACTGAGCTACAGGAAAGCTATAACGGTGACTTCAAACTTTATTATTTTGTATAAAACACCTACACAGAAGGCAACATTCTCGTGACCTTGTGCAACTTTGTCTAAAAGTTCTCTAAAAGTGACGAAAATTCTGAAATTTTACAGAACATTTGGGTCATAAAACGTTCTCTTTTGGTAATGAAAGTGCTGCAGTTCAAGGTTCCTTATATGATTTTAGGGGGACATTCCAATTTGGTTAATTTTATGGTCACATAAGAACGCTACAATGAGGATATTTGGGACATTAACTGAACGTTGCTACACGGTCCTCTGTTGGTCATTTAATAACGTTCCCGATATGAGTTTAGGGGGACATTCTATTTTGGTTATTTTATGGTCATGACAAGAACGTTACAAAGAGGACATTTGGGAAGTTAACAGAACGTCCTATAGTAATAGTCCCCTAAACATTCCCAGAACATCCTGAATGTTCCCTGAAGGTCCACCAAATAACGTTACCCAAACCTTAAAAGAACTCCACATTGTGACCGTCTCTGAACGTTCTGGGAACATTACTAGACAACGTCCTTAATACCAGTGGACGTTCTGAGAATGTTCTAGGAACGTAAAATTTTTAGCGGGACAACCTGTCACCTAGTAACGTTCCCAGAACAACAAAATGAGCTGGCCTCCCAGTTGAATTGGACAGGAAAGAAAATAAAGAATGAACAAAAAAGAAAAACTTCATTCAAAGTCACTATGCTGAAGATATGCATGTTTGGTAAGTCCTGGTCCCTGCAGGTCCTTAAAAGTCTTAAATTTAGTTCATCAAATTAAATTCATAAAATGTCTTGAATATCTTAAAATGGAATGAGAAAAGCCTTCATTATCTTTTCAAGNAATGACCAACAGAGGACCATGTGGGAACGTTCTGTTAATGTCCCAAATGTCCTCTTTGTAACGTTCTTTTTTTGACCATAAAATAACCAAAAGAGGACATCCCCCTAAAGTCATATAAGGAACCTTAAACTGCAGCACTTTCATTACCAAAAGAGGACGTTTTAGGAACGTCCCTATTGTTCTGTAAAGGTTCTGAATTTTCTTCACCTTTTGAGAACTTTTAGGGATTGTGCGCAAGGTCCTGAGAACATTGCCTTCTACGTGGGTAGGTCGCCCGTTTTGCTGTAGTGGGAGGAGCATCTGTTGATTCCCGCATTAGGAGGATGTTGTCCTGCAGTCTAACAAATGAGCTGGCCTCCCAGTTGAATTGGACAGGAAAGAAAATAAAGAATGAACAAAAAAGAAAAACTTCATTCAAAGTCACTATGCTGAAGATATGCATGTTTGGTAAGTCCTGGTCCCTGCAGGTCCTTAAAAGTCTTAAATTTAGTTCATCAAATTAAATTCATAAAATGTCTTGAATATCTTAAAATGGAATGAGAAAAGCCTTCATTATCTTTTCAAGAGGTCTTAAGTTTGGGGCACATGAATGAATTAAATGTGTCCTGCAAAGATGACAGAAAATGTATTTGCTTTGCTGTCTTGCAGCAAAACACGAACAGTTCCAAGAATGTTTAAAACCAGAGAAGTAAGTTATTTAAACCAGGAGACTGTGTCTGCGTGTTGTCTATCAGTGACATCATATCTCAGTTATCCTCGGTTCCCGTTAGTTAGTTTTGTTTTGTTTTGTTTTTTTTGTGTAGAAGAATCCATGAAATCACCCAGGTCAAAAAAAAGTACATTTCTGTAATGTATAGTGCTCTCTTTTCTCCCACTAATTTTGCACGTAAAATACAAAACATTCTTTAGTAGTACTTCAGATAATCTTAAGAACACATGTAAGTGTACTGACACCATGAAATATGAACTAAAATGTGCTTTTAATGTACTAAATCTGTATTTCTAAAATATTTACCTACCCCTTATACAACAACAAAAAAGTGCTGCATTACCACACGTACGCTTGACCGGAAAAAGAAGCAGCACCTGTGACAGAATAAAATCTCCACTGCTCTCTAGCCATGTGTTACGCACATCTTTCATTAGCAATTTCTCCAGCGGCCACGTTCAGCTCCCCTAGCATTTAGCCCTGCTCTGCTTCATACTACAATAACATTATATCATATAATCTCATCCACGAATATGATTTCTGCCCAAGCCCCATCCCGATTCTTTTCCACTGGCTGTAGATATCAAGAGGATACCTCCCATGATTCTGCAAAATGAAGGTGTCATAAAGCTACACTTTTGTTTGGACTAAGCTACCTGGAGTGGCGAAAAGTTACATATTTGTTAATTTTACTTTGTTAAAACAGCTCAAACATGCCTTTTAGTCTGGAACTAGCTGAAGCCTTGTCTGTGAAAGTGGGTGTTGTAATTTATAGTTAGTGACATTTCCCAATATTTTCTAACTTCCTGTTTGTTTTTTTATTGTTTAGCTGCGTTACAACAGCAAGCCAAAGCTGAAAAAAAAGAGGTCTCTGAGTTCATCTTTACTGCGACTGTGTAGAAATGGCTCCGTTATGCCCCTGAGCGGCTTGGGGGCATTGCTCACAGTGGAAAGCCCTCTGTTCATTAGTTCATCATTTTCTTATTTCTTTATTTTTGTTTCATTCTGTAGTAAGTACTGTCTCTGTTGTTTGAGTGTGTTTTTCCATTTGCATTTACCTCCATTGAACAGATCAAGTTTGTCATGGTTTTGAAGGCTGTTCTGGCATTTGCTTTTAATGTGTATTTAATTGTATCAACCAGAAAATGCTAAATGCTAATTTTGTTGTGTTTTATTTATAAATATATTTCTGTGTAAACTGAAGTATGTTATTTACCCAGCTAACAAAAAGGAGTTGTCAGAACGTTTTGTTAACATTCTCTTTAAGTTATGAAAAACGTTATTTCGGAATGTTTTTTAAACGTTCAAAACGTCCAGTTTTTTTAATGTATCAAGAATGTTTTTTCTTGGTTTATGTTAACGTTAGAGGAACATTCCATTCTATCAATTTGAAAATGTTATAAAAACGTTATTTTGTAATATTTTCGGAACGTTCAAATTATCTGTTTTTTATGTATTAAGAACATTTTTTCTTGGTTTATGTGAACGTTAGAGGAACATTCCATTCTGTCATTTTGGAAATGTTATGAAAACGTATATATTTTCTGAACGTTCAAAACACCCTGCCCCGCTAGAAATTTTACGTTCCCAGAACATTCTCAAAACATCCCCACTGTTGTTAATGACGTCGTCTAGTAATGTTCACAGAACGTTCAGAGACGGTCACGATGTGGAGTTCTTTTAAGGTTTGTGGGACATTATTTGGCAGACCTTCACAGAACCTTTCAGGACGTTCTCTGAACGTTTAGGGAACTATATATTTTTTTTTTTTAGGGAACAAAAAAAAAGCTTTTGCCCTTGTCAAAAAAGTCAATTAATAAAAGTACCTGCTCAAACAAAAACTAATTTTTTAAAAATGTCTTACAAAAGACAAAAAACAGAACATGCATGAGCTAATGTAACTGCATCAGCAACTACACAGTTACTGTCTTTAAATAAAGCTACGTGCAGCAGAGCATCAGTGTTTCTGGATCATCACTGACTGAAGCACAGGATCTACTCTCCTGCACAATGGTGACCCACAAAACTCAGATAACAGAAACAACATTAAACACTAACAGATCTCTCTAGATCTCTGCATCTTCACTTATTACAAACCACTCTGACTTTGTTTCTTTCATACAAATCTTCTTAATGAGATGTATATATTTTCTCAAATTTATAAATGTCACCGTTACGGAGGTAAGCGCTTGTTTTAGTTGGGCTCCTGACCCTTATCATTTAAAATTTTTTCCCCCGATTATTGCAATTGTGTTCTTAAAGCATTCATTGCAAAAGAAATTGTGAGAGAAATTTGATCATATGGATTTTATTGCTCATTGCTGATGATTTTCTGTGTTAAAGAAAATCATGTATACTACATTTAGTTAAAGCGGCTAAACTGCCTCCCTGCCAAAAATATGGTAGAACCATCACTTCTACCACTAAAGATCGCTTTATAAATAATCTTCCTGATCAGTTTCATCACCTTAGCATTCCTGACAGCTTAGAAGACCTCAATGTTGCAACAGAAACTATTGTCTCTGTCTTTTCCAGCACATTAGACTCAGTTGCTCCTTTGCGTTTAAAAAAGATTAAGGAAATTAATCCAACACCATGGTACAATGAGCACACTCGGGCCCTAAAAACAGCAGCTAGAAAAATGGAGCGCAGCTGGAAGAAAACAAAACTAGAAGTATTTCGCATTTCGTGGAGAGAGAGAATGATTGAGTACAGAAATGCCTTAAAAACTGCTAGATCTGCCTATTTTTCAAAACTTTTAGAGGAAAATAAACACAACCCTAGGTATTTATTTGATACAGTGGCTAAATTAACAAGAAATAAAGCTTCAACTTCTGATGTTTCCAAAGAGCACAGCAGTAATGACTTTATGAACTTCTTTACTTGCAAGATTGATAATATTAGAGAAAAAATTATAACCATGCAACCGTCTACTACAGTATTGTGTCAGACAGTGCATTGTAGTGTCCCTGAAGAAAAATTCAATTCATTTACTGCTTTAGGAGAGGAAGAATTGTCTAAACTTGTTAAATCATCAAAATCATCCACATGTATGTTAGACCCTATACCGACTAAGCTATTGAAAGAGATGCTTCCAGAGGTCATAGATCCTCTTCTTAATATTGTTAATTCATCTTTATCACTAGGATACGTACCAAAAACTTTTAAGCTGGCTGTTATTAAACCTCTTATTAAAAAAACATAACTTGATCCTAGAGAATTAGTCAATTACAGGCCGATTTCAAATCTCACTTTTCTGTCAAAAATACTAGAAAAGGCAGTTTCATCACAACTATGTTCCTTTTTAGAAAGAAATAGTATCTGTGAGGATTTCCAGTCAGGATTTAGACCGTACCATAGTACTGAGACTGCTCTCATTAGAGTTACTAATGATTTGCTCTTATCATCAGATCATGGTTGTATCTCTCTATTAGTGTTACTGGATCTTAGTGCTGCATTTGACACTATTGATCACAATATTCTTCTAAATAGACTCGAAAACTATGTTGGCATTAGTGGAATTGCATTGGCATGGTTCAAATCATACTTATCTGACCGTTATCAGTTTGTACAACACTTTCTACAACACCAGATGTACTCGTTACATCAGAAAAAGAATGGCATCTACGCTAATATTAGTCTTTCTGTTTATCCCGAAGTTTACCGTAGTCAACCGGATCCGGCCCGTATCCAGCTGAGACCAAGGACCGGAGCCATGACACGACCACAACGCAGCCCTGAAGTATCAGCAGAGATCGAGTCGACTAGATCATCCATTGTGAAGGCCTCATCGACTCGACAGCCAGTAGCACAGTTCCTCAACAAACCGTCCATACCGGCGTGATGAATACGATCCTCAACTGGATGGAACTGAAATAAACACTTTGATTGTTGCGATCCTATCAGACTTATGATAGCAACCTGATTCGTAACAAAGCACTGTTCGCCAGAGGAGAACTGGCCCCCTGACTAAGCTTGGTTTCTCCCAAGGTTTTTTTCACCATTTTAACACCTGTTTGCCACCTTATGTCACCTGATGGAGTTTGAGTTCCTTGCCGCTGTCGCCTTTGGCTTGCTTAGTTGGGGACACTTGACATTTGACTTGACATTTGATATTCAACAGTATTCTTGACATTTAATCAACAGTGCTTCTGATCTGCCTGCATTGACACTATTCTTTAAGAGCTGCTGTGCAGCCAAAATTATGTACCAGTTATCAATGTAAAGCTGCTTTGACACAATCTGCATTGTAAAAAGCGCTATATAAATAAAGGTGACTTGACTTGACTTAAAGTTAGAAAAAAAAAACCTGCTCAAAACTCTTGTCTGTATAAAGAATTAAATATAATAAAAGCATTAATAAAACTGACATTTAATACATTCACAGTTTGAGGCTTTAGTGATGATCAGTGAACAGGACACTATCTGATTATTGAATCGCCAGCACTTAACAATCAAATTAATCTGATCAGAAGTTTTCTTGCATTTATTGTTATAACTAGCGTGTCTTGATAACACAGTTAAAAAAGCCAGAGAAAAACTATTCAAAAATCAAGAGACCATCTAAAGCAAACGCTCACCTCTATAACGGTGACTTCAAACTTTATTATTTTCTATAAAACATACATGTAGATGCGATGTTCTCGTGACCTTGTGCAACTTTGCCTAAAAGTTCTCTAAAAGTGACAAAAATTCTGACATTTTACAGAACATTTGTGACATAAACGTCCTCTTTTGGTAATGAAAGAGCTGCAGTTCAAGTTCCCTTTCGATACTACACTCGTACTGCGTATGGGGAAAAGTCTCCCTTTTTCCCCGTTACTGAAGCCTTTTTCAATAACGCAGTGTAACTGCACCGTCATTGGTTCACTCATAGACAAGTTGTTGAACCAAAGACGGCGCGGCATAGCTGCGCGGCCTATGGTGACAAAGCGCGCGAACTTTCCCGCCCAAAGGGGCGGGGTAAAGGGCTATATAAGCAGGCGTTTCGCCATAGGATACAGTCCTTTCTCCTTCAGCGACGACAACGCATCTCTTCGCTGATCTCCATGTGAAGCCTGAAGAAGTTCGCAGCCGTCTGAAGAGGCTCCTGCAGCGGACTCAGCTGAACTCGCCGGTCGGAGACAGCACCGGCGCCCTCGCTGACTGCCGCCCCGAGCGTCGTCCTCGAGTCGCCTGCCTCCTGCTTCCCGCTTCCAGCTGCCTTCTCAGCGTGTCTCCTGCCGCCATCTGGCGCGCCTTCAGAGAGCTTTTCCCCACGGTTTATTGCCGCTCTGAAAGAGCGTTTTCCCAGTGGTTCTACCGCTCTAAAAGAGCTTCCCGCGGCCCTCGCCGCTCTAAAAGAGCCCCTCAATCGGCGCTATAACGGCGGCGGCGTTGTTACAAATGGCGCGCCACTCTTGTGTGCGTCGCGTGCCTGGGCAAGTCCCACGGCGAGGGCGCGCTCGCTGGAGCCTCATGCCCGCACTGCGAGTGCATGAGCCTCGGTTCTCTGCGCTCGCGGGTCGCCTTCCTCCCACGAGCCGGCCAGGAAGAGACAGCGGTGTAGAGCGACCCGGCACCCAGAGTTGTGCGAGCTCACGTCGGCCCAGCCCCCGCGTGCCTCGCCTTCTCCCACCAGAGAACATTCTCCCGTCATGTTCTCCCGACTTGACCAGCGTCCCTCTGCAGATGCGAGCGACCTCGTCTTGTTTGGTGGATCTGACGAAGAGCCGCTCGACGACTCCATGTCCCTCGCGGCATCGGAAACGGAAGGATGGGTTGGCGAGTCGGACGACCCCGCCCCCCTGCCTCCGCTGGAGCCCATTGAACACGGCCAGGGTATGGATGCCGAGCTCTTCCGCATCCTATCCAAAGCAGTGGAAGAGTTGGACCTCGAGTGGGCCCCGCCGGAGAAGCCATCGCGTAGCCGCCTGGATGAGTGGTTTCTGCCTGGCCGCCGCCAGGCCCCTCGCCAGTGCTCCGCTCCGTTTTTTCCCGAGGTACACGAGGAGCTTACGAAGTCGTGGCGCGCTCCGTACTCTGCCCGCCTCCACACGACTCACCGTTCAGCCCTCACTGCTGTTGACGGCTCGGAAGGGAAGGGCTATGAGCATCTGCCGCCCCTAGATGAAGCCGTGGCAGCTCACCTCTGTCCTCCCGCGGCTGTGGGATGGAAAACTAAGAGATCTCTACCTTCTAAGCCCTGCAGGACCACCTCCACCCTGGCTGGAAGAGCCTACATCTCTGCAGGCCAAGCTGCTTCGGCGCTCCACACCATGGCGATCTTCCAGGTGTTCCAGGCCAAGCTCCTCCGTTCCTTGGAAGAGTCCGGCATTGATGCACCCGCCTTCAGGGATCTCCGCAGCGCCACTGATCTAGCCCTGCGGGCCACGAAGGCCACAGCCCTGGCCCACAGTCGGTCCATGGCCAGCCTGGTTGTGCTCGAGCGCCATCTTTGGCTCAACTTGACGGAGATAAAGGATCTGGATAAGACGGCCTTTCTGGACGCCCCGGTCTCCCCTTCCGGTTTTTTTGGGCCAGCGGTGGATGGACCCGGTGACTCCGAAGACATCCTGATCTAGCAGGAAGGAAGAGGATTGGGGAATGTCTCGTTACGACCGGACCACCCCAAAAGCTCCCTCGTGCAGTCTCCCCTCCGCCTCGTTTATTTCCGGGCGTGGGAGAAATGCTCTGTGTTGCAGCTGGGCCCACACATGTTGCGCCCACACTAAACGCCGTTTTCACGGCGAACACTATTTTACTTCCTCAAAAAGAGAGCAAATTTCCTCTTCCACCTCCTTCGGTGTACGGCCCCCTACCCAGCCCCCTACCCGGCTATCTGTCATCCGACATTATTCAACCCCTTGTCACTCGGGCAGAGGCCTGGCAGGCCATCCCCGGCGTGTCAAGCTGGATCCTAGGGATCATAACGCAGGGCTACTCGCTCCAGTTTGCACGAAGGCCCCCTCGCTTCGGCGGGGTGCTTCAAACCTTAGTGAACTCGGACGACGCTCACGTCCTCCGGGCCGAGGTCGTGGCTTTACTGAAGAAAGGGGCTATAGAAATAGTTCCCCCTCCAGAGAGTGAGTCAGGCCTTTACAGCCGTTACTTTCTGGTCCCCAAGAAGGATGGCGGCCTCAGACCCATCCTAGATCTCAGACTTTTGAAACGCTCCCTCATGAGACGGAAGTTCAAAATGCGGACGCTGAAGCAGATCCTCACGCAGGTTTGTCACGAGGACTGGTTCTGCTCGCTGGATCTGAAAGATGCATATTTTCAAATCCAGATAGCCCCCCATCACAGATGATTCTTGAGATTCGCGCTCGAGGGGGTGGCATACCAATATACGGTCCTGCCCTTCGGGCTGTCTCTGGCTCCTCGCACTTTTACCAAGTGCATGAACGCGGCACTTTCCCCTCTAAGACAGATGGGAATCCGGGTTCTGAATTATCTCGACGATTGGCTCATATTGGCCCATTCGCGAGTAGAGCTGGAACACCACAGATCCGTGCTCCTCAGCCATCTACAATGCCTGGGTCTCAGGGTCAACCTGGCCAAGAGCTCGCTGCTCCCCAGCCAACGTATTTCGTTTCTGGGGGCAGTTTTCGACTCAGTCCGCATGACGGCAGTGGTCTCGCCAGAGCGCGCTCTGGCAATTCAGCAGCTCGCGGCTTCCGTCAAGAACAAAGCCTATCTTCCTCTGAAGCTTTTCCAGAGGCTTTTCCTCCCCAGTTCTGCAGCTCGGCCTTCTTCGGATGCGGCCGCTACAGTACTGGCTGAAGTTCCGGGTCCCTCCACACGCCTGGCGGCACGGCCGCTTGTGTCTCAGGGTCAATCGGGCCTGTCTTTTAGCCCTGAAACCTTGGATGAACCCTGCTTGGTTCAGTCTTGGAGTACCCCTACAGGCGGTATCACGAAGGACGGTGCTTTCAACGGACGCATCCAACTCGGGTTGGGGCACTCTATGCGAGGGCAGACCGGCATTTGGCTCGTGGTCCCACGAGGAGAGCCATCTTCATATCAACTGCCTCGAAATGTTGGCAGTGATGAAAGCCCTCCAATCGTTTCAGGTTCACTTGACGGGACGCCACGTCCTAGTCCAATCGGACAGCATGACTGTGGTGTCGTATATAAATCACCAGGGCGGTCTTTCGTCCAGCCGCTTATGCGCTCTGGCGAAACGTCTTCTGGAGTGGGCACTGCCAAGGCTTCAGTCTCTCAGGGCGACTCACATACCTGGCAAGACCAATCTGGGTGCAGATATGCTATCACGGAGCAACGTTCCCTCAGACGAGTGGATGCTTCATCCCCAGACGGTTCTCAAGGTTTGGGAGTTCTTCGGGAAGGCAGAGGTAGACCTCTTCGCCTCAGAAGACAACTCTCACTGCCCAACATATTTCTCGAAGGGAGTCAATGCGCTGGCCCACGCCTGGCCCAGCACACTCCTTTACGCATTTCCCCCGGTCGCGCTGATCCCGCAGGTCATCAGGCGAGTCAGGGAAGACAGACACAGAGTCCTTCTGGTGGCCCCGCTCTGGAGGAGCCAGGTTTGGTCCTCAGAGCTGTTCAGGCTCTCCACGAAAGCCCCATGGCCCATCCCCCTGAGACGGGATCTCCTCTCTCAGGCGAACAGAACAATCTGGCACCCACAGCCAGAGCTCTGGGCTCTACACCTCTGGTCCCTCGATGGGAGCCGGCTGACCTCCCCAGGGACATACTAGATACCATATCTCAGGCGAGAGCCCCGTCCACGAGACGCCTCTATGCCCAGAAATGGTCGGTCTTTGTTGATTGGTGTTCAACACGCAACATAGACCCGGTGGAGTGTGATGTATCCCTGATACTGTCTTTCCTCCAAGAGCATTTAGATGTGGGGCGCGCCCCTTCAACGCTTAAAGTATACGTATGAGCCATCGCGGCGTTTTATGCTCCTATCGCTGGCCAGTCAGTGGGTCGAAACAGCCTTGTGGTGCGTTTCTTAAGGGGTTCTAGGCGATTAAATCCACCTCGTCCCCTCACTGTTCCCACTTGGGACCTTTCTCTGGTCCTCAGGGCTCTTAAGGGAAACCCCTTTGAGCTACTGCGTTCAGCTGACCTCAGGCCTCTGACGCTAAAAAACGCTCTGCTACTTGCGCTAGCATCGGTCAAGCGTGTTGGCGACTTGCAGGCCCTCTCTGTAAGCCCTGCATGCCTCGAATTTGGGCCTAAGGTTGTACTGAAACCCAGGCATGGCTACGTTCCCAAGGTGCTCTCAACTCCATTTAGAGCACAGGTCATCTCGCTCTCTGCTCTCCCTCCTTCTGCGGACGAACAGGAGCTGGAGTTACTCTGCCCTGTCGGGGGATTGAGGACTTATGTGGAGCGATCACACTCCTTTAGGCAGTCAGATCAGCTCTTTGTTTGTTTTGGTGGCCGCACCAAAGGGTCTTCGGTCTCAAAGCAACGTCTCTCGCTATTAGTCGCTAATAGTCGACACTATTAATCTCTGTTACTCCTCCTTGGGCGTTGAATGCCCCTTAGGAGTCAGGGCCCATTCCACTAGAGGAATGGCTTCCTCCTGGGCCTGGTCCAATGGAGTTTCCATTAAAGACATCTGTGAGGCGGCCGGCTGGTCTTCGCCGTCCACTTTTGTCAGGTTCTATCATCTGGACGTTCCGACCTTGCAAGCTCGGGTCCTCTCGGTGTGACCAGGCGGCCTCTCTCGAGCCCCGCCTCACGCCAATTCTGGAGTTATCTTCTTTGTAGTGTAACAAGGGTTTACGGCGGCTTTGGCCTTCTTACTTGTTATCTTGGTCCCCTCTCGGTGTCCAAAACAAGTTATGTCGTTCCCTGCTGTGGCACGGCGCAGTTGAATTCGTTCCCCATACGCAGTACGAGTGAAGTATCGAAAGGGAACGTACTCGGTTACTAACTTAACCTCGGTTCCCTGAGATACGTAACGAGTACTGCGTTACTTGCCGTGCCACGAGGCTGCGTCTTCAGTGTCGTCGCTTCAGTCGGTATGGCCTGTATCCTATGGCGAAACGCCTGCTTATATAGCCCTTTACCCCGCCCCTTTCGGCGGGAAAGTTCGTGCGCTTTGTCGCCATAGGCCGCGCCGCTATGCCGCGCCGTCATTGGTTCAACAACTTGTCTATGAGTGATATATTATATATGAGAGTGCGATGCATTCTATGCAATGACGGTGCAGTTACACTGCGTTATTGAAAAAGGCTTCAGTAACGGGGAAAAAGGGAGACTTTTCCCCATACCCAGTACTCGTTCCATATCTCAGGGAACCGAGGTTACGTTAGTAACCGAGTACGGTTCCTTATATGACTTTAGGGGGACATTCCAATTTGGGTAATTTTATGGTCACATAAGAACGTTCAAAACATTGAACTTCAAAAACATTTAGCAAATATTAATAACATCATAAAGACGTTACGGCAATGTTGTTCTAAGTACGTTTTCTCTCAATGTTATGAGAATGTACTTTTAGTAAAAAATAACATTTTATGGACGTTCCTTGAACGTTGTTCTCACAACGTTTTCTCTATATAATGAGAACATTCATTAAGTACACATTACAATGTAAGGACGCTTTTTATAAACTTTGTACTCAGAACTTATTATGGTAACATTATGAAAACATTCAGCAAATAATAATAACATTAAAAGCATGTTCTCAGAATGTTATCCTAAGAACGTTTTTGCCCAACATTATGAGAACATCAGTCAAGTACAGATAACGTGAAATAGACGTTTCAAGAACGTTTTTATGAGAAAGTTTTAGTTCAACATTACGAGAACATCAGTCAAGTACAAATAACGTGATAAAGACGTTACAAGAACGTTGTTATGAGAACGTTTTTGTTCAACATTATGAGAACATCAGTCAAGTACAAATAACATGGTAAGAACGTTCCAACAATGTTGTTCTAAGAACGTTTCCTCTCAATGTTATGAGAATGTATTTTAACTATGAAAACATTATAAGAATGCTCCTGAAACATTATTTTAGAAATGTTTTTTCTAACATTTAAAAAACTTTTACATAATGTTAGTGAAAGTTATGGAAACGTTCCCTGTTAGCTGGGTACTTGTTAAAAACAATACTTATAGCTGCACTATATGATTATTGAAAGGAGTAAATGAAAAAGACAATTAAGTAGCATAGAAACTTGCTGTACATAAAGCAAGATTGATTTTATGTTGTTTCTATGTTGATTCAATGTTAAATAAGTGATTTAATTTAGGTTGAAAATTGGTTTTACAACCATGTTGATCTATTTTTCATCATTGAAAACATTAATTCAGGGTGCAAACCTGATGAAAAATCTACTAAAATTTCAACATTGATTCAATGTTAATTTGGTTAAGGCATTAACATTGATTCAACGTTGATTCAAGGTTGGTCTGCTATCTGGGTTCCTCCTATTTGGAAAAAAGGTACTGCAGGAGATGTGCCAAAATGGCATTGGATGGGATGAACCTCTGCCTGAAGAGTTAATGCCATAATGGACAAGCTGGCTGAACGAACTGAAGAACCTGCAAAATCTCCAGATTCCGAGGTGCTTTGCTCCTGAAAATCTAGGGAAAGTGCACAAGATTGAACTCCATCACTTTTCAGATGCGAGTAGTCATGGCTATGGTCAGTGCTCATATATCCGAGTGTTGAGTGAAGACAAAGTGCACTGCTCCTTTGTTATTGGCAAGGCAAGGGTTGCACCCACAAAGGTTGTGACAATACCCAGGCTTGAGTTAACAGCTGCGGTGATCTCTTCAGCTGTCAGTAACATGTTAAAGGATGAGCTGGAGCTCAAAATTTACCAAGAATACTTTTGGACAGATTCAAAGATGGTCTTAGGATACATTAATAATGAAGCCCGTAGGTTTCACGTTTTTGTGGCGAATCGAGTTCAAAAAATCTGTGAAACAACTGACCGTGCACAGTGGCATTATATAGATTCTGATCAAAATCCAGCAGATCATGCTTCCAGGGGCCTCAAGGTGTCAGAATTGATTCATTCAAATTGGCTAATGGGACCCAAGTTTCTTTGGGAAAAAGATATTATCACACCAAAGACAACTCCAGAGCTGCTTGTTGGTGATCCTGAAATCAGAACGACACAAGTACTACAAACAAAGGTAGTGCAAGATGAGAATTTTTTGGAGAGGTTTAAACGGTTTTCAAAATGGCACACAGCATTAAAAGTTGTTACACGTATCAAGCAATTAGCAAGAGACAAAACCGTTAAACCCATAAATGTTGAAGACATAAGAAAGGCCAGTGTCATGCTTGTAAAATTGGCACAAAAGGATGCCTTCAAAAATGAGATACTAAGTCATGGCATACTAAATACTAAGACTTTAGATACTAAATACTAAGACTTTAGATACTAAATACTAAGTCATGGCAAATTGCCACATAGTCATCCATTGTTCCAACTTGACCCAGTACTGCATGATGGTGTTCTCAGGGTGGGAGGGCGATTGAGGAAACCTTCCTTACCTCTTGACTCGAAGCACCCAGGAATCCTCCCGAGAGATGGCGTGGTCACACGTCTTATCTTGGATTACTGCCATGAAAAAACTCAGCACCAAAGCAGAGGACAGACCCTCAATGAATTGAGAACGTCTCAGGTGACGTATGTAACCATAGTTCCCTGAGAACAGGGAACGAGACACTGTGTTTTACCGCATATGGGGAACATCACTTGTGAACCGGTGTCTGAAAGCCAAGTATCAAATCTCTCCAATCCTATTGGCCGGCGACAGCTGATGACGTCATCAAGACGCGGCCCGGAAGTATAAAGGAGCCGCCAGAGAAGCAGTCAGTATCTTATCGTCTGAAGGGACTGTTCAGCAGGCAGCCCCGATGCATGGCAAGGAACGCAGTGTCTCGTTCCCTGTTCTCAGGGAACTATGGTTACATATGTAACCTGAGACGTTCCCTTTCGAAAGGGAACTCTACACTGCGTTTTACCGCATATGGGGAACGATATACCCACGCCGCCATGCTTGAAGGGAGTGCAAGTGCCAAGAAGAAGGCTAGACAAACGTCAACTAGCAGTTTCAAATGAAACGCCCGAGCAACTCCCCCTTTGGGCCAAACAAAGGCTGTCAGTGATAGCATTCCCTATGGCCAACAGCCCAAGCTATAAGCCTCAAAGAGACCTTCCGCAGAAGGCCTACCAAGGCCGCTCCAAGGCTTCTGGGACCTAACCTTCTGAGGAAAGAGGGTCCCTCTAAGGGAATGTAGCCAGGGACCCAGCTAACAGAATTTTGTTATAAGAACGTTCTCTAAATATTCAGTGATGGTTCTGGGACCGTAAAAATCGTCCAGTTTTCTTGATGTTCCGGGAATGTTTTATGAGGTATAATGTTCCGCAAACGTTCTTTCAACTTAATTCTGATCTAAAATTCAACATTCTAGGAACGTTGATTTGTAACATTCCAAGAACATGAAAATGTCCAGTTTTCTTAATGTTAGTAGAATGTTATTTAAAGGTTAGTATGATGTTCCTCAAACGTTTTTTCAATCATTCAAACACCTGCTGTGAACAAGCACTGAAAGAAAGAGAAATAAGAACACAAACTACAACTTTCTTCAGCCACAGCCTTAGATGAACTGAAGATAAAAGACATTAAATCTCTGAAGATCTGATTAAACAACACCACAAACAGCATTACCAGCTTCACTAATTACTAACCAGACTGACTTTATTTCTGTCACACATCTACAGAATTTCTTATTGAGAATTAACAGGTTTAGATGTTTCGTTTGAGGTCACCGTCATTGAGATTGGTGGTTGCTTTAGTTGAGCTCTTGACCCCCTAAATATTGTAAAGTTGCTACTTTATCAGCAATTGTAGATGTTTCTAGAAAACATTTCTGCATTGATAAACATGTCTGTTTTAATAACAGACAAATGACTGCATTAAGTAATCAACTGCTTTTGATGTTAAAGTGTTATGTGGAAAGGAAATGAATGAGGCATTTATATAGCGCTTTCCTATGTACAACTGTACACCCAAAGCGCTTTACAATCATATCAGGGGTCTCATCCACCACCAGTGTGCAGCATCCACTTGGACGATGCGATGGCAGCCACAGTACAACAGCGCCAGTGTGCTCACCACACACCAGCTGTAGGTGTGGAGAAGAGAGAGAGAAAGAGCCAATTCAATGGATGCACTCGAATGTGATAGCAATAATTTTGAACTCTGAACTGATTTATATTGGATTGTCCAAAATGTAGAAGTTAAAAATGACACACTTAGACATCAGCACTCATCATACAAACCTCAACAATGGTGACAATAAAAAAAAATAATAATAATTTGCTGCATAATTTATGCATGTTGCAATGCATGCTGGGAACCATGAATGTGTTTTGTATGCTGGCATGAAGCATGTCACCGTTGTTGCCCCGCTAGAAATTTTAAGTTCCCAGAACATTCTCAGATCGTCCCCACTGGTGTCTAGTAACGTTCCCAGTGCGTTCAGAGACGGTCACGATGTGGAGTTCTTTTAAGGTTTGGGGGACGTTATTGGGCAGACCTTCTCTGATCGTTTAGGGAACCATATTTTATTTGGAAATGTTCTCAGAACGTCCCTGCTGCCCTTGTCAAAAAATTTTAATTGAAAAATAAATATAGCTAAATTCACTGACTTGTTTTATTCACTGACTTCTGTATGTTGTATTTCATGTTGTAGTCCTGATTACGCATAAAATCCTATCCCGCTTTGATAATTACAAAGTTTTCATCATCGTGTAAAAATTATTCAGAAAGACTCATGTGGACACACACAGACATCAAGATTCTGCGTATGAACCTTGACAATGGTGACAACATTTTCAGATAAACAGATTAACTCACAAAACAAGCTACTAAAGTCAAAAAAGATTTTAATTTATTGTTACCATTGTTGAGGTTCATACGCTGATTCATGATGTCTAAAAGACACTCCTCAAATCTTTGTATAATAAATTTAAAGAATGAAAGAAAAAAAAAAAAAGTAACTGTTAATGCACTCAAAGTTTAGTCTCTGGAGAGGATCAGTGAATCAGGACACTCCAGATGATTGAATCACCATCACTAAATAACCAAATCCATTAAAAGAACCCAACCCTTAAAAAAACTCCACACCGTGACCGTCTCGGAACGTTACTAGACAACGTCCTTAACACAGTGGGGACGTTCTGAGAATGTTCTAGGAATGTAAAATTTCCAGCGAGGTAACTTGTCACTTAATAACGTTCAGAGACGGTCACAATGTGGAGTTCTTTTAAGGGTTGGGGAACGTTCAGGATGATCTAGGAATGTTTAGGGGACTATTACTATAGGACATTCTGATAACTTCCCAAATGTCCTCTTTGTAACATTCTCGCATGACCATAAAATAACCAAAATAGAACGTTCCCCTAAACTCATATCGGGCATGTTATTAAATGACCAACAGAGGACCGTGTGGGAACGTTCTGTTAATGTCCCAGATGTCCTATTTTTAACGTTCTTTTTTGACCATAAAATAACCAAAATGGAACGTCCCCCTAAAGTCATATAAGGAACCTTGAACTGCAGCACTTTTATAACCAAAAGAGGACGTTTTAGGAACGTCCCTATTGTTCTCTAAAGGTTCTGAATTTTAGTCACCTTTAGAGAACTTTTAGGGAACATTGCACAAGGTCCTGAGAACGTCGCCTTCTACACTAATCTGTGGCAGTGCAAAATTAAGTGAGCAAAACTCACGAACATCCACCAACAACACTTGTGAAACCACAAGCTATCGTGCTAGAAGGAGGCTCAGATTACCCGAGCCTTCATCTCCACAGACACAATAAGCTGTTGTGGCAGTGATTAACTCTAAAGGGAGCTAAAAAGAACCAAACTAAAAGTGAGGTTTCCTATCACTCAACCTGAGCTATGCAATCCATCAGGTCATGTACTCAGTAAAACACCAATAACCCTAAAAGCAAGGGGAGAACAAATAGTCACCATGCTCTAACAGAGGCTAAAAAACAAGCCTACTACTCATAAGAACAGGTGCTAACCTGTGGCAGCAAAGGAGTTAAGCTCACACATGTGTTGGGCAAAACTAGAACCCAAAGCAGACACAATGCTTTGCTATTCATATGTAAGGATGGATTTTACTTGGATTTTAATTCAAGATTCCTATCCTGTAATAAAACAATAAAACTCTCTAATCTGAAGAGAGGATCTGCGAGAAAGAGCACATGACAACACCTGGCTCGACCTCCTCTTCTGGTGCGACTAGTAGGATGGTTTCACTCCCTCATCAATAGAACAGACAAGAATAAAGAAAACAAAACCTGTTCTCCTGGTGTGGGAGATGCCCCAATAAAGATCCTTATTAACCATTTGTTTTGATCCCCAAAACCAGGCGTGTGACCCTTTGGGGCACGAGAAAAGGTCCAACAAAAGCTGCATAAATATTTGGGTGCTAAATGTTTACTGTCCTTTTGTTAAGACTTGGGGTATTTAAAGGGATTTGGCAAAACACTCAAGGAAGAATCTGCATTCAGAACTTGCCGCACAATTGCTGTGTGTATCTCTCTATTTGCCAGGTATGCTGACTCTTTGAAATTATTTTTAATTTTATGTTTTGAATTGTACTTTGTATTTTATGTTGATCAGTTGTGTGATGTATTCTTTTTAATTTGTATAATTGATGTTTAATCCTGCCTGGCAAAAACAATAAATGTTAATCTTGATTTACCTTGGATTCCTCTAAAATCATTATGACTAGTAGATTACTGGAGTCCATTATTTCCGTAAATCTGCGTCAGGACAGGTCAAACTAGAGAGCCCCATGAAAGGAGCATGTTAGCACATCATGGGACTTTTTGAGTTTGTCTGTTGTTGAATTATCAAGTTGCAGTATCGTGACTAAGAAAACTGTATTTTTGTATGAACAAGCATGTGGCGGTTTGACTCAAATGCATTAATATACTCTGCACCCTCTGACTAAGAATCATAAACTGGCGAATTTATGTCCGTGAGAACACAGTCGGCCGATGCGAATTCTCTGAGCGATGATGGGTCTGTAATGAATGAATAATTTAAATTATGATTATCCAGAACGATCAAAGATCTAAATTAAAGCACAACTTATCTTATGATTAGCTGTTACATCGGAAAAATTGTGAAACTAGGTGTCATTTATAACTGGAGTCAGATTACATTATTCATGGAGTCAGGATTGAATTAGAAATCAAAGTTGTATTAAATTAAGAAGATTTTTACAGAAGTGCCAGAGCACGTACACGTGAAATACCTTCAACCAGACCACTAGATGCCGTCTTTGGGCTAGTGGGTGGAACTTACACATACATACCATCCTGAAAAGAATGGATGCTTTCCCCAAACAGGAAACCACATCTGTACTGAACCCCTAGAGAACGGGAGCTAACCAAGCTAACACCGTACCTCAAGCTTGAATGCTAATTCAAGGGGCTCAGGGGAAAGACAAATTCAGTATGAATGAAGTTCTAGAAAAGTGGGGCTAAGTAACATAGCATACACTTATCTAAACAAAGATAAGGGCCTACCACCTGAGACAACGGCACCAGGGAGGGCTAGTGACAGCCTGCTATCTTAGCTGCTATCTAACTAGCACCTACACCAATAAAAGGGGGGAAATGGGCATATGGCCCGACAACTCAAAAAAGAGGAGGCCAGAACTAGAAACTGTACAACCTGACAAGGGATAGTAGCTATAAAGGATGAATGCTTTAGTAAATCACCTAAACACTAGTTCTAGCCTAAGCCAGCTAAGCTGTGGGTCTACAGGGCCACACGAAGCATAGATCTGCCTGGGCTTAACCTCTGAACTCAACCAGAGAAGAGGAAACTTTTAGGTAAAGCAAAGCTCGACACTAGACATTCGATCTATCTGAAGAGTGCTAACTCAAACTAACTCTAGCTAAAACCAGAGGAGAACCCAGATAGCAGACCAACCTTGAATCAACGTTGAATCAATGTTAATGCCTTAACCCAAATAACATTGAATCAATGTTGATCAACGTTGAATTTTAAGTTGATTTTTCATCAGGTTTGCACCCTGAAATAATTTTATTTCAATGATGAAAAATAGATCAACATGGTTGTAAAACCTTAATTTAACCTTAATTAAATCACCTATTTAACATTGAATTAACGTGGAAACAATATCAAATCAATCTTGCTTTTCTTCAGCAGCACAGACATACATTAGACAGCAACGTTGCCACACTTTACAATATAGGTGCAAATTTGGATGCAGCAGTTGGCACTCAGCTTATGTTTATGGAGATGGTAGGTTTAAATCATAAGCATGTTGGTTGTGTGTGTGGCTGCAAATAAACAAAACAGTAATCAATGTTACATAAAGCATAATTATTGATGTTGATTAGCTTAGCATCATGTCTAGCACAATACAACAGCTTAACCAGGATGAATCATAACTTATAAGTCACAATTTCTTCACTTATTAATTCGTACAGAACAAATAATAATGTATGCGTTTCAATAATACAAGAGCAACACTTCAATCCCTAACAAACAACGTGCTTAAACATTCTACAATGACTTTCATCCTATACTAACGACATGGCATGACTCATCAATTCTATCGAGTGGATGTATGACCCAAATACTCGATTATTTCTAGATATTCACATATATAATAAATCTTAAACAAGTGATGAAAAATTAGAGACACTTTACACAAATGGACGCACACAGTTATTAATAATTAACCCCAACACTGCATCGCGACTTCAGGAACAGTTTTCCTGTGGCGCAGCTGTTATTGTCATGCGCAATCACTTCCAGTACATCTACTAATGGCCACTAGATGGCGCTTTTGCGCTACCTTTGTAACAGCCGACCCCACATTTGCAGTGTAAATGTGCTCCAATTGAATTTTAATCATCATTAGGCAATTCAGGCAGCTTAATTAACTTTACCACAGGTCTGGTAAAACTCTTGTTATCGACTTTCACCTCAGCTGCTCTTACATGTCCATCAGCACTAGGAAACACCCTCACCACTTTGCCTACTAACCATAGAGCCCTTGGCAATTGGGAATCAACCATCATCACAACAGACCCCTCTGTAAGGTCCGCAGTAGTTCCTTGCCATTATTGTCTCAGCTGAAGACCAGGTAAGTAGTAACTTATGAACTTGGCCCAGAAGTGATCCACCAGTATCTGACTTTGTCTCCACCGTCTGCAGCTTAGGCGTTCAGAATTTTGGTAGACAAATTGCGGCAATGAACTACTGGGCCAGAAGATGATTTGGTGTTATTGGGTCAACATCTGAGATGTTGGATGACACATACCCCAACGGTTTAGAATTCAAGATCGCTTCCACCTTAATTAAAACTGTTCTGAGTACTTCCTCGGGAACGCTCTGTGCACCAATTGTGGTGCTAAGTGCTGCTTTCACAGAGCGAATCTCTCGCTCCCACACTCCTCCAAAGTGTGGAGCTGTTGGAGGATTGAAGTGAAAGTTGATCTGATGTTTCGCCAGCAAACCTTGCAGGTTAGGACTCATAATAGAGAAAGCCTCTCTCAACTCTTTCTCTCCTCCTCTGAAATTTGTCCCTTGATCTGAGTAAAGCTCAGCAGGGGTACCACGGCGTGCTGTAAACCTCCGTACAGCCATTAAGAAGGCATCTGTATCAATGGAGGTAAGTACGTCCAGATGCATTGCTCGAGTGGTAAGGCATTTAAATATAATACCCCACCGTCTTTCTGTACGCCTGCCAATCTTCACCTGGAATGGCCCAAAGCAGTTCATCCGAGTGGAATAAAATGCTGGTTTGAACAAACGGAGTCGAGCAGGAGGCAAGTCAGCCATCTTTGGTACAAGAGGTTTGGATCTCAACTTTCGGCACTCCAGACAGGCATATTGATGCTTCCGAATAGCCTCGCGCCCTCTCAATATCCAGTAAGACCGCCGAAGTTCAGCGAAGACACGCTCTGGTCCAGGGTCCCATAATCTCTGCTCACAATCCCGGATTAACAGTTTGGTGATGTAGTAGCTCGGATCTAGCACAATAGGGTGTTTGAAGTTTGGATCCAAATCCTCCGCTCTTCGAAGGCGGCCGCCAACTCGGATGATCTCATCTGTTGCATCAAACTCAGGAGCCAGAACAAGAAGGCGACTACTGGAAGGGACTGATTTGTTGGACTTGAGAAGGTGGTATTCCTCCGGGAAACTTTCGAGCTGGGACTGTTTAATGAGGAAAGAGACTACCTGCTGATAAACTCTGGCAGTAGGTGAAACATCTTGCTCTGCTTCATCATGCTGAAGTGTGCGTGCTGTGGCCTCCACTAGTTCACTCCATGTAGCATACTGGCTTGAATCAGAGACAGACTTATCAGAGCTGGTTGTGATTAAATGACAGAACAAGGACCGTCGCAGCTCTGTAGGGTCTTCTTCATATGTCCAAGCTGGAGCTTCAGGCCACTCATGAGGTGGTTGCAACAGAAAGGATGGGCCTTGACACCACCTATTTGGTTGTGCTAGTTCCACCAAGGATTTGCCCCTGGTCAGGTCATCTGCTGGGTTAAGGGTGGAGCTCACATACCTCCATGACTGCTGATCTGTGAGCTCTTGGATTTCAGCAATCCTGGTTCCCACAAAGACCTTGAATCGACATGAGCCATGTCAGGACAGTGGTCGAGTCGGACCACAGGATTGTACTCTTGATGGGTAAGGTGAGCTCACTGACTATCAGCTTTGCAAGTTGAGCTCCAGTGACTGCTGCACATAGCTCCAGTCTTGGCATGGATTGTTGTCTTTTTGGTGCGACTCGAGATCTGGCCATCAGGAAAGCCAAGTGAACTCCACCATCGGCATCTTCAGAGCGTAGGTAGGCCACTGATCCATATGCTCTGTCAGATGCATCACAGAACACATGGACCTCTCTTGTCTCATCTGGCTGGTCCATTGTTGTGGGAACATAGCAGCGAGGTAAGGTAATGCGAGATAATTCAGGCAGTTCTGCTACCATGCATTCCAGGCTTGCAGCAGCTCCTCAGGTAGTAATGGGTCATCCCACTCCCTTTGTTTATCCCAGAGTCGCTGTACAATCACCTTGGCTCAAGTTGTATACGGCAATATTAGCCCCAATGGGTCATACTGTCTGGCCAAAGTACGGTACACAGTACGCATTGTTGTTGGGCCGTAGTCATTCAGTCGATGCTTGGGTGAGCCACAGTTCAGCATTATCTGAGCGAGCTTCTTGTGGAAGATGGCTGAGGATTTCGGGGGCATTACTAGCCCACTGGCGGATCTCAAAGCCCCCTGATGCCAACAGGTCTCGTAATTTGTCAAGTAATTCTTTGGCTTCAACTTTTGACGGTAGACTCTGTAGACAGTTGTCTACATAGAAACACCTGTCTACTGAATTCCTGACATCTTCTCCCTCATTGCTGTGATCGTGCACATGTTTTTGGAGGGCAAAGGTGGCACAACAAGGAGAACATGTGGTGCCAAATGGCAGGACCTGCCACTCATACACCACAGGAGGCACATCACGGAAGAGGTTTCGCCACACAAACCGAAGAAGGGACTTGTCCTCAGGCAGGAGGCAGACCTGGTGGAACATGGCCTTTATGTCTCCGCTTATTGCGATGGCATGCTCACGAAAACGAAGCAGAACCCCCAGGAGTGACGGACCAAGGGTAGGCCCAGGAAGAAGAGATTCGTTGAGGTTGCGGCCCTGGAATTGGTAAGAACAATTGAATACTAGGCATTTCTTCCCATTATGATGTACTAGATGATGGGGAATGAACCATGATTGCTCACTCTGTGCAACCTCTTCCTCGGTCAGCTTGCGTACTGAGCCTGCCAGTTGAAGTTTGCTCATTTCTGTGATGTATGCTGAGGCTTTGTCTTCATCTTTAGCGAGTCGTTTCTCTTTACCTCGGAGACTTGGCATGACAGCATCTTTGGTTGCGTGGAAAGGGGAAGTATTTTTCTTCCGTAGCAAAGGGGTTGCATAGTGCTGGACCTTGTTATGCTTAACACAGATGGTTTTACTTTCCAGCAGTGAGAGTGCCTCTTGATCCTCTCGTGATCGAGTTACCCGTTTCTCTGATTTGAATGGCAGCGTGTCCACCTGCCACAACTTATCCACATTTCTCAGAAGTTCAGCTGTTTCAGGGTTTACTGAGGTCAGGTAACAGTTCTGAGATCTAGGATGGTGTGGTAGACCTCTGACTGGGCCTTGTAGTGTCCACCCTAATCTGGTCCGTATAGCGACAGGTCCACCTGGTGGTCCCAGATGCACTGGTTCTGTTAGAGTGATCAAATGAGGTTGATCGGCTCCAATGAGAAGGAGAGGAGATACTCGATCGAATGGCTCAAGTGGCAAGCCTCTGAGGTGCCGGTACCTTTTCTGTAAGGTGGCTAGTGGGTAGGAATGATCAGCCAGTCCCAGATTCTGAACAGTGAATACTCCACTAATGTGGTAATTCCGTTTAGGCTGTGAGGCAGAGGAAACACTGAAAGAGACAGAGGCTCATTGAAGTATTTGGGTTTCTTGCCTAATTGTTCTCAATGCCAGTTCCTCAGGCATTCCAAGCAGGCCAAGCTTATCTGCTGCTTCACATAGAAGAATAGTCCACTCTGAACCGTCTTCGAGGACAGCATAAGTCTCCAGAGCTTGTTCACGATACTGCAGACGAACTTTCACCACTTTCAGTAATACCCGGCGGCAGTCTGTTGGACGATTCAAGTAAGCAGTGCCAACTGCAGAGCTCAACATGCACATGCCCTCTTTACCTGCCTTGGAATTGACTTCATGCAGTATCTGAAGGTGTTTGTTTTGGCAAATGCTGCATGGTTTCTTAAGAGTACAATCTGCAACAGCATGAGATCGACCACATTTTATGCACCTCTTGTTCTCAGTAATCCATGTACGGACCTGCTCAGGAGTGAAAGTCTGGAAAGTAGCACACTGACTTAAGAAATGTTCAGAGCTTTCACAATATGGACAATAAGGTAACACTTTACCTCTTTTCCTGCCCGAGGTGGATGTTTTAGTTCCTGGATCTGGGCCCTTTATCTGTGAGGCAGCTTTGGCACCATGGAGGACAGTGGCTGGTCTGGTTAGGCGGGCTGGCATGGTTCGGCACTCAGGATTTTTTTTGGTGAGTGGTTCGGTATGGCCCTGACACCATGCTTCGTACTGGAGCCACTTAGAGAATTCAGGTAATGTATACACTGAATCGGACTGATAATAAAGGTGTCGGCGGAAGTCTGCACGCAACTCTGGATGTAGTTTGCCAAGCAGTCTGGCAACATGGGAACCACATTTCAACTCCACTTCTCCCTCTACACCAAGAGTTTTCAGCATCCCCACAAGAGCTCTGATCTGTAGTGCAAACCTCTGAAATGACTCATAATCCCCTCGCTTGATGTCAGGAGCATCCATGACTTGGGCAATTCTTTTGAGGGCTAACTGATGCGGTTGACCAAACCTCTCGTTTAAGGCTGTCATTGTGTCAGAGTATGGGGTGGCAGAGTTCAGATAAGAGTCAGCAATAAGGGAGGCTTCCTCTAATTTGAGATGGTCAACCAATATCTGGTATTTAAAGTGGCGGTGGCTGTTGTGAGTGGTTTGGGAGGCTCTACTCATGAGCGCAAATTAGGACATATTGTCGCTTATACAGTCTCCAACCAGCTTACAACTGGTGTTTTAAAGTTTTGGCACAACGCTTTCTATGATATCTACAAATGCTTTCTCAAACAAAAGAGAAATTGCAAACATGAGTACGATAATTACCATATTGCAGTCTTGGCTACCTGTTGCGTTCTGGCGCTTATGTCTGTACTGTTCATATGTGATGTACCAACAAAAGCGGGCGAAAATACTAATCGTGCTGCTGCTGATCAAGATCCATTTGGCAATCGGGGTGAGAAAGCCAAACTATATTTTTTTTGGTTTTGGCTATGCTACCATCTTCTCCCACACCTTTGCTGCCAATGAAGCACAGGCATCCAAAAGACTGAACCAACGCAATTGCATGAGCAAGCAGAAGCATGCTCCTCCAAGAGTAATTAAAACTCTAATGTTGTTGCTACTTCTGTCGGGAGATGTACACCTAAATCCCGGGCCTCAACGTAAATTTGATGTACCCCAACACATCCTTGAACAGCAGTACCAAGCTAACGATTTACTTCCGGAAGTTATTGTGACAACAAATGTACTCTCTCTGACTAAAAAAAATGTGGGTGAGATGGGTCATCATGTCTCACAAGTGGAGGCTGCAGTTGACGTGCTTTTTCCTGTTGCTGAGTCCGTTGGGGCATCTGGACATCTGGGTGCATCCGTCGGCGGGATGGATAGGGCAGTTGCTGGCGCTGCCTTGCTGGAGCTGCAGCAGACGCGGGGCCTTGATCGCGGTGGGGACCGGAGCGTTGGAGAGCGCCGTCCAGATCTAGCGGCAGGGTCTCAGAGCACCGGTGTCTGTGGCCTTGATTCGGACAGTGCGGTGAGTCTTGATCTACATGGCGCATGCATTACAATAGATGCCGAATGGAAACAACGACGGCAACTCATAAGGTCCAAAAATCCAAATCGGGCAGCGCTCAAGCAGAAAGAGCTGAAGATCTTCCAAACTGTAAATCATGCCCAGATTATTTGGAATCCCCAAACAAAACCAAAGGGGATTTTGGGAGGACACATTAATATAAGGAGTATTTTACCAAAAATAGATCAAATTAATAGACTGTTAACTGACTCTAACCTGGACTACTTGTGTGTGACTGAAAGTTGGCTAAATCCATCCACTCCTACAGACCTAATCAACATACCTGGTTTTAAGTGTTACAGGAGAGATAGGGTCCAAGGAAGGGGTGGGGGTGTGCTATTATACATTAAAGAAACATTTAAGTGTGAGAAAGTTAACATTGATATGAAACTGGAATGCTTGGGGCTAAATGTAATTTTGTCTCCAACAATGAAATTCAAATTAATCGTCATTTACAATCCACCTTCACATGGAGCAAATTTCGATGATGATTTTAAGAGTCTTCTATTGAATATTGACAATTGCACTGAATGTATAATTATGGGTGATTTCAATATAAGCTGGCAGGAGAAAAACAACAGCAGAACAAAGTTGAAATCTTTGATGGATAAGTTCAAATATAAGCAAATAATTTACAAACCTACTAGAATTACCAGACATAGCGAAACATTGATTGATTTGATTTTTGTAAATAGACCAAAAAGAATAACTAAAACTTATAACCTGATCACAGGGCTTACCGATCATAACATGACATTAATTGTCAGAAAGTTAACTAAAAAGCGTTTCATTAATCATAATAAAGCAGAGAACAAAATGAAAACAATAGGAATTCTTAAAGCAAAAATAAACTCCTTTGAAAATGAATTAAACCAAATTAATTGGAATAGTATTACTGCTGAGACTGATTTAAATTTGAGTGCATCCACATTTGTCACTAAACTAAATGATGTAATAAATAAGTATACAAAAACCTGGATAAGAAAACCAAGAAAGTATTCTCTTTCATGGTTTAACAAAGACATTTGGCTAATGGCTAAAAATCGTGACCTTGCACTTAAAAAGTCCTTAAAATCTAGGAATAATACTGACCATCTAATTTTCACTGGTCTTAGGAACAAAGTCACAAGTGAGCTGCGCAAAGCAAAAACAAAATATTTTATAAAAATGATAGAAGAAGCAAATGGAAGCAGCTCCAAACTATGGCAACATATAAACAACTTGACAAGTTCTAATAGGATAAACCATCAAATGACAGATTGCCTTAAAATTGATGATAATTACGTTAATGACAACCAGTTAATTGCTAACGAGTTCAACAAATTCTTTGTTGAATCAGTCTATGATCTAGCTAAACCTTTCAAGCTCAAATTACCTTTTGAAAACAAAGTTCAGCTTAGCAGTACAGATCTTTTAAAAATCAGAGAAGTTTCGCACGACAAAGTAAGGAAAATTATTGTCAATATGAAAAATTCTACATCAAGAGACATACATAATCTTAATGTAGATCTAATTAAAAAACATCTAAGCAGTTTACTCGATCCCATTACTTACTTTGTAAACTTGTCAATACAAACAAATACTTTCCCACAGAGCTGTAAGATTGCTGTAATCACTCCAATTTACAAGTCAGGCGACAAAGACCAAGCCTGCAATTACAGGCCTATTTCCATTCTCCCTGTCGTTTCCAAAGTGTTGGAAAAAATTGTGGCGGAGCAATTAATAGAACATCTTGAAAATAACCAATTGTTGCACCCCCAGCAGTTTGGGTTCAGACAAAAACCCAGCACAGAAACCGCCAACTGTTTCTTGTTGGAACAGATCAAAGGTTCACTGGACAAAGGGAATGTCGCAGGCGCTGTGTTTTTAGATCTGAAGAAGGCCTTCGACACAGTGGACCATTGTATCTTATTGCAGAAATTACAGCAATTTCAATTTTCAGCTGAAGCTCTGTTATGGTTTAAGTCCTACCTGGAGGGTAGAGAACAATGTGTGAAAGTAGGAACTGTTAAATCCAACCTAAGTCCTAATGACTTGGGAGTGCCTCAAGGGTCAGTTCTAGGACCATTATTGTTTTCACTGTATATAAATGATCTCCCAGATTGCTGTCAGGGTGTAAATTGCCAGCTTTATGCTGATGACACAGTTATCCATGTGTCAGCAAAAACAACTGCACTGGCTGGGCAGCAGTTAACACAGGCCTTACATAACGTCTCAAGATGGCTTCAGCTGTCCCATTTAACTCTAAACACACAGAAAACTTTCTCAATGTGTTTTTCTATCAACCAGAGGTCCCCTGACAGCATCTTTGAGGTTCATTTAGACCATGAGCCCATTCATGAGGTTCATGAAACGAAATACTTGGGCATAATCTTGGATAAACACCTGAAGTTTCAAAGTCAAGTAAATCATGTTTGCAGGAAAGTCAAATCAAATCTGAACTGTTTTCGTTTTATTAGAGGAGAGTTGTCACATCACGCGGCTTTATTGTTTATGCATGCAATGGTTTTTTCACATTTGTCATACTGTATAACAGCATGGTCACAAACATCAGTGTCCATTTTGAAACCAGTTATTTCTCTATATAAACAGGCAATTAAGATATTTGACAAAAAAACAATGAGATGGCATCATTGTGATATCATACAAAAGCATAAGCTTTTTACTTTTGAAAATTTTGTAAATTTTAGTATTTTGAAATTGACTTTTAAATGTTTGAACAACTGTGTGTCACCACTGTTCTCTGGCCTCATGGAGAGGCGTCGGGGCTCTTTTAGACCTTCCACCAGAGCCTCAGTTAGTGGGGATTGTGTGCTCCCGAAGTTTAGAACATCTTTTGGACAGTCTAGCTTCTCCTTCAGAGGGGCTACACTATGGAACTCTCTCCCCACATGATTCAAATTACAGAACAATATTAACATCTTCAACAGATAGCTCAAAAAGTGGCTTAAATCGGGCCAAAGTTGTTCCCATGTGTAAATAGTGCCATGTTTTGTTTAATAATATGTTTTTTCTGTTGTAAAAGTCCCTATGGACAGGTGTTGAAAATTAGCACATGTCCTATAACACTTTAAACAATGCATCTGGTTTGTCCAATGTTATTGCTATGTCCATATTAAATAAATAAATAAATAAAAATAAAAAAAGAGCTCGGTTGCATCAGCTGGCAGTAGATTCTCCAATGACATCTTCAACCTGGCGAATTCTGCAGGATCTCGATGAATCAGCATGGGGATTCGTGGCTTAGGGCCTAGATAGACTTTCTCCTGTGCTGGCAGCGATGTGGGAAAGGTGTCATAAGGCGATGGCTGTGGCTGGCTGTATGGCATTTCTGACTGTGTAAGCCATGGTTCAGTCTGTTGTACTGATCGTGGAGCATACATGGATTGTTGCTGATCTGGCGGAGAAACATTCAGCCAGGGTGTAGAATAAGGCCTTGAATATGGAGCTTGAGTTGGAGTGTGTGCGAGGGAAGGATACAATGAACTGCTCTGACCCTGTGTATCTTGTGGCATGGGGTTAGTTCTTATATCCCCTCGGTCAGGTCTGAGTGAAGGATTCTGGAATGAGTTTACACAGACTGGAACATAATGTGCATAGTAGGGCTGTGCTACTGCTCTCTCCACAGGTAGTACCACTGGGTTTGAATAACTAATAGAAGTAGCATAACTGACTGGGAATTCCCGCTCTTCCCTAGCTCTGTATGGTATATCATCACATACAGGAGGTGGTGGTTCAGGCCATGAGGAGGTGGATTTACTTCCAATGTTGTTCTGAGTCTCTGTGGTGTTAGGTGGGTAACTGAATGGGACTCACCCGAGGACACAGCTGATACTTGGGACCGGAGTGATGAGACTTGGGATGAGGCAGATAAGGAGGCTGGTGAGGATGATAAGTGAGCAAGGTTTGAAAGGGGCTGCCTGGTTGCAGGTGAAGAAACTCTGTGATCTCTCAGTAATGGGCATGTATCTGCATGTGGGATTTCCTCCCCACAGCATTTGGATAATACATGCTGGCGCACTCTATCTTGTAAACTCCGTATGAGCTGGGTGTCCTGGCCAAGCTGAGCTTGAATGTCCTCTAATTCAGCATAAAAGGATCCCAACTCATCTCTTGCCGAATACTGACTTCCAGGTCTGGCCGATGCTGAACCAGCTGAAGACATCTTCCTAGCAGTTCCATCACTCTCTGCACTGCACTCCTCTTCCCGTCTAAATGTAGTCTTTGCTGCAGTATCTGCTGTATAAGAGGAAGCCAGTTCTCTGTGGCCGGTTACATTCACTTGGTAGTCTGACAAATAGGCTGGCAGTCAGACTTGACGTTTTGGCCACACAGATTCTGGAAGGACTTCACTCTTGTCTTTAGAAGTAGCCATCTTTAACCAAGGTAAGCACTGAGATCTGGCTCGAAGGACCAAATGTTTGAGAGAAAGGACCACAGGTCCTTAGGAGGCTATAGTTCTCGCCTTGGAGCGTCTGTCAGAACGCAGGACAGGAGGCAGGAATCAGTTTGAACAGTTTACTGAACTTTCTTCAGCAGCACAGACATACATTAGACAGCAACGTTGCCACACTTTACAATATAGGTGCAAATTTGGATGCAGCAGTTGGCACTCAGCTTATGTTTATGGAGATGGTAGGTTTAAATCATAAGCATGTTGGTTGTGTGTGTGGCTGCAAATAAACAAAACAGTAATCAATGTTACATAAAGCATAATTATTAATGTTGATTAGCTTAGCATCGTGTCTAGCACAATACAACAGCTTAACCAGGCTGAATCATAACTTATAAGTCACAATTTTTTCACTTATTAATTTGTACAGAACAAATAATAATGTATGCGTTTCAATAATACAAGAGCAACACTTCAATCCCTAACAAACAACGTGCTTAAACATTCTACAATGACGTTCATCCTATACTAACGACATGGCATGACTCATCAATTCTATCGAGTGGATGTATGACCCAAATACTCGATTATTTCTAGATATTCACATATATAATAAATCTTAAACAAGTGATGAAAAATTAGAGACTCACTTTACTCAAATGGACGCACACAGTTATTAATAATTAACCCCAACACTGCATCGCGACTTCAGGAACAGTTTTCCTGTGGCGCAGCTGTTATTGCCATGCGCAATCACTTCCAGTACATCTACTAATGGCCACTAGATGGCACTTTTGCGCTACTTTTGTAACACATACATTTTAGTCTGGGACTAGATTTAAGCCTTGTCTGTGAAAGGGGTTAAGTAGTAAAAAAAAAACATTATTGGCATTCATCTTGAGACAAAACAATAGCACAGACAAATTGTAAGATGTCAGGCTGAGGACTGAGGACACTTTACAATACATGGTAAGTAATTTCTATAAAAACTGATATAGTTGTTAATAGACAATGAATTACTAATGTCCAAACCAGATGTTCAACTTGCACTGAATTCAAATTCAGTGCAAGTTACTTTCAGTTAAACAGCTCAAACATGCATTTTAGTCATTGGAAAAAGAGCCTGGAAAACTGTGACAACATAAATGCAATCTGCATCTGTAAATTTTAAGTAAATACAAATGGAAACTCACCAACAAAGACAGAAACACAGTACTACAGGCTGAAACACTACCACAGTTCACTGTTCAGGACTTGAAGCTTTAAGGATTGAAGCTCTTCTGATGCAAAAATTATGTCCTTATTCATTAAATTGATACTCTGACGAGCAATTCCCGAAAGCTGATCAGGAGCATAAACGGAGCCAGTTTTGCAGAAACAGCAAATACAAACTTTGAGGCCTCCTTTTTTCAGCCCTCACTTGATGTAAGGCATCTAAAGAAAACAAAAACCAACAGGAAGTTAGAACTACACAATGTAGTGTATGACTGACAGAAGGTGGGTCATATATAATTGGAAATGTGACTGTTACAATGTACTACAAAATTAAGTGAAACTTGAAATATGATAAAAAAAAAAAAAGGTTATGACTATTTAATATAAACCATTATAGGTTGATGTATATCATACCCATAAGCAGGGCACAAGCTGATGTGACTTAAGTGAGTTGATTCAAAACTTTATATCTCCCTCGATCACAATGTCGATGTCAGCAGGAGGTTCATGAAGTTCTCCAGCTCTTTAATGAACACCACCACGAAGAGCTGCTCAGGGTCACCCTCACAATCATCTGTCTGGTTATCCTAAAATTGTGTACATAAAACAAACCAGTTTCATTGACTTTGCTAGAATGACTACAAAATAAACAAATTTACACTTTTTCTGAAAAAATAACACATGGGAACACAGGCAAAACAAAACACAAAATTCACATGCATTTGGGATGGCATAAAGGAGAGTTAATGAACATCTGGTTTGGACATTAGTAATTCATTATCTATTAACAACTATATCAGTTTTTATAGAAATTACTTACCATGTATTGTAAAGTGTCCTCAGTCATCAAACATCATTGAAAAGCTTTAGGTCCTAAGGGGAGAAACATTTTTACAGCATTATTAGTGGTCGATAGTTGTTTGCCAGGTCAATTAATTAGTTGTGCAAATACTATTATTATAATCTAATATTTCTACTAACGTTCCCAGCTAACAGGGAACGTTTCCATAACTTTCACTAACGTTATGTAAAAGTTTTGTAAATGTTAGAAAAAACATTTCTAAAATATTGTTTCAGGAACATTCTTATAATGTTTTCATAGTTAAAATACATTCTCATAACGTTGAGAGGAAACATTCTTAGAACAACATTGTTGGAACGTTCTTACCATGTTATTTGTACTTGACTGATGTTCTCATAATGTTGAACAAAAACGTTCTCATAACAACATTCTTGTAACGTCTTTATCACGTTATTTGTACTTTACTGATGTTCTCATAATGTTGAGCAAAAACGTTCTTATAACAACATTCTTGTAATGTCTTTATCACGTTATTTGTACTTGACTGATGTTCTCATAATGTTGAACAAAAACGTTCTCATAACAACATTCTTGTAACGTCTTTATCACGTTATTTGTACTTGACCGATGTTCTCATGATGTTGAACAAAAACGTTCTTATAACAACATCCTTGTAACGTCTTTATTACGTTATTTGTACTTGACTGATGTTCTCATAATGTTGAGCAAAAACGTTCTCATAACAACATTCTTGCAACGTCTTTATCACGTTATTGTACTTGACCGATGTTCTCATGATGTTGAACAAAAACGTTCTCATAACAACGTTCTTGAAACGTCTTTATCATTTTAAAATACATTCTCATAACGTTGAGAGGAAACATTATAAGAACAACATTGTTGGAACGTTCTTACCATGTTATTTGTACTTGACTGATGTTCTCGTAATGTTGAGAGAAAATGTTCTTAGGATAACATTCTCAGAACATCCTTTTAATGTTATTATTATTTGCTGAATGTTTTCATAATGTTATTATAATACGTTCTGAGTACAGGACCTTCAGGGAACATTCAGGACATTCTGGGAATGTTTAGGGGACTTTTACTATAGGACGTTCTATTAACTTCCCAAATGTCCTCTTTGTAACGTTCTCACATAAAATAACCAAATAGAACATCCCCCTAAACTCATATCGGGAACGTTATTAAATGAACCAGGACCATGTGGCAACGTTCCATTAATGTCCAAAATATCCTCATTGTAATGTTCTTATGTAACCATAAAATTAACCAAATTGGAATGTCCCCCTAAAATCATATAAGGAACCTTGAACTGCAGCACTTTCATTACCAAAGAGGACGTTTTATGTCCCAAATGTTCTGTAAAATTTCTGAATTTTTGTCACTTTTAGAGAACTTTTAGGCAAAGTTGCACAAGGTCACGAGAACGTCCACTTCTGCTTGGGTGTTTATAGAAAATAATAAAGTTTGAAGTCACCGTTATGGAGGTGAGCGTTTGCTTTAGATGGGCTCTTGATTCTTGACTTTGAACATTAGATTTTCTCTGAGCAAGAGAAATTCTGTTTAAATGGATTGAGTTGTGAAGTGCTGGTGATTCAATCATCATGGAGTGTCCCGATTCACTGATCGTCACCAATGTCTCAAACCATGAACGTATTGACTTAGTTTTGCGCTATTAATGCTTTTAGTTTTTTATTTAATTTGTTATACAGACAATAGTTTTAAGCAGTGTTTTTCTATCTCACACAAACATCATGAATCAGCGTACGATCCTCAACGATGGTGACACTAAACAAAAATATTTTTTGTGACTTTAGTAGCTTGTTTTGCGATGTTCAGAGTTAATCTGTTTATCTGAAAATTTTGTCACCATTGTTGAGGATCATACGCAGAATCTTGATGTCTGTGTGAATCTGTATGATGCTGTTGGAATAATTTCTGCTCAATGATAAAATTTTTTTTAGGATTTATATATTATCATATGACTACAACAACATGAAAGAAAATACAATATTCAGAGATCAGTGAATTAGACCACTGTATGATAAGAAAATCATCAACGAGTACCCAAATACGATTAGATTTTTATTTTCTCACAATTTCTTTTGCAACAAATGCATTAAAAACACAATTACAACAATTGGAGAAAACATAGCCGAAATGTTAAGGGTCAGGAGCCCAACTAAAACAAGCGCTTACCTCCGTAATGGTGATATTTATAAATTGATAAAATATCAACACCTCACTAAGAAGATTCGCATGGAAGAAACAAAGTCAGAGTGGTTTGTAATAAGTGAAGATGCAGATATCTAGAGAGATCTGTTAGTGCTTAATGTTGTTTCTGTTATCTGAGTTTTGTGAGGTAACCATTGTGCTGGAGAGTAGAGCCTGTTCTTCAGTCAGTGATGATCCAGAAACACTGATGCTCTGCTGCATGTTGGTTTATTTAAAGGCTGGCGTTGCTGATGCAGTGATACAGCAGTTACATTAGCTCATGCATGTGCTGTAGTTTTTTTGTCTTTTGTAAGACATTTAAGAAAAGCTAGTTTTTGTTTGAGCAGTACTTAATTAGTCAACTTTTTTGACAAAGGCAGCAGGGAAATTCCATAAAATAAAATATGGTTTCCTAAATGTTCAGAGAACATCCTGAAAGGTTCTGTGAAGGTCTGCCAAATAACGTCCCCCAAACCTTAAAAGAGCTCCACATCGTGACCTTCTCTGAACGTTCTGGGAACATTACTAGACAACGTCCGTAACACCAGTGGGGATGTTTTGAGAATGTTCGGGAACGTAAAATTTATAGCGGGGCAGGGTGTTGTGAACGTTCAGAAAATATATACGTTTTCATAACATTTCCAAAATGATAGAATGGAATGTTCCTCTAACGTTCACATAAACCAAGAAAAAACATTCTTAATACATTAAAAAAACTGGACGTTTTCAACATGTACAAAACATTCAGAAATAACGTTTTCATAACATTTTCAAAATGATAGAATGGAATGTTCCTCTAACGTTCACATAAACCAAGAAAAAACATTCTTGATACATTAAAAAAACTGGACGTTTTGAACGTTTAAAAAACATTCCGAAATAACGTTTTCATAACTTAAAGAGAATGTTAACAAAACGTTCTGACAACTCCTTTTTGTTAGCTGGGTTACTACTAAAAAAAATCCTAACATTTTTCCCTGGGCGAAGCAAAACACCAAGTTAGGCAAATGTAACGTTAGCTCACAATGTCTTTACTTACAGATTTGGATCATCATTTTGGGCAAACATATACATCAAATCAGAGCTAACATGTCAAAGACAAATAAAAGTACAGACAAATATTAATTAAAAAACTTAACTCTGTATTATAATGCAGGAATCCTCACAGCCTCGGGCGTTTTCTCCCGCACCACGTGCACTTCCCGCCACAGCATTTCAAATATCCCACGCTGCTACACAGTAAAGGAGGAATTCATTTTAAATATGATTCTGTTAGGATTCATGTCCACAAACAACGTTAATGAACTATAAAACACACATTCAAACGCTGCATTATCTAATAGAGTAAAACAAATTCAAAAATTCAAATTCAATTTCGTCGTGACGTCAGAAAAACGTCTGACACGGGATCCTTAAAGTGCAGATGAATTGTGAATGTAGTGTTTAAGTTGAAAGAGTGTAACGTCATTATGATAGTAATGTCCAGCTTTTTCATCTCACTGACTTCCAACTGGTTGGAGTTTATCTACACACTTCAGTTGGCAGGATTTATTTATTTATTTATTTATTTTATTTTATTTTTGTGGGACTAGAGGGAAGGGTCATGGGGAGCATGAATGCTAATGTGAATAAAGTGTTGAATGAGGGGACAGATGGATTGACATAGTCTAAGTTCCATCAGTGATAAAGCTGACCAAAAATCAACGTTGATTCAATGTTGTCTTTTTCAACACTGAAAAGCATTGAAATTTCAACATTGATTCAATATTATTTAGCATTGAATTTTCAATCTCAACCAAAATGATGATTCTGATAGAATTTCAACATTGAATCAATGTCACCTTGCTATCTGGGAAGCTACTCTACCAGAGGTGGCTGAGAGGCGGTACAAATAAATCGTTACAGCCAACCTAATGGAACTTCAGTGCCCAAAAAAAACATATTGTTTTCCATCTACATGCTCAGGAAAAACTACACAGGAAAAAAAAGGTCAACATATTTTAAAACATAAATATAGACCCAGCTTACCTTCCTGCGGCTCGAAGACCGAAGACTCCTCTTTTTCCACAAGGAAGGATGGAATCTAGGGTTCTTTTAAGCCTAAAAGAGCCTCTTCACTATCAAGCCAGAAGTCGAGCCATCAGAAAAATACTCATCATGGGCCCAGCCGTCAGCCTGACTGTTAAGAAACGTCTGAGCATGTTACATTAGAATCAAAACACAGGAGGTGGAGGAAGAAGAGGAGAGGGCAGGTGTAAATTGCCCTTGCAGAGAGGGGATCGATTACTGATGCTCCTGGCGTCTGCGATCGATCACCTCTCTTAAATCCTGCTTCTTCTTCCGTGAGTCCTGCCTTCTCTGGGACCTACTCTATGGAGGAGGAGGTGCCCGAGAGGCCACACTGGACTTTTGGCCCTGTCTTCAAGCCTCAACTTGAGATGGGCTGGGACCTCCTGTCTGTCTGGGCCCAGATTCAGATCTGAGCGGTATGCAGGTTCTAAACGCTGCCGAGCGTGCCTTTGCCTCCCTGAACTTTCCCACCACCGCCTCGACGGAGGTGCCGAAAAGTTCAGAAGGTGAAACCGGCGCATCAAAAAGAGAGCCCTTCTCTTTCTCCCCGATATCCGCCAGGTTCAGCCACAGATGCCTCTCTGTGGCCACCATCGCCGCCATCGATCTTCCAATCGACGCCGCGGTTTGCTTAGTGGCCCGGAGAGCGAGATCCGTGGTGCGGCGCAGCTCTTCTACCGCCTCTGGGGACAGACCCTGCCCCTGATCCAGATCTTTCAGCAGGTCGGCCTGGTAGGCTTGTAAAACCGCCATAGTGTGTAAAGCCGCCACGGCCTGACCCCCTGCTGCGTATGCCCTGCCGGCAGGACCGGAGCTTTTTTTAAACTTTTTTTCTCTCTTCAGCCCTAATTTTCTTCTGGTCCCTCTGCAAGATGTATTTCTTCAGCGCATCCATCTTGCTGCCTCCACTGGTGTCTTTGTTCCTTATGAACTCCACATAGCTGCATAAGAAACAAAATATACATAAGAGTAAAATACACAAAAAACAACAATACAATTAACAAGCAAGCAGAAGCATATATTACTTTTTCCTCTCCTTGTCCTTGGCCTCATAGAGCTCCTTGAAGATACTCTTCCTGTGGACCCCAAAGCCCACCAGACAGTCACCCTCACAGCCAGGTAACGTTCCCTCTCTCTGCCTGCACACTTTGATGGCTTCTGCGACCTTCTCGAATGTGCAGGCATACTTGAGAAAGGCATCTTTGTTAGCCATGAGGGCACCTCGGTCCAATCTGCCAGCCTTTCGCTCCCGCTGATGCCCAGACAGGACCATAAGGGAGCAACCATGGTCATTCCCCAGCATCCACTTGAAGGTTTTCCCTCTGTATTGACCAAACTGGATAGCACTCTGACTTGCCAGCAGCAGGTCATCAAAGGGATCCCCTCCGCCATGGATAACCCTGACCTTGGCCTCCCCCAGCACAGCCTCAGGGTCCTTTTGTAAAAAGGGCACCCCTTTAGCCACTTGTGAAAGGTGGACTTTCTCCACAGTGGCAGCCTGCTCAGCACCAGCTCTCCAGCCTCAAATCGAAGGTTAGGCTTGCTTTCCATTCTGCAACAGTAAAGCAATGCACCTGATGTTATTATAACAAACAATGCACTGAAAACCCCATACATTCATACAAAAGAAATATTTATGGAAAATACATTATTGAACACTATTAAGGGTAATTCAAGGCATATTCATGGCATACACAAACAAAATACTTAAGAAAAATGTACATTATTAAGGGTTTTGTAGTTTTTTTTCCTTCTTTTTAGTAATGTTTTATTGAACGAATTTCATTTTGTTTTCATCGTTGTTGATTATTAAAACTGACATAAATTGAATAAAGGGTCAAACGGACGCATGAGAAAAAAAATTCTGCATGCATTACAAAAAATTAAAAAGTGAATTTACTGGCGTCGATAAAAATCATGAATGAAACTAAAGTTTTTATACCGAAATCTATGTTTTAGGATGGTTAAACGTCTCAGTATTACCCCATTTTTTTCTCCCGCTTCTTCTGCATGCATTACACATAGATAAAATGCTTATTATATGCCTATTTTAAAAAACTATTTACATAAAAAGTGATAAAGGATACAATATGTTGTCTTACGTGATTCACAAAATTGCAGGGTAGCGAAAATGCAGAATTTGTGTATGAAAATTCTGATCGCGGGGCAAAATTGCAGAATAAATTGCGGAAGTGCGTTTTTAAAAAAATGTTTGTGTATTGTTGTGTTTTGTGGGTTTACACTGACGAAATCGGCAGAGAAAAACAGCAAGATAGTGATGTTCAAACCCCTGGCCAATCTTCTCTGTTGGCCCCCCCTGCGCACCTGTGCCCCACCCATTCACCTGAGTATAAGTGGTGTGACCCCACGGTGTGAAAAGTTTACCAGTTTGTGTGGAGAAAGCAGAATTTGCAGTACTTTAATTTTAAAATGGCAAGAAAACGTCTCAGGTTACGTATGTAACCATAGTTCCCTGAGAACAGGGAACGAGACTCTGCGTTCAAAACGCATTGGGGAACGCCACGTGACCCAGGTGTCTGAAAGCACTATCCAAAAACTCCAAATCCTATTGGCCGGCGACAGCCTATGACGTCATACGGCGCGACCCGGAAGTATAAAGGAGCGCCTGGAGAGACAGCCAGCATCTATCGTCTTGAGGGACTGTTCTGCAGGCAGGCAACCCGAAGCATGGCAAGGAAACGCAGAGTCTCGTTCCCTGTTCTCAGGGAACTATGGTTACATACGTAACCTGAGACGTTCCCTTTCGAAGGGAACTCCACTCTGCGTTCGAAACGCATTGGGGAACGATATACCCACGCCGCCATGCTTGAGGAGAGTGCCTGCCAAAAAATATGGCTTGAGACAAAGGCCCAAAAAGCAGTTTGCGAACTGCTTGGCAACTCCCCCTCGGGTCACACCAGGCTGTCAGTGACAGCATTCCCTTTGGCCAACAGCCCAAGCTGAACTTCAAGAAGGCCTTCCTCAGAGGGCCTACAGAAGCTGCTAAGGCGTCTGGAACCAGCNCGATCCACTCGTGTTGTTCCTTTGGAAGAGAGCGCTTCCAGGCCTCAGGGAGAACAACCTAGAAACACAAAAATATGTTATATATGAATAATAACACTTGTAATTTAATAATAAATATATATAGCACACTTCTGGTGTGAAAACTGTACCTCAGAAGCCGCTGACACCAGCCTTTGAGCGGCTCTTTGCTCCAAGCGAGGTGAACGGATCGGCGTTGAAGGTGATGGTGGTGCAAGCACTGTGAAGAACACAATTTTAATTTTGTAATTAGTACTAATGATTTAATTACTTTTTAAATATACACAGAAAAGAAAAGAAAACACTCACCCTGTGTCTCCACCTCCATGGCTGAAGCCAGAAGATCTTCATCTGTTGGCTCTGAGTGCAGAAAATTGACAATGTTATTTATAATTACATTAGAAAGTGCTTAGAATTACACCAGGTATAGATCTAAAAACTCACCGTGTGCTGTGGCTGGCTGGGAATGGGAGCTTTGCATGGGAGGAGAAGCTGGACGTGAAGGGAGCGGGACAGGCTGGGATGCAGAAGATGCAGAGGATGACTTTCTTCTCTCTTCAGCCCTAATTTTCTTCTGGTCCCTCTGCAAGATGTATTTCTTCAGTGCATCCATCTTGCTGCCCGCACTGGTGTCCTTGTTCCTGATGAATTCCACATAGCTGCATAAGAAACAAAATAATATACATGAATGATAAGAGTAAAATACACACAAAAGAGCAATACAATTAACAAGCAAGCAGAAGCATGTATTACCTTTTCCTCTCCCTGTCCTTGGCTTCATAGAGCTCCTTGAAGGTGCTCTTCCTGTGGACCCCAAAGCCCACCAGACAGTCACCCTCACAGCCAGGTAACGTTCCCTCTCTCTGCCTGCGCACTTTGATGGCTTCTGCGACCTTCTCGAATGTGCAGGCATACTTGAGAAAGGCGTCTTTGTTAGCCATGAGGGCACCTCTGTCCAATCTGCCAGCCTCGCGCTCCCGCTGATGCCCAGACAGGACCATGAGGGAGTAACCAAGGTCATTCTCCAGCATCCACTTGAAGGTTTTCCCTCTGTATTGATCAAACTGGATGGCACTTTGACTTGCCAGCAGCAGGTCATCAAAGGGATCCCCTCTGCCATGGATAACCTTGACCTTGGCCTCCCCCAGCACAGCCTCAGGGTCCTTTGGGACAAAGGGTATCCCTTTAGCCACTTGTGAAAGGTGGACTTTCTCCACAGTGGCTGCCTGCTTAGACGGCCTCAGCACCAGCTCTCCAGCCTCAAGACGAAGGTCGGGCTTGCTTTCCATTCTGCAACAGTAAAGAATGACAAACAATGCAATGAAAACCCCATACACAAAATAAATATTTATGGAAAATACATCATTAAACATTATTAAGGGTAATTCATGGCATATACAAA
>RJVU01030210.1:17447-47762 GCA_003731715.1 Anabarilius grahami
CTGACGAATCACATCTGATCCTGAGCCCGGTTGCATGAAACCTCTTCAGTAAGGATCTCCCTGAGGGGAAAAAATCCCTGAGGCAAAGAGTGTCGCAACAAACGTCTCAACAGTCACCCTTACCTAAGTGTTCACACAAAGCACTTCGCGATATTTCCTGTCAAAACACGGCGATGCAGAAGCAGTTGCTATAGTTACGAAATCTCCCACGACAAACAAAACATAACGGACCACTGACTTATAAACAAGTTTAACATTTACTAAACAACTGTTCTGCGATATCTGAGCGACGGAGATTATTAAAGGCCGCCTGACGGACGACACAGAGCAAACTAAAATCCAAGCACATTGTTTATATGAGCACAGCTACGACACTCAAAATCCTGCCGCGACACTCGCATAGTTTTCCATTAAATTACATTATATTAGTCCGACTCATTGTTATTGTATTGTACTCGCGCATCGACGCCACTTTGCCTGTTTGGCGATTATTCACTGAAAGATGCGTTCGGTGACCTATATGCGGCACGGCTCGATGCCTAACGTTAGTCCTGTGCGCTAAAACATCTAAACCAAACTGGACCAAGGATAAAAAAAGCTATTCTTTTGTTTGTTTTGTTTTTTAAAGAAGGGAAACACCGAAGCCTGCCGCTATAATCAGTCACTCTTGCGCACAAGACAAAAGCCTGGCATGAGAGAGTTCATTCAAGCGCATATGGACGTGATCAAAACACGAAAACGCTGTTCATTCAATTTTATTTTGTTACAATACTTCTGTTTCACGTCATACTTTCAACAGGCTTATTTCGATCGCTAAAAATACACATCGGCACTTCCTCATCCTCAGTTAACATTAAATCATCCGTCGTGTTTGAGTTCAGCAGATGACTTGAGGAACCTGTTTTGATCCGTTCATTTTTTTATTGCTAAATGATTACTAAGGACTTTGTTGCAACACATAGCAGAACTTGAGGGAATACTTAAGCGATTAAGGGAAATACTTAGTGACAGCCTTAAGGTTTTGTTCTTGCAGCCCATGTTTCACTTAGGATACCCGTAACCTTACAACTAAGGGTTTTCTTCACTTAAGGGCTTTCATGCAACCGGACCCTGAGCTTCAGCAGCGGCTGAAACAACCACAGAAGAACAATCTTATTCTGAGGAACCACGACAGAGACGGAGATACAATATAAAACACGCTTGATGTCGTGAAGCTCCTGTGATTCATATAAAATAGATTGATTGAGGAGTCTTGATTTGATTCAGCAGGACGTCCTGTTACATCACTTCCGCTCATCTGAACCTTCACTGCTCAAACCGTTTCACTTTTTCTCTGTCTCTAAATCAGAACTGGTTTCTTTTCTTACAAAAAGGAAGCGAATGATTTGTGATGTTTGTTTCAGTCGGTTCATCTTCCACTGATGCTGACGGACGCTGAACTGAAATACTCTGACGGTGTTTCTAACCGCTGAATCTACAGCAGCACAGCAGAAGAAATGTGAGTTTCTCGTCTGAATTTATTGTGATGAGAGAGAAAGAGTGTGTGATGTGAAATAACACAGAGACAAACAGACAACATGATTTCTATTGCGATGTCTTCGCTGGATGAACACGACTGCAGACATACTGCGCTATCAGTGTCATGTGACTCACGAATGAACGACTCTTATGAACCGCTCTGAATCATGGGTTTGACTGAATCACTCACTGACTGAATCGATCGAGCAGTTGTTGATTTATTCACTGCAGAGGATGTCATGTGATTTTCATCATGTCAATCAAAATGAACCATAAACTGTGACTGTGTTTGTGTGTTTCAGGATTGTGTGACTGAAATCAGTGAAGTAACTGACTGATGTTAAAGACGCACATTAGAAGGATCGTTCTNAGAAGGATCGTTCTGTCATAATAAATGGTACTTTAATTCAGAAAGAAATGTTGCCACAAGTAGTTTTGTTTTTGTTTAGTATGTTTGTTGATTCTGGTTAGGATCAATATTTTTTAAAGAATCGTTAATAGATCGGTTAATGAACTGGAACTATGTCAGAAACAGAATAGTTAAATTCTTTATGATTCCCGTTCCTGTTCATCTACTTTCCTTCTTTTACACTCTTGTATCCTTCACTATTGTTGTATATCAGCACAGCATCATATCATCTTTGATCTGTTATTGAGGTCTGTTTCTGAATCCATGCTCTGGGTTTGTTTGGTTACGTCTGTAAGCTTATCAAGCTTCTGTTGAGTGAAGTCTGACGTTAACTTGCATATTCATCTCATCTTGTGTTTCTATCATGCATCATATGGCGAACATCACAACTATAAACTGATGGAGACAGTAGAAAGAACAGTTTCCCGACAGCAGAGAGCAGACGACTCTGATTACATGATATTAAAATCAAACCAAATCTGCATTTGACTGATCTCAAAACGTTAGATGTGTGTGTGTGTGTTTACATTTGAATATTTTGACAGTTGGAGTTTCAGTTGGAATTTGAACAGACTTTGCCGTTTGAACATTCTGTCAGTATTATGGGATTTTTATCATCACCTGTCATTTGCTTCTATCAACATTGTTGCATTATTTATCTGTGTAGATTAGTTGGAGTTTGAGATTTAGAGCGAGAGAATGATTGAAGCATTCACATTATTTGGGGCTAACAGTATATATTATTCCATGCAGACAATCAACAGTATAAAGAAATGCTAACTACTCATTACTAAACTCTATCACTGATTATTAGCATGCAATTACACACTTACTGATTTTTACTCTTGAGAATGGGAAAAGATATTTCACTGGCAAGTAATTCTACTGAAATCTGTATCTATAATAATATTGCCTTTATTTATGTGTGTACGTGGGCTTGTTACCAACTTACCCTTTGACTGGTTGAAACGTTCCTTTAAGATCTGGATGTTGTTTTTGAAGGTCTGAGAATAACCGATATGGATCTGAGTCTCTGTGTCCCAGTAATCTTCTCCCTCATTCTGTCTGATCCACTCTGTCTTTGGCACAGCTTTCATTGTGTTGCTGTCAAAGTATATAAACTGCCCATCATCAACCAGACCAACCGCAGTGAACTCTGGGAAGTCAATGCCTCTAGACACACCAGTGTAGACATATCTCAGAGAGTGTGTTCCTGTGGACAGAGAATCAGAGAGATTAGAATTTCAGAATTATCTTGAATTAGACATTCTTGCATACAGCTTGTTCAAAATTCACACAATTCACAGAATTACATGAACACTGAGATTGATCATTAACCTATAATAAAATAGTTAATTCCATAATAGTTGAAAATTATCTATTGCAATATTCAGTTTGATACAAACTCTTTCCCCTTCATACATGTAATTATGTTCATATTTAAAGTTTTCTGAGTTTAAAGTTTTCCATAATTAATGAGACCTTGTCAGTTATTGTATCAAAAATATAGCAAGCTTTTTTGGCTGAGGAGTGCAATATATAACACAAGAATACAGATAACAAGACATCTAGATAAACAGAGGGAAAGATGTATACAGATAAACATATTTCAAGATATCACTGAAAGCGAAGACGAATGTAAAAAGACACATGTATTACTAAATGTATTATTTGAAAATTGCAATAATAGAGTTAAAAAAAAAAGCAAAAATTGTTACAATAATTATTTGTAATATTCAATTAGTATGTTTCACAGAAAATTATTAGCTGCAAGAAGGGTTGATTCGTGGTCTTGTATTGCCATCTAGTGGACAAAACACGTCAATTTCTCACAGACGGCTTTTTCAGTTGTTAATTGGTTCTTTTAAACGGCATGATTTCGTTATTTTTATTATCTCTGCTATTAATGAGCTTTATTCTAATGCATGATGATAAGACAAATATTATAAATTGTATTTTTGATTAAATGTAGACCACAACGTTGTGGGTTTTAGCAATTAGTTCGTCATCGGTCTCTGGGTAGAAAAACGTTTCTCAGGTCAAAAAGGAAAGTGATACATCTGATACAGCAAACTAGCATATATATAATGGTATGTTTGTTTGTTTTTAAAATTCATTTCAAGTTTTAAAAAATCAAACCAAACAACAAATAATTTGGTACAACGATTAGGCTATGTCAGCTATAGGCTTTTTTATATTCCTTTAATTTACACGCATACTTTGGAATACTCAGTTCCACTTCCACCCTTTTTTTTCTCCGTAGGTATAATTCATTTTTCAGTTATAACATTTTGTAAGTAAATGATACATATTTTATCAAAATATAAATTACACATAAGCATGAATAGGAGAATCATTTTAAAATATGCAACATGCGTCAATAGGCTACCTATTTTTGGAAAGTGTCAATAACACGAAACTTTGTTTATGTAGGTATTTTTTGTGTAATAGAATAGCAAGCCAAACTGCAATCTTACAAATAAATGGTAGCTATAGCCTACTGTCATACTAAAATTATTTACTCACCAGCATAGGCAAGATGAGCTCCGAGGAGCAAAAGCACTACATATCGAATCATTGCTGTTGCCTGAGAAACACTTTTTGTGTGTAAAAAATTTGTTCTAGAGAAATGACTTGAAATATCTGTTCTAGACGTCTCAGTTGTCTCCAGTAAACTGGTGAAATGTGTTTGAGCGAACGCCCTAAATAGTCTCTGAAATTCCAGCCAATAGATATTCCAGGTACGTTTAACGTCACAAGTTACTAAGAGCTACTTCCTTAACTGGGTTGATGATTAGGATTGAGGTGGCATCAGAAGTTGTAAGTCTTGTGCACTAATATAAAGGACATATTAAAGGACAAAAAAAATAAAATAATAATAATAGGCCTAATAATTAAAATAAAAATAATCTAAAAAAAGTCAACATTTCACCACAGGGTTATTATCTGATTTGTGATCAGGTTAAAAAGCATGCTGGTGTCATCTTTAGCAAAAGATTTTATTTTTAATAACATTTACTTAAAACTTTCACCTAATAGGAATATCATGTCTGAGCAGATGGAGAGGTTTGTAATCCTATTTCCCTATATTTACTTCTACTTGAACCACAAAGACTGAACAATATCTCTCTGAATCAAAATGCAAAATGAAATGGGAGGGGGTTGGGGAAAGAGGTAAATGGGAGTTGGTATAAAAATGATTTTGAACAATTAATTTGATTGATGAAATAAATGCATGTACAAAATATAAACCGATGTCCATCTGTTTTTAATAGTGTTACAAGTTACAACTCACTTCATTAGTGTTGGTAACACCTTAAAATAAGGTTTCATTTGTTATCATTAGTTAACATGGACTAAGAATTAACAATAGGCCATTCTACAGCATTTATTAATATTTATTAAAACTAACATTTATTAATAATTTATTAATATTAGTTCATGATAATTTCAACATTTACTAAAATCAAAACTTGTATTTGTTAACATTAGTTAATGCACTGTGAACAAACAATGAACAATGATCAGGTGTATTTTAATTAATAACGTTGACAACGATTAGTAAATACTGTAACAAATGTATTGCTCATTGTTAGTGTAAAAAAGGCTCTCGTTTTTTTGTCACCCTAACCTCTCTCTATTAATCTCACTCTGTATTTCGAGGTACACTCATACACAGTGCCTTACCTGAGCCAATCAGCATCCAGAAACCTTGATCACGTGATCTCCCCCGCCCTCACAGAGACGGTAGTTCAATGCAGCGGGACATGGAGATGGACGCTGAAGTTATAGCAGCATAATTGTTTATGATCCTTTTATAGATCGTCTTTTGGATGATGGGTTGTGCGTGAATGCAAAAGTAAGTTTGCAATCCATAACTCAATAGCCCATGTAAACTCTTTGTTCTAGTAAACGAGTTATTCCCGTGATGTAACGAAATGTGCTTATGTATGTGTGTATTCATAAGCGTGCTTGTAACCCTCTAGTTGATATGTTTATATATATATCTTCATTATTGTGTGTGCTAGAGATTTAACTTGTTTATTACATTTATGTTCCTGTTTGAAATTCGCTGTATTTCTATATATATTTAATGGGAGAATTGTTGTAAACAACTTGCTACACGCATGCGCGTTCATAGCCCAGTCAGACTGGCGCCATACAAGCTGCAGCGCTAACAAGGTGTCAGGTTACAGCTGTGCGCAGCACATAATATCGAAGCTGCACATATTACGTTTGCTTTAAATCTTTTGTGATTTAATGTTCATGTTAAATTATTAATCTTATTTTATTGTATTATTGCCAATATGTATGATTGTTGTAATTCATTATTATTATCATGTATATTCATGCTTATGTTACTGTTTTTAATTTATAGAAAACCACAACACAACCAAAACACAAACCAGTCTGTTGAGTGGTGACAATAAATGGGTTATTCCAAGAAAATTAAATGCATCTTCGCTTGTCTCTAATCGGACATTCTTTGGTGGGTCAGCACCCTGAGCCGGCAACTTGTCTATGGTGAAGAGCTACAAAGAGCCAACCATTTTTTCAGTTAGTTAATGCTAGTTAATACATTAACTAATGTTAACAAATGAGAAGGTATTGTAAAGTGTAAAGTTATATTATGTTCACAGACCATTAACTAATTAACTACAGGCAAAAACAAAAAATAAATTTAAATGTATTATGGTGCTTGGAACTGACATCTACCCCAGTTTTTCAAGTATGACTGCTGCAACTACAATGTGACGCACACTAACTTTTTTGTACAAATCCTTGAATAAATGTTAAGCAAGTCATACAGTCTTCATGATATGATATTCAAATACGCAATGCATAAAACTACACTGGCTATACACTGGCATCTGTTGTCAACACAATACTAGAGACAATATTGTATTTCCCTGTGTCCTTAACTGCACTCTGTTCCGAGAAACCACGTGATATCATGGCAAAGACCAGCAGCTTCATGTTGAGTTTGGAATACTCTTGTTGGCTCAGAGCGCCACCTAGTGGAAATTAATCTACTAGAAAGGCTAAAATACATGTCTTAGAGAAATTTATGATTTAGTGATTTTAGTGTATATGTTGATAGATTAAAAAGATGTTTACATGATGCTACATGAAATATATGTCATACGACGGCGGAGTATTTTCAAATGTCACAAAAACTGTTCCTGCGGTTAAAGCGCATGCGCCGTAAACACGCAGCTGAACCGAAAGTGAAACCCTGGAAGCTGCACGAAAATTTGGGGAAAATCCGAGGGATGATCTTTAACACGCCAAAAAGCACAGCTGCACAGGCATATTATTTAAACTTTTAAAGCGACGATGTCTGAGATTTTGACCATATACAAGATATCTATCATTGCTTTTACATTGTGTTTTCGTGGTGAGTTTTTGCTGCATGTGTGTGACCAATGAACATAAGTCTCATAATATTTCTAATCTTGCATAATCTTTATATTGCAGCTTCCGGTTCTGGATGTCCGGTTCTGGAGTGCTGGTTTGTCCAGGAGAAGCCCGGTCATGGAGGAGGTTTCTCAGTCCCAATGAGTCAAGAGAAATCTCTAATGTTCATCAGGACTGAAGCCTACAGTGAAGAGACCATGTCTGAACTTCATCCTCCTGCAGACATCAGCCCGTCCAGGATTTACTATGTGACTGGTCAGTGTCAATGCAGGCTGTGATTTTAAATACATTTTTGGACTATAATCTCTTCACAAAGTCCATCCTCAATTTAAAGAGTATTTGTTTAATGTTGTGCTCACTTAGTTGACTGTATCTGCTATGTTTCAAATAGTATAGTAGTATGATACTGCCTAACAAATAAAAATACTGTATTTAAATCTCCTTCCTACACCAACCAGATCCAACACTACAGCCACAGATGCCATAGTGTAATGACACCTATTCTAGAGTATAAAACAATATTAGATGACAACTGCACTTTAATGCACTGTCCTGCTCCAGATCCAGCTGGTTCGTTCTGTAGTGCCGCCCTGAACCTTCCCAAAGGCTCTGTGAACAAACCAAAGTGTGAGATTAACCCTTTCATGCCTCACGCCTCCATGGTCAGATGGACATCTGCTCTCACTGACTCCGCCCAAAGTCCAGTCTACCTGCAAGCTGATTGGTTCTCAGTGGCAGCACAAGGGCTTGACGAGCAGCTGACTTTGTCCAATATTATGAGAGCGACTTCAGCTTCTAAAGAGCCGAAAGGTAAAGAGCCCAAGCTTCTTAGTTATTGCAGAAAATATATATAACTGTTTATTATACCTGATGAGTGTGAAGGGAATTATAATCATCACACATCTGATCTCCCATTCATGCAAGACTCAATAGGTCTCATTCACTTAGTTTGTGTCTGCACGAATTTGTGCGTGACATCTGCGTACAAATGCTTTCACAAACAAATCATGATTCATAACTTTCATTCTAAAATGTGTACACAATTATACTCTTGGTGGCCTTATAAACATGTTAAGATGAAATTTTAAACATATAGGTCTTAAATGTATTTCATCATACTATGTAAGGTCTTAGGCACTTGTGTAAAAAATGCTGTAAAGTGAGGATGCTTTCAAAAATGTCATAAATAGATTTATTTGTCAATTAACTTCTAACTAAAATCAATATTTGGTGTGACCACCCTTTGCATTTAAAACAGCTTTTGTCCAAGGTATGTTTTCAGGTAGCTTTTGCAGATGGGTTTCTTCAAGTGTCTTGCAGACGTTGCCATAGTTCTTGATTTAGTCTGTCTTCGTTTTTTCTGTTTCTTCATGTAATCACAGACAAACTTGAAGATGGTGAGATCAATGTGGACATTCACAACTTGCTTATTTATTTTAGTTTTTATTTTATTTTTAACATTACATTACAACTTTATGAAGGCAGGAAACCAATATACAAACACATTTGTGTAACTTATTTTAGTTAATTATTTAGTCAGGAGACTAGGTCAGGTCGAAGGCAGGGCCAGTCGATCACATGGATAACATACACTCTCACTTTCACATTCTCACTTATACATATGTAAATTTAGCATCCCCAATGCAATCACCCCTCCCACCAGATAGCTTTCACAGATATATTTCATATTCTGCTTCCCACAGAAAGTCTTTAGACAAAAATAGAGATTTACCTTCAAAAATGTATGATCATACTGGCTATACACACCTTTTTCAAATGATTTCTGGGTCAGAACTGACTTTAAAAAATAAATTAAAAAACAAATCCTTAAAAATCAATCATTTGCATTCCTGTTGTCTTTTTTGTCACTGAAGAGAAATATACATTTTAAGTAAGCACAATTTCAAGCTTAGGAATCAACATGTCATTTCTACATCTTAAAATGAACACATTTTCATAAATTGAATGAACCAAAAACCAACAAGATGAACAGTAAGTGAGAAGAAACAAAACTTTTAAATGTATGTAATGTAGAATGAGACAGATCAATCCCATAGCAGAAATCTATGATATTGTGTTGTTTGTGTTTAGGATTCAAAGCAAGATGGACAGCAGGATAAGCATTTTTCAGCTTAATCTCTCTCTTACATAACTGGTCCCCTAAAATGCCAGAAGAAACAGATTATATTTCATTAATACCATGTGATGTTACACTGATGAATGAAAACACACTTACATCTTTATGCTTGTGGAACTGTTTGAGCTGAGCTGTTTGAACCATCTTCAGAAACTACAACAGAAAACAATATTACAACAATAAAATCACAACACACTGGTGGTACAAAACTCTCTTGATTAGCACAGCAGCAATTAGAGAGAAATGATGAACAACAAAACTTCCATTTTTTAACCTATTGTGTTTGTTCTGACTTTCTTTGTATAAACCCCAAAACTGGTACAATGGTCAGGCGCATAGACACATGCCTGTCCAACACAATATCACACTATAATAAGGCAGTTTGCATTTTGGATCATAACTTTGGAACCCTACCAGTGTCACGACTGTGGCTGTGTAAACAGATAACAATAGTCTTTAATCATAAATCCAACAAAAAACATGTAGGAGAATAACAGGAACAAGCTTTAGCACAAAACCAAGTAAAACACTGATGACAACAAACCAAGGTCAGAGAAAAACTAAGGACTTAAATACAAAAGGAAGCTAATCAACACAAACTGAAACAGGTGCATAACAATCAGTAACCAAGGAAGCTAACAATGACTGGAAACACAGGCAAACAGGGACAGAACAAAACTAAACTAAAACACAGTGGGCCTCATTTATCAATCTAGAAACAAAGATCCGAGTGCAGAAATCATCTTACAACAGGGTTCACATGATTCATCAAACATTCATATGCTGGCAATCCTATCCTACAAATGATCGTACATTGATAAATATGGCGGCTTAAAACAATTGTCATTTAAATATCATGTCCATAAAAATTCATGGTTTAGAAGCTTCACCCCTTGAGTTTATGACACAGATAAACGTAACCCGGCCAAGAAGAGGAAGTGATGTCATGACAGGGAAATTCATTTTACACCAAAAATGTGTGTTTGGGTTCTGGGCATGCTGATTTACAATGGACCATTTCATTTGAGCAGTGTAGCTTTTATGTTTGGTTGACTGCATTTTAGTTTGATGATTAATGGCTGAAATGTCAAGTTAGAAATGCTAGAACTGATGTTGTGTGAGTGCAGAGTGAGGCGCCTGCAGTGATCACTTGCATTAAATTTCATAAAGCAAATCAAAAACTGTTTTTTCTTTTATTAATCTGTTAATTATTCAATTTAAATATATATGTCATGTAGTCCTATTTATTTTATTCCTTTTATTGCCTATTTAATTTTATTCAGTTTTTCTCGGTCCACAGAAGCGCTGCAGTTGCGTGTTGTGACGATGTGTGTTTAGTGGATACAATTTGTGGTCCCACTTTATATTAAGTGGCCTTAACTACTATGTACTTACATCAAAAAATAAGTACAATGTACATATTGGGTTCATATTGAATTTCAAAACACTTTTGCTGCTATTGAGGTGTGATACGGGTATGGTTAGGGAAAGCTTTGGTGGTATGGGTAGGTTTAAGGGTGGGGGTAAGGGTTAAGGTATGGGTCAAAAGTGTAATTATAAATGTAAATATAGCTGCAAGCAGCAATTACGGGGCCAAGCACAAAAACGGCACAAGAAGCCAACCAACATGGCTGGGAGCATCAGACCAACAGCAGCAGTGAGCAATTAGAGACCTATTAAGATCATTTTAGGCAAAAGAGCTGAAAAATTATCAAAAATGAGAATTTTACTGGTTTATCACTTTCGACCAATAGGTGGCGCTGTGACCAAATTAATGTGGTATGGTCAGAGTGAGGTGACAATGACTCTTGCAAAGTATGGTGTCAATATATCAAAGCATTGCAGAGATACAGCTTCAAGAGTAATTTTTGCATCACACCTCAAATTCTTTGCTCTGGTATACAAACCGGTTTGACTTATCAACTTGAAATCCATAACTTTTTGTCGGCATGGTCTGAAGATGACACGGTTCAATTTTAATGAAAATTGGAGCAACGGTCTTGGAGGAGTTTGAAAAAGTAGGTTTTTAAAGAAATAATCTGTTCTCAGCGTGACCCAAGGAATATACTGAGACCAGTTTCATTACAATCGGTTCATATAGTCAAAAGTTATTCGCATTTTTGTAAATTTTGTTATAACTTTTGACCACAAGGCGGCGCTGCACCAAAACTTTTTGAGTATTGTAAGGACATAGTGCCAAAGACACATACCGAGTTTCGTAAAGATACGCTAATGCATTCGTAAATTACAGCAACATTCGACTCGACATGATGCTCCGAATCTAACGAGTCCAAATTTATGATTTTTGGTCAAACCCATCATAAGTTATAAGCAAAAATAGCCATTTATCATATCTCCACTCCAGTGGGTGGCGCTGCGCCGAAACACTGCATGATGCCTCAGGTCATGCTTGTGATGATATGTACCAAGTTTGGTCTGAATACAATAAAGGAGTGCAGAGATACAGCTTCAAGACTGGGTTTTGCATCATGCCTCAAATTCGTTGCTCCGGTATACAAAAACGGTTTGACGTATCGACTTGAAATCCATAACTTTTTGTCTGTATGGTCTGAAGATGATACGGTTCAATTTTGGTGAAAATCGGAGCAACGGTCTAGGAGGAGTTCGAAAAAGTAGGTTTTTAAAGAAAAACAATATGGCGAACAGGAAGTTCAGCTGACTATGGCAAATTTGATATCTATGTTCTCACCATTTTCATTACAATCGGTAAATATAGTCAGAAGTTATTAGCATTTTTGTAAATTTTGTTATAACTTTTGACCACAAGGTGGCGCAGTGCCAAAACTTCTCAGGCTCCTTCAGGGCTTTGTCCTGATGACCCATACCAAGTTTCGTAACGATACGGTAATGCGTTCATAAAATACAGCATTTTAGCACAAAATTCAAAATGGCCGACAGCTAAAATGGCCAATATGGGAAAATTGGATATCATTCGACTCGGCATGATGCCCCAAATCCAACGAGACCAAATTCATGGCCAAAATCATTTTTGGCCAAACCCATCAGAAGTTATAAGCAAAAATAGCCATTTTTCATATCTCCGCACTACTAGGTGGCGCTACGCCGAAACGCTGCATGTTGCCTCAGGTCATGCTTGTGATGACAGGTACCAAGTTTGGTCTGAATACAATAAAGTGTTGCGGAGATACAGCCTTATGTCTATTTTCGCAAGCACTACGTACAATTTGTTCGCATGTTTTTCTAAAACGTTTTGAGGAATCAACTTGAATTCCATAAATTTTTGTCGGCATGGTCTGAAGATGATCTGGTTCAATTTTCGTGAAAATCGGAGTAACGGCCTAGGAGGAGTTCGAAAAAGTAGGTTTATCAGAAAAATTCGTCTTGACCCAAGGAATCAGAGGAAAAAAGAATTTTGTTTCTAGCCCTTATGGTTCAAACGTTATTAACATAAACATAAGTGCAACTTTGGACAGCTGGTGGCGCTAGAGGGATTGAGTTAGAGACTCCAAATTTGCTATGGGCATAGTTCAGACTGTCCTCTAACTGTGTGCCAAATTTCATAACTTTCCCGCAAGCGGTTCTATGGGCTGTCATAGACTTCAAGAGCGGAAGAAGAAGAATAATAATAAAGAAAAAGAACGCCAACGGATACAATAGGTGCCTCCGCACCTTCGGTGCTTGGCCCCTAATTACATGCAGGTGTTTAAAAATATAAGTACAATGCAAAACATGTATGTACACAATAAGTGCATTGTATCAAATGATTAATTTAAATGTAAGAACATAGTAGTTAAGGCCACTTAATATAAAGTGGGTCCCAATTTGTTTATACTTGTCTGATATGATCCATCATGACTATTATGTTTATATCTTTTGTGCACAAATTCAAACATCTTAAAACTGTGCACATATGGAGAACAAGTCATTCTGAGCAAACATGCTTAGTTTCATGAATTTATGATGCTTGGGAGGCTAAAGCAAATTCTAAACCATTAGTCATTTCAACTGAAACATGAAAGTTGTGATGTTAGCGGGTTAGTTCACCCAAAAATGAAAATTCTGTCATTTATTATGTACCCTTGTGTCGTTCAACATCCGCAAGACCTTCGTTCATCTTCAGAACACAGATTAAGATATTTTTGATGAAATCTGAGAGGTTTCTGTCTCTCCACAGAGATCAAACACAACTACCACTCCAAGGTCCAGAAAAGACATAATTTAAATACTCCATGTGACTTAAGTGGCTTAATCTCACTTTTATGAAGCAATGCGAGTTCTTTGTTTGTGCAAAAAAAAACAAAAACATAATTTACCACTTTATTTACAAAATAATATTATCCAAGGCGTGTTCACACAACAATGCAGCTCTTGCGTGAACACAACACTCATGCGTCATGATGCTCTTGTGAACACTTGCTCATGTGCTTTGAGTTGACGCGCGAGTCTGAACACAACACGCATGCGTCATGAAGCTCTTGTGAACGTGCGTTCCAGATCAATATTTTGTAAGTAAAGTGGTAAATTATGTTTTTTTTGCACAAAGAACTCACATTGCTTCATGAAACTGAGTTAAGCCACTGGAGTCACATGGAGTACTTTAATGATGTCTTTTTCCTACCTTTCTGGACCTTGGAGTGGTAGTTGCATTGGATCTATACGGAGAGACAGAAACCTCATAGACTTTATCAAAAAGATCTTAATTTGTGTTCTGAAGATGAACAAAGGTATTATGGGTGTGGAACGACAGGATGGTGAGTAATAAATGACAGAATTTTCTTTTTTCCATGAACTAACCCTTTAATGCTGCCTACTAGAGGGAGTCACAGGATAAGAAATCTTTTAAACCTAATCTTTTTTCTGTCAGTTTCCATTCCTTTTAATAAAATAGAAATAAATCAATAGATATAGTTTATTTGTATATAGTGTACAGTTACACTAGTTTTACACAGTTTTATTTAATTGGTGTACATATAAACCTGTGAAATGCTTATAGATCACTAAATGTTTACTGAACTTTCATAGATCCCAATAAAATATTTTTTCAAGTTGCCAGACATGATCAAGTATTTTGCTATTCATTTAAAATAATAGAGACAATTTTATTTGCCTTTTTCATGATATTATAAAATTTCTACAAAACACATTTATTTACTGTGGTATAAATAATAAAACAAACACTTATGTGTTAAACTGCAAGTAATCATACAGACAGCACATTCTCATTTAATCTGACACCAGCTCAGAAACACCTGCAGCCAAAGAATAAATTTGACATTCATTTGAAATTTTCCTGTGACATCCATATGTGATTCATTAAAAAAAGTAAATGTTGATTATGAATCTACAAATATACTACATATATTATGATCAAACCCTACATTTCAGTGAAGATTCAAGACGGGCTTTGCTATAAAAACCACATTATAAGATACATTTAAACTGAATCACTAATCATCCACGTGGGCCATTGGTGTTTGGACCCTGATGAATGCTACTTGCGGCTATATTTAATTATTGAACTTACTCTAACAAAACATTACGTTTCAGATTTAGATAAAGATGAGGAACTTACCATTGACAGGTTTGAAGCCTGAAAAACAACCAGAGACAAGAAGATCAGGACTTTTACCAATCAACTAAAATCCATTTAAAAATAAATAAATAAATAAAATTAAAAAGCAGCATGAACATATTATTACAAACATGCACATTACATTTTTTTATTTGACACAAAATTTGACATTAACAAAACAAAGTCTCTAAAGGCAGTATATCGACATAAAATCAGATTGTATCTGTATTTTTAAAGAAATTAAATAAAACAAGCATTTTAATGCTTTTTAGTTGTCTGTCCTCACCTTTTTTCTTCTGATACACCTTATACCCAGCGACACCAGTGGCAATCAATAAGATGACAGCAGCAAGAGCACCACAAATGATGCCAATGGGAACAGAATTTCCTGTTTGATCAGAGGAAAAGATCAGATTACTCCTGATAATGTTACTGACCAGTATTGGTGGTAAATTTTAAACAGTGTCTGTGATTGTGGTAGCAGCGGTACACTGGTATATTTTAATAGTACTTATATTTACAATGTACAAGCATATAAAAATAGTATTTGTTTAAGGGATTAGTTCACTTTTGAAATGAAAATTAGCCCAAGCTTTACTCACCCTCAAGCCATCCTAGGTGTATATGACTTTCTTCTTTTTGATGAACACAATCTGAGATATATTAATAAACAATAAAGGCCTTCTGAAGCGATCCATATTTAACAAGTTATGAAGTAAAATATCTTTATTAACCCCCTGGAGCCGTGTGGAATATGCTTATGATGGATGGATGTGGATGGAGACACTTTCTTCAGCTCATACTCGTGACCCCTGTTCACTACCATTATAAAGCTCGGATGCATCAGGATATTTATTAATATTTCTCAGATTGTGTTCATCAAAATGAAGAAATTCATATACACCTATATGGCTTGAGGGTGAGTAAAGCTTGGGGTAATTTTCATTTGAAAGTGAACTAATCCTTTAAATACTGTGTTTGTGCTCTATTGTTTGGTTTAAAATTATTTCCTCTCTGCAAGTCAAGCTGTTTTTTAAAGAGAAGAAGCCAATCTGTGACTGAGAATGACCACACTCACATGCCATAGTTTCTTTGATTGAGGACTAATCTAATTTAACTGTTTTTATTTCTTTATTATTTAAGCATCATTTTTAATAAATAATTGATTAACTTTAAATCTTTTGGATTTATTTTTTGGTGAGTCAACAACTGTGGAGAATATATTGGGATATGAAGGACTATACATGAAGGACTATATTCTTTGTTCACTCATATTATCACTCTTACCATTGTTGGTCCTGATCTCTTTCTCGGTCAGAATGCTGTTGATGGTTTTGCCCTGATGTTCCACCACACAGCTGAATTTGTTGTTTTTCCATTCATCAGGTTTAACATTCAGGCTGCTCATCCTCTGGAAGGTTCCGTCCTCATTGGGAAGAAGTTCACCAAGATACACATCCTCATCATGATCTTGTCCATTTTTCATCCAGGTGATTGTTACTCCACTGGGGTAAAAACCTGTAGCATGACACGTCACTGGAGAAGAGGAATCCTTCTGCAACAGAGACACCTGAGGAGAGACTGAGAGAGAGAGAGGGAGAGAGAAAAAGAGAGAGAGAGGTGTCATGCCACTAGTCTTTGAAGTCTACCAAAACAACAACTTTGCTCCACATTCCAGAGATCAGGGAGATTTTCCACCAAGCCATTAAGAAGTAATAAAACTAATTAATGGTGCCTGATCTGCTGAGTCACAATACATGCAAACAAAACACACACACAGGCAAAAGCAGCCGGTCTGAAGGAGTCGGATGAATGGAGCTGCATGGGATGGTCAGTTCAGTTGCCAAGGGTTGCAAGACCATGCCAGACAGACACATGCCTGCTGAATCTCAACTGGGGTTGTAACAGCAGGACAACTGACATAGTTGATACAGTAAAGATCCAACTAATGGAGAAGACCCTTCTTTATTCCACATACTTAAACCTTATGTGAGACCAAATGACTGACAGATTGTGACCTTCATGCATAAATCCGTGGCCATAACTGGAAAAGGTAGATTCGAGCCCAAGGCCTAAAATCAAAATGGGCCTAAACAACGTGAGAGTTCCTTGCCCTCGGAGTTGGGACACCTCCTCCCTCCATCTACAGTTGTGGCCAGAATTATTAGCCCCCTTCATAAATATGATCAAAGATGACTCTAAAAATAAATCTGCATTGTTTATCCTTTTGATCTTTAATTCATAAAATTAGCAAAAATCTAACCTTTCACTGAAGGAAAAGAATTGAAAGTGGGGGAAAATCACATTAAGAAATAAATGTTTTTCTCCAAAACACGTTGCCCACAATTATTAGCACCCCTAGAATTTTTTATGAGTAAAATATCTCTGAAGTATATTCATAAGTATAAACATGAGGAAACACAAAGGCCAAATTCCCTTAATCATTCATCACAATGAGAAAAAACAAAGAATATAGTTCTGATGTGCAGCAAATGATTGTCGAGCTTCACAAAATAGAAAGTGGCTGTAAGAAAATAGCTGAAGCATTGAAAATCCCCATTTCCACCATCAGGGCAATAATTAAGAAGTTCCAATAAACTAAAGATGTTACAAATCTGCCTGGAAGATGACGTGTGTCTAAATCATCCTAATGCGCTGTGAGGAGGAATGTCTAAGTGGCCAAAGACTCTCCAAGGATCACAGCTGGATAATTGCAAAGATTCAAGACTCAACTAATCTTTGCAATTATCCAGCTGTGATCCTTGGAGAGTTAAAAAAATCATGGATCATGGATTCTATCAAATACCAACAGATAAAAAATCAAAATCTGACCACTTCTGCTAGAAATCTTATAATGGGCTGTGGTTGGATCATCTGTCGGGACAATGATCCAAAACAAACATCAAAACCAGCACAAAAATGTGTCACTGAACACAAAATGAAGCTTCTGACATGGCCATCCCAGTCCCCTGACCTGAACCCTAAAGAGAATGAGTGGAGTGAACTGAAGAGAAGAAGCACCAACATGGAGCTGGAATTTGAAGGATCTGGAGAGATTCTGCATTAATGGTCTCTGATCTCTTGTCAGGTGTTCTCCAAACTCATCAGGCATTATAGGTGAAGACTCAGAGCTGTTCTCTTGGCAAAAGGAGGTTGCAAAAAGTATTGAATAAAAGGGTGCTAATAATTGTGGGCAATGTGTTTTGGAGGAAAACATTTATTTCATAATGTTATTTCCCCCCCACTTTCAATTCTTTTCCTTCAATGAAAGGTTAGATTTTTGCTAATTTTATAAATTAAAGATCAAAAGGATAAACAATGCAGATTTATTTTTAGAGTCATCTTTGATCATATTTATGAAGGGGGCTAATAATTCTGGCCACAACTGTACACATTCCAAAGAATTAATCTCTTATTTCAGCAGAAACCATTTAACTTATTCCTATGGTTTAGGCAGACAGCAGCCTCAAAATTGCTGCCAATAAGCTTTATTATTCACTAATAGTTTTCTTTATATGTCCCATGTTTTAAGGAATCTGGGGAGTTATTCCTGTGTGTTAAACAGTTATTACAGCAACCTTTTTATTAACTTCTACCTCATTTAGAGAACATACCTCATATTTGGTATTTCTTTGATGGTTAAAATATTTTCTGCAAGTTGATGTGAATTAGATTTGTGTATGATGTATCATATTCACATTATGAAAGTCTTTAAGTGTTCATAAAACTCTCAGAAAGTTTACAACTACTTGATCATAAGGACATTATGTTAAGTTCATGCACAAATAGGAGAATATTGCATAAACCCCACCCAAAGACAACCTCTGATTTGGAGAAACACTTTTGGGATGGACCAAACAGATGGTTTTGGGAATAATATTTTGTCCATAATTGGTAAGATACTCTAATTTCATTTTATCGGTGGACGAATCATTGATAAAAGTGCTAAATATTAATTCTAGGGCTGCACGATTAATCGCATGCGATTGTCACGCGCATTTCGTCAGTAAAGCTGGTTCCCTGATTATGCGTGGCTTGTCAGTGATCTACGGCTCTGTCTATTAAATGACGCTCCATTTGAAAGCAGGTGATGGCGATTTAGCGGTAATTAGGGAACCGGCTTTACTGACGAAATGCGCGTGACAATCGCATGCGATTAATCGTGCAGCCCTAATTAATTCTGAATCATTTACTTATGAATCTGATTCACTATGATTCAAATATTGCCTTTGAGTTAAATTGATCCAATTTCCCTTACAAATAACTTTCCCTAGACTTTCAATATTTAGAAGAGTCTAAAACAGAGTTCCTTGTCATAATTTAACAAAACATGGCCATTTGGACTGACAACAGTAATGTCTGCCAGGTGAGTCAGAAACCTGAGAATTAACATTACCTGACTGCCTGGTTATGTGGATTTGAGCTCAGAATCAGAAATATGAGATTCTTTCTATCTGTGTAGAGTGTACCCTATTTGCAGCTCATTATCTAGTAGTCTTATTAACTAGACTCTAGTCATCTCAACACTGGTCTATGCTCTTTCACCCAGGATTCCTGCAGTCCAGAAAGTCCCAGCACACCTTGTCTTCAATGAACCATTGTCACATCTAATAAATATACAAACAAGTAGTCTACCACTTTGAACTTAAGTGATGATTTTGTTATCTTGGACACATTAGATTGAAATGCAGAGGAATGCAGAGACTGTGGGTTTGAAATGAATGAACTTGAAACATTATGAAATATATATATTGAATGCAATGTAAATTGAAAAATGATCTGCCAAATGCATAAATGTTTTTGGATTTTTTACTTTAGACACATTGTTTCCCAAAGGGCTTAATCATGAAATAGATTATGGTATGTTCTATTGATGTTTCTCTTTTTCCCTCTGAATCTTGATATAAAGCCACTCCCACAAATAGTACAGTACACCTGTTGCTGATTGTAAAAGTATATAAATCAGTGTGTGATATGGGCTGCGTATGAAAACTTAGGCAGTTGACTGTTGCCTCGCTGGCCTATCAGGCAATGACTTTTCAGGCAGCGTTTGTGCATGAAGGTACCTTACAAAATGATTCGGACAGACTTCTGAGGCAGCTAAATGGTTTTATGATAACAGCAAAATAGAGCGAGCTTTGGTAAAAAAAAAAACTAAAATATTTAATTGCTACAAGAGTAATGAAATCATAAGTGTTGGTCAAACATTAAATCAAAAAAGTACATTTACACACAAACTGACCACCAACTGCAACTTTCAGACTCAACTGTCACAAAATAGAATGCAGAGGATTGTGGGATATCAAAGGCAGCAAACTTAAGGATACCTCTATGCTACCTTCAAAAATGTATCAGATGAAGGTACCTCAGGAGACAGGAAGAGAAGCTAACTTTGGATTCGGATGTGCCTTGATGCTTTCCTACCTTGGAATGCGCACTCTGAAGGCAGCATTTTTCAGATTTCAGATGCAGCCATGGTTGTTCTAAATGTCTGATGAAGGCCTTGACAATGACCGAAACACTACTTGTTTAAAACTAAAAAAGTTCAAGCTTTTCTCTTTGAGAGTGAGTGTTGCACCTTTTCTTCAATTAAAATGCATAAATGTTAAAATGATTTACACTGAAAAAACGTGTTAAGAAATTTCAAGTGACTAAATGTTTTTTTTTTTGTTACAATGACTTTAAATGTACAAGATTGTTTACGAAAATATGAAGCCTATACTGCTCACTAATTGTATAAGAATTGATGTACCTGTTTTCTCCAGGCTGCTCTTTCCATACTGCAGATACTTCTGCAGCCACTCAATGCACACAGTGCTGTGATAATTTTTTTCACTCTCAAGGAAAGCTCTGTTATTGTTCCAATTCTGAACAGTGATGATTCCTTGCTGCACTGGGGAAATATATCTCAGCTCCTTCAAATCCAGAGACAGTATGTCCTCTCCATCATATCCCATCAGTTGGAAACCATTTATTGCTCCAGTCTGATCATCCCACTCGCAGCCATACATGTCCTGGTATGTGTGCACACCTGAGGAAAAGAGACAGAATAAAATACAGTCAGAATAGTGGTAATGGTGGGGTCTGTACTCACAAGAAACTTACAAACATGATAGTGACCTATGGAATATGTGACATGTGAAGTAAATGCCATTTAAACTTGTAGGAACCGTGGACGAACCAGACAAATGAATCATTCAGATGATTCTTTCAAAACATAATTCCATAAACCCAAACTCAGAGAATCTCATTTTCGGCTCCAGTCCGTCTACAGGAAAACCCTTGCTAATTGCTTTTATGACCCCCCATGCTTCCTGACAGAAGGAGAACTGACAAGCTCAAGCTGTTTGTGACAAACCAAATGGTCACCAAGAAGATAAAGAGTCTTTGATCTCCAGATCAAAAGAGACAGAGAGACAACGCAGGCCTCTTTTGTTACTCTGAGTGACCTAACTTTACAGAAAAAACCAACAAAGACTGTTTCTACAACTAGAACTGGTCCAAACAATTTGAAACGGACTTATCAAACATCTTTTAACTGCATACATTTTATATCATGTCCACACATACTACCTGTAACCAGTGCTTTTGAACATCCAAAATTCATGTAAATGTGATAACTTTGAATGGAAAGTATTTAGTGTCGGATATGTTTTTAATTCTCTTCCTCTTTTCTAAATTCTGGCTTGAATGAAATCTGTGTAAAATGTTTCATATTCCATTTAATAGAAATTATGTCTAAAACGGTACTCTCTGCCAAAGCAGAGACCGGAGGTAACACCTAGGTATGATTGGGGCAGAGAAAAGCCACCTTTTGAAACAGGACGATATCTAATTGGCCAAAACTCCTCTCAAGAGGTGGGACAAACACCTAAGTTTAAATAGTCATATCACAAGACAAAGAACGAGTGAAGAAGCAGTGAACTAGTGACTGTAAGCAGAACAAAAAGTAACCATAGAGTAAGACAAGACCAAGCTGACAAAGAACAGACCTCATTCAAGCCATCCAACTTTCACTAACTTTTCTTTTCTTTTACTTAATTTTCTTTCCCGTTGAGAGTCTCACGTTCTAAGTTTTACCGCAAAGTTCAACCAACGACTTTTGCCGCTTCAACTTTAACTCCAGCCACAACAAAGAGACTTCATTTCATTTTTCCAGAAAACTTAAACGTGATTGGTTTTTACCTAACACAATCAGGACCTGACAGACCCTGCAACAGATCATCGACTTGTAAAACCCTTCTCTGCACGCAGAGGAGGAGATTAACATTTAAAGTCGACCAAAGCAAGTACCCCAGATTCTAAAAGCTGAACTGGTGCATTTAAATTAACGATTCATGGTTTGTTCAGGTCAGGTCTTTCGAAGTGCATATTTTGCTAGAAATCATGCTCATCATTTCATTCTCTCTTAAAACTCTTTCTTTCTAACTTCCTTTCTTACTGCAACGTGTATGAATGTGTGTGTGTATGTTTGTGTTAGATTAGTTTGCGTTAGAATAAATAAAGTCTCTGGTAGATTTTAAAAGAAAGTGTCTTGTATTATATGCTTCTAAAATGTAATGTCTTAAACTGTCAATCTTAAAGTTACTGCGCTCTAATCAGTGTTTTCACGATTGTTGGATATTCATATCCGCTACAAGAGCTTATGGACGCTGGACGATTTCGTTGCTTGGTCGTAAACTTAATGACTCTTTATAATTCCCTATAAATTAATTATTTCATTTGAGCTAATTTTGCTTCCTTTTTCCTTACAAACTTTAGTGTCTGTCTCACTACACTAGGTTCTGTCCATTTAGGTTCTGTGTCTCTGTTGTTCTTTTTGTCTTCAGTGTCTTCTGCACTCAGCCACATCTCTCATAATAAATGGTACTTTAATTCAAAAAGAAATGTTGCCAAAAGTAATATTGTTTTGTTTAGTATGTTTGTTGATTCTAGTTAGGATCAATTATTTTTAAAGAATCATTAATGGATCAGTTAATGAACTGAAACTGTGTCTCAGAAACAGAATAGTTAAATTCTTTATGATTCCTGTCCCTGATCATCTATTTACCTTCTTTTACACTCTTGTATCCTTCACTTTTGTTGTATATCAGCACAGCATCATATCATCTTTGATCTGTTACTGAGGTCTGTTTTTGAATCCATGCTCTGGGTTTGTTTGGTTATGTCTGTACGCTTAGCGAGCTTCTGTTGAGTAAAGTCTGACATGAGTTTGCATATTCATCTCATCTTGACATCACAACTATAATCTGATGGAGACAGTAGAAAGAAATTCAAACCAAATCTGCATTTGACTGATCTCAGAACAGACAGACAGTCAGATGTGTGTGTGAGTGTGTGTGTGTGTTTACATTTGAATATTTTGACAGTTGGAGTTTCAGTTGGAGTTTGAATTCAGTCAGTGTAAGTCCATGGAATGTTTGTGAGTTTATCATCTGCTGAAAACTGTCTGATCGGTTATATAAAGGCCAATTCACACCGCACCGACAACAGCCAATAAACGCCAACAAACTCGCCTGTTAGAATCAGGGGCGGCGCCAGCCGATTTTGCCGGGGCTTTAGCCCCGAATGTTTTGAGTCAAGCCCCGAATGTAATGACTGTCACTGAGCAAATATGAAACTGGACAATAGCCTATGTAAACCCCCGAAATCATAAGTTGCTTTATTTCATTGCGTTTTGGCTTTGCATATACTGCATACTGCCTGTAAAAATAGACCTTAAAAATAATCTAGCCTATAGAATACATTTCTTTGCTGTCGGTAGCCTATGGGCTATCCGACCATACACCGGCAGCGCTCTCTCTCTCCTCTACAACAGCGCGTTCACGCACACCGCAGTTGAACACAGACACGTCTCCTGTCACTCACTCAGAGGATCGGCAGGCCTCGAGACTCTCGTTCGGTCCGGTGGAAGGATTTTTGTTATATAACAACCGATATGACAACTTTAGCACATTTGTCAGCTAAACATTCATTCAGTGTTTCAGTGTTAATGACCCTCTACTGCCGCCACCATTTCATAATGAACTGAAAATTTAAAACATTCTACGTTTGCCAACGAGCTAAAATTGAAACCGTGATATGGCTTTGTGCCTTTATAAAACAGCAAAAGACAGCGATTAAGTATATACAGTCTGTCTGTGCTGCGTGTTTTAAAGAGAAGTGCGCACATTTGCGCAGGCGATCAGCTGGGGATCTGGTGATCAAAATAAAAGCTCAAGGATTTATCTTTTAAAAAGAAATGAGTACAAAAGTATTGTAAAAAAAAAAAAAGATGTTTGGACCCTTTTTAATGTCCAGGTACAAGTCAATGCTGTTTCTTTGTTCAATTTGCACTGTACATGGATTGAAGCTCTTAATTTTGAGTTTCCAGAGTGCACCAGATTGATGCATTTAACCTTAAAATGTACAAAATTTTCTTCCGGGGGGGCATGCCCACGAACCCCCCTAGAGGAGGTATACCTCCAACAAAGTTTTACAAATTACAGTGTCAAATAATGTACATTTTCTCAACAGGAATACAACAACAAAAGCTCCTTTCATGTCAGTAAAGCTGTTAATAGAAAATTAAATTTTCTTTGGACAAATATAGATTTGGGCTAAGCCCCGAATGTTTACAATGTCTGGCCCCCCCTGCCTAAGGGCATGTAATAAAGGTACAGGGTATACGATATATGCTACTGAGTGAAGATGAGTTATGTTTATCTAGAAAACTGAGAATAACCGCTTCAAAACAATAACACAGTTTTGGAGAAGGCAAGAAGTTTTAAATTATTGTCAGATTTACTTTCTAAAGTCGCTTCATGAGAGGATAACATGAAACTAAGAGCAAAAGTTTATATTTTGAGAAGATTTGGGCACCTCTAAAATCAAAGTATATACTATAAAATAAAGGAATAATATATTAATTACCTCTTTATAACCCTGCCTCCCTTTTAACTTATTATTTTATTAATTTAATGTTTTTAATTGGTTTTAAGTAATATTATTTGAATTACTTATTGGGAATTAGGTGTCATTATAAGAGTTTGATATGAATATGTGAATGTTTCATTTTTTTGTGTATTTCTTGTATTTTTTTTTTTATTTTTTTTCTCCTATTTTTGTATGTAAAAGTGTTTAATTNGTGTTTAATTGTATATATATTATTGTTCTAATTATTATTTATTTATTTAATTTTATGTGTTGCTGATGGTATTATCACAAAAGATGAAAAAGTGAAAGGAAGAGAAAGAAGAAGGAAAAATGAGGAATAAATATTGGTGAAAATGATGATGTCTTTAAAGGAAATGTTCGTTTGTAAAACTGTATTAAATAAGCTTGAACTGAAAGACATAATAAAGTATATAATAAATTAATAATCTTAAATAGGATATCATACTTATTAAGACTCTTCTCACTGTTGAAGTGATTTTACCGCATTAACAGAGTAAATCAGCAGCACACGATCGACTCCTGGAGGAGCTTCATCCTTTTATCTTTTCAAGAAATCAACACAAAAATAACTGTAACGCCTCTATTTTAATTAAATTTGACTTGATCATATGTATTTTAGTAAAATAATTGCATAAATAAGTATAATCAATTATTATTAATGTATATATTATTCATTAATTTGTGTTAAACTGGTTTGTTTTGGTTTCTGCTCAAAAGACGAGAGCGTTTTAGAAACTGATTTCACTCATCAAGAACAAAATCAACAGGAAACACTGATCACAATCATTAAGAGTTTCAGGACGGAATAATAATATTCAATAATTCAGCTTCTTACTGAAAATGACATTGTGTGTTAGTTTCCTGTACAAATAGTTGTACAACAAACACACACAGAGTTACTGATCTTCACAGAGGATCAGCTGATGAACGCACAGTAACCATGGAAACATGTTGTGTTGTATCAGTATAGTGTTCTGCATCAGCAAAGTCTCTTTCAGGAAAGTCATTTCACTCGGTGGCCATCTTTGAATCGCCCTCAGCAGCTGTTTCAGTCATGTGACTGCAGCTCCTCTCTCTTTGAATGGGGAAACATCAAATTCTCCAAAGCTGTTCATCAAGCTTACGATTAAACTTCATATTTGAAATCACTAATGAAATCTGACAACAACTGTCTCATAAAGTTTGTTTCTAAACGCTCAAATCATGACAAAAAAACTGCATTTTTCAGGCTGGAGCAGCCGATGCACATGTGCAGTCATAAACACTGACTGTTTCTATAGCAACCGGAGCTTCTAACGGCAGCTGCAGTGACGCAATGACTTTAGCGATTGATGATTGGCTCATTTTCTTAGAAGGCGGGACTAATTCTGCCATATTGCGCTTTGCACTTTCTCCCAATCATAGTGATAGGAGTGAACGTCTTTATATCTAGTGTTTGGCATCAGTGTTTTGGGACAGTGGCATCTGTTCTCACATTGAGCACACAATAGTCTGTGAGTGTCATGTGACATCTGAACTAAATAACATTCAAACATCATGACAGTTTGTCATTCATGTATGAGCTGATCATTTCTGTGAATCTGGCGTCAGTCTGTCTCTCTTCTGAGATTGTTAGTGTTCTGTCGAGCTCATTCACACTCAGACTCAATGAAACCCTGTTGAGCCCAGCTTAGACCTGCATGAGTTCAAACGCTGGATCTGTTTGTTTCTGTAGGTTAGTGCTGGTCTAGTTGCTGGACCTCACAGTAACAGCGTCTAAAACAACATATAAGTGAACTGTCCTGCTCTGATTCACTGTAGTCTCGTCTGGACTCTGATCTAAACCTAGTGATCTCCCAGTCTACACAGACAGCATCCGAAATGAAACAGAACCTCATAAGTGACTGATCAAGAAAGCACTATATAGGCAACGACACGTGCATCATAAAAACAGCTCTGCTCAATTACATCACAACTGATTCAGTTCGTCATCAGCATATCGCCAAATGTGATACTCTAATAAACATAAAAATGCACACACACATATTGGGTAAAATAATCAGTTTTTAATTCTATGAAACTATTTTGTTTTATAATTTTCAGAATTATATGGATTGTTTCACTGAGGATTTCGCAGTGCATTATGGGATTGTATTCACAGTGAAAGTCACGTGATTCTGCCTTAGAATTTGTCCAAAAGATGATATCTTATAAGGCGGCATAAATATTCTTTTGGAACGACATGAGAGTGAGGAATTGATGACAAAACTTTCATTCTTGGATGAACAAACCCTTTAAGTTTAGGTTTTAAGGGCAGGCTGTAGAAAATATCATCAGCTCGGTATAAAAACAACAGAATCTAATGTAAACTCTACACTGTGATGGACAAAAACGTAATACACATAACGGCATGTATCTACTGATTAAACGCTCACTGCAGATTTCTGTGAAAGAAATGAGTGAATTGTTGTCGGTTCGATCAAACACAAGAGTCAGAGCGTCTGCTGACAGAAAGACCAAAACCCTCATGATTCAGAGATCTGATGCTGTGAGGATGACGGACAGCTGTCAGCGCTGAGAACGACTCAGAGCAACTGGACCTTCTGATCAACAACAAATAACTGATCAACCTTCATTCTGCTTCTCTAATAAGAGCAAAGCAGCCCCTCGGGCTGCTTTGCTCTTATTAGAGAAGCAGAATGAAGGTTGATCAGTTCTCAGCCCTGACGAATCACATCTGATCCTGAGCCCGGTTGCATGAAACCTCTTCAGTAAGGATCTCCCTGAGGGGAAAAAATCCCTGAGGCAAAGAGTGTCGCAACAAACGTCTCAACAGTCACCCTTACCTAAGTGTTCACACAAAGCACTTCGCGATATTTCCTGTCAAAACACGGCGATGCAGAAGCAGTTGCTATAGTTACGAAATCTCCCACGACAAACAAAACATAACGGACCACTGACTTATAAACAAGTTTAACATTTACTAAACAACTGTTCTGCGATATCTGAGCGACGGAGATTATTAAAGGCCGCCTGACGGACGACACAGAGCAAACTAAAATCCAAGCACATTGTTTATATGAGCACAGCTACGACACTCAAAATCCTGCCGCGACACTCGCACAGTTTTCCATTAAATTACATTATATTAGTCCGACTCATTGTTATTGTATTGTACTCGCGCATCGACGCCACTTTGCCTGTTTGCCGATTATTCACTGAAAGATGCGTTCGGTGACCTATATGCGGCACGGCTCGATGCCTAACGTTAGTCCTGTGCGCTAAAACATCTAAACCAAACTGGACCAAGGATAAAAAAAGCTATTCTTTTGTTTGTTTTGTTTTTTAAAGAAGGGAAACACCGAAGCCTGCCGCTATAATCAGTCACTCTTGCGCACAAGACAAAAGTCTGGCATGAGAGAGTTCATTCAAGCGCATATGGATGTGATCAAAATATGAAAACGCTGTTCATTCAATTTTATTTTGTTACAATACTTCTGTTTCACGTCATACTTTCAACAGGCTTATTTCGATCGCTAAAAATACACATCGGCACTTCCTCATCCTCAGTTAACATGAAATCATCCGTGGTGTTTGAGTTCAGCAGATGACTTGAGGAACCTGTTTTGATCCCTTCATTTTTTTATTGCTAAATGATTACTAAGGACTTTGTTGCAACACATAGCAGAACTTGAGGGAATACTTAAGCGATTAAGGGAAATGCTTAGTGACAGCCTTAAGGTTTTGTTCTTGCAGCCCATGTTTCACTTAGGATACCCGTAACCTTACAACTAAGGGTTTTCTTAACTTAAGGGCTTTCATGCAACCGGACCCTGAGCTTCAGCAGCGGCTGAAACAACCACAGAAGAACAATCTTATTCTGAGGAACCACGACAGAGACGGAGATACAATATAAAACACGCTTGATGTCGTGAAGCTCCTGAGATTCATATAAAATAGATTGATTGAGGAATCAGTCTTGATTTGATTCAGCAGGACGTCCTGTTACATCACTTCCGCTCATCTGAACCTTCACTGCTCAAACCGTTTCACTTTTTCTCTGTCTCTAAATCAGAACTGGTTTCTTTTCTTACAAAAAGGAAGCGAATGATTTGTGATGTTTGTTTCAGTCGGTTCATCTTCCACTGATGCTGACGGACGCTGAACTGAAATACTCTGACGGTGTTTCTAACCGCTGAATCTACAGCAGCACAGCAGGAGAAATGTGAGTTTCTCGTCTGAATTTATTGTGATGAGAGAGAAAGAGCGTGTGCTGTGAAATAACACAGAGACAATAAACAGACAACATGATTTCTATTGCGATGTCTTCGCTGGATGAACACGACTGCAAACATACTGCGCTATCAGTGTCATGTGACTCACGAATGAACGACTCTTATGAACCGCTCTGAATTATGGGTTTGACTGAATCACACACTGACTGAATCAGTCGAGCAGTTGTTGAATTATTCACTGCAGTGGATGTCATGTGATTTTCATCATGTCAATCAAAATGAACTGTAAACTGTGACTGTGTTTGTGTGTGTTTCAGGATTGTGTGACTGTAATCAGTGAAGTTACTGACTGGATGTTAAAGACACACATTAGGAAGATCGTTCTCCCATAATAAATGGTACTTTAATTCAGAAAGAAATGTTGCCACAAGTAGTATTGTTTTTGTTTATTGTGTTTGTTGATTCTAGTTAGGATCAGTTATTTTTAAAGAATCATTAATAGATTGGTTAATGAACTGAAACAGTGTCTCAGAAACAGAACTTAAATTCTTTACAATTCCGGTCCCTGTTCATCTATTTTCCTTCTTTTACACATCTTGTATCCTTTACTATTGTTGTATATCAGCAAAGCAGACATCTTTGATCTATTATTGAGGTCTGTTTTCGAATCCATGCTCTGGGTTTGTTTGGTTATGTCTGTAAGCTTATCAAGCTTCTGTGTGTGTGTGGTTACATTTGAATTTTTTGACAGTTGGAGTTTCAGTTGGAGTTTGAATTTTGTCAGTGTAAGTCTATGGAATTCTTGTGAGTTTATCATCGGCTGAAAACTGTTAGTCTGATCAGTTATAAAAGATATAGTCAATAAAATTAATAATCTTAATAATTAATAAAGAAGGATGGAGGGGAGATGAAGGACGGAACTTAATTAAGTTTTGTTTAGTGGTTTTTGTTATTATTACTGTTGAGGGGAAAAGTGGAATGAACTATATAATTTAATAAGGGGTAAAGAGTTTAAATTCCCTCCTTGAAATTTTGGAGTTTATTTATTTAAAAGAATGAAATTATTTCAATAAAAATGTTTAATTTAGAGGAATGTATTAATCTTAGGTTATTGATTATATAACCCCCA
>RJVU01030221.1:0-21097 GCA_003731715.1 Anabarilius grahami
TTACTCCATCCTCGACAGTTAAAGACCTGGGTGTTATATTAGACAGCAATATGTCCTTTGAAAATCATATTTCATGTGTTACAAAAACAGCCTTCTTCCACCTCAGAAACATTGCTAAGATACAGAATATGTTATTATTACAAAATGCAGCCGCTAGAGTTCTTACCAGGTCAAGAAAATATGATCATATAACACCAATTTTATCATCTCTACACTGGTTACCCATTAAGTTCCGTATCGATTATAAAGTATTGCTAATGACCTATAAGGCTCTAAATGGTTTAGCTCCTGTGTACTTAACCGATCTTCTATCGCCCTACAATCCTTCACGCTCCTTAAGATCACAAAACTCTGGACTTCTGGTTGTACCAAGGATATCTAAGTCCACTAAAGGAGGGAGAGCGTTTTCACATTTGGCTCCGAAACTCTGGAATAGCCTTCCTGATAATGTTTGGGGCTCAGACTCGCTCACCCAGTTTAAATCTAGATTAAAGACGCATCTCTTTAGCCAAGCATTCACATAATGCATCTCATATCAGATCAATTGCACATGACTATCTTTGCTTAATGTTATGAACAGCAGCTACGCTAATTACTCTCCATTTGCTTTTCTGTTTTGCCTCGGGACACCGTCCCGAGGTGACTAGAGAGTACATCAGCTTCAGTTTGGATCCAGCCTCTTAAGAAGACCTCAGATGACCATCACCTGTGAAGAGACGGCACCAACTCCTGTGAGGACTCGAGAAGACGCAATCATCTGGATCAACATGCACATTGCACAAATTCTATATCTTGATTATTGTTAATGCAATTCATTTTTCCAGGAGCTCATTGCTTCTACGTTCAGTTAAACTGCTAACTGTGATTGTAAATTGTAAATTATTACATTATTTGCTAACTGCATTCTTTAAATTGTAATGTTGACATGCATTCTCTGTAAAGCTGCTTTGAAATGATATGTATCGTGAAAAGCGCTATACAAATAAATGTGAATTTAATTGAATTGAATTGAGAACTGTTGCTCTGAGAGGAACTCATGATGATGCTGGTCATCAAGGACAAAGCAGAACCCTTCATCTTGTACGCCAGAGGTTTTTTTGGTCTGGCATGGACACAGATGTCAAAAAGTATGTCTCACACTGTAAACGTTGTGTGGTTGGCAAGACTCAGGAACCTGAGGCCAGAGCTCCAATTGAGTCTATCAGAACAAACACACCGCTTGAGCTTGTATGTATAGATTTCTGGTCTGCAAAGGGAACACATGGAGAGAGCATTGATGTCTTAGTCATAACAGACCATTTCACAAAAATAGCCCATGCGTTTCCCTGTCCTAACCAAACAGCCAGAGTAGTGGCTCAGAAATTGTGGAACAACTTTTTCTGTGTGTATGGTTTTCCACAGAGAATACACTCTGACAAAGGCACAAATTTTGAAAGCAAATTGATTGCCGAGTTGTTGCTGGTGTCTGGTGTTGATAAGTCCCATACTACACCGTACCATCCGATGGGCAATGGGCAGACAGAAAGATTTAATCGCACCCTCTGCAACATGACCCGCTCTTTGCCTCCTCGAGCAAAGGAGAGATGGCCACAAATGATTCAGACACTCACATTTTCCTATAATTGTCCTACCCATGAGACAACAGGGTTTGCACCATTCTACTTAATGTTTGGAAGAATTCCAAGGTTACCTGTAGATGTCATGTTTGGAAGTGCCCCTTAGAAATGAGGATGTTCAGACTTATGATGAGTATGTGAAGTCTCTTCAGAAAGATCTCAGAGAAGCTGTACATATTGCTAAAAGCAACACTACTGATGCACAGAGAAAACAGACACAAGGGTATAACAAAAGATCTAAAGGTGCTCCTCTGGAGGTTGGAGACCGTGTGCTCTTAGTAAATAAAAAGGAAAGAGGAAAAGGAAAGTTGGCGGATGTGTGGGACTCAGTAGTTCATGTAGTGACATGGAAAGATCCATCTTTGCCCATCTACAGAGTTGAGAATCCCACAACAAAGCACAGCAAAGTTGTCCATCGCAACTTCCTCCTCCCAGTCAATTTCCTTCCATTGGAAGAGCCGGATATCGAGTCTACAGTCCTGTCAGCAGTGTCGGAAGAGGAAAGATATCAAACAGAAGGCCGAAGCCAAAGATCTTTAAGTACAGAAAGAGACTCAAGGAGTAGTAGGACTGCTGCATGGATTTGACAAGGTGTAAACCCAAAAGCATCTCTGAGCGCTGGAGAATGTACTGTAAAGGAGAAGACCAAAGAACATGTCACAAAGTTGGAAGATTCAGTCTGTGTGAGTCAGACAAGAGAAAATGATCTTTCTACCAGAAATGAAATCGAGCACATTGAGAGTTCTGGTGATGAATATGAAGCAAGAGAAATGAACTCTGACAGTGAGCAGTCTGACGATGAACACAGTGTACATGAATTAGAACCAAATCAATTGTGCAGCAGTAATGGGGAAAGCAACCAGACTGTTCAAGCTGAATCAATTGTCATGTCAAATGGGGCCAGTTCAATGAGCAGATCAGTCAGAAGCTTCAAGCAGCAAGTCTCAAGTTGCAAAAGTGAACATGCACAAAGAGAGTCCCCAAGAACAGTGACTGTAGTAGATACTGCCTTGAAACCGAATGAAGGAACAGTGAGAACCAGGGCAGGAAGGCTAGTTAAACCTGTCAGGCGCCTGCTTGAGTGTATGAGCATGATATTGACTGAAACAGGGCAAAAAGATCCTCTTGCAGAGTTGCTCAAAGTTCTATCAAATATTATAGAGGGGTAACTGATCCTTGAAGACAAATTTCAAGAGCTAACCAAAATTTAGACCTGAGTGAGCTTTAATAGGATTTGAGAAGTACTTTATCTGGGGATGTATGGTTATATGTATAAGGGCATATTTCTCCCAAGCAAAATGTTTTGCTATTCATTCGAATGATTGAAGTCTGGGTATCCCTATTTATAGGAAAATGTCTCACCTACAGCCTGAAAGTTTGCTGAAATTTAGGAGGGGAGAATGTAGTGTTGGGAGTTTTCTTATATTCGTTCCAGCAAACTTTTCAGTGTGTTTTTATGATATTGAAAAAGTTACATGGTTTCTGAATGTTTTGTTTTGGTTATATTACTATCAGTTGATCAATTTTATATTTGTTTATTTCGATAAATAGAAGAAAAATTTGTATTTTTATTTATAATTAATATTTTGAGTTATCTGTGAGTGACGTCATCAGTAATGGACCGTTCGCGCCTACTCTCTCAGAACAGCCTGTGACCGGAGAGAGTCAGGTATGTCTCATTAGTGCTCCTCATTAAACAGTAAAAATATGCTTTATTAAATTGAATTTTAAGTTTATATTGATCACAAAAGTGTTGTAAAACCAAAATGAGTGTGTATTTGTCTTTCTGTTAGCGATTTGATGTATTTTCAGAGTTTTATTAACGCACGTTCGTTTGATGTTGCAGCCCGCGCGCCAAATTTGAGCACGTGTATTTCAGTGTTAATAAGTTTCTAAAATATAAGTTTCGGTGGATTAAGTCTGTAGAAATGTAATTTAACAATGTAGTAAACATTTACGTTTTATTTTTATGTCAGAATGTATTTTATAGCCATATCTTTGGCCTATGTAAATGAATTGCAGTTGCTGAGGACAGCACTTAATGTGTTTTTTTTTTTTTTCCTTCAGGAATCTGAAGGAATGTTTATTAAGAGTCTGTCCTCTGTCAATAAATTGCAGGTATGTTAATAATATAGTAAAATAATACAAGTTAAGAAAAACCACTATACGATCTAATATTAATGGGAATGAATGTACTGTTTATGTAATTTTATTTTTAAAATTAAATTTTTGTGTGAATTTTTTTTCTAAATGAGACAAAGAAATTGACTATCGTGAATGTGATTAAGAACTTTGTTGTATAGAATACATTCTACAGAACAGCCTGTGACCGGAGAGAGTCAGCTGAAAGTGTGTGAATCTGAAGGAGTGTCTATTAAGAGTCTGTCCTCTGTCAATAAATTGCAGACGTGGTGTCCCCGAAGAACCTGGTGTTGGTGGTTTATTTGGTGCTAGGTGAAATCCGCTACAGTTACAGTAGGTATATTTAATGAAGTGAGATAATGAATGTCATATTTGATGATGTCAGAACGATCATATTTCACATGCAGCTGATGATTCATTCAGCATTCAGACATTTCACACATTCATCATCAATTCATATCTGATTTATGATTGGAGCACAAACACTAGAGGAACATCACATGATTGATGACAGTCACATGTTCTTCATCAATTTATTGTGTCATGATATTTCAGTATTAATGTAATGAAGAGACTCTATAACATCTGATTCATCAACACAGTTTCACTGATGATTCATAATCAACCCTAAACCCAGGATAGAGCGGTTGAGTGAATGTGGTCTGGACTGTGTGGATGAGGATCATTGTGTCTCCAGAGACGCTGTAGAAGGACAGAGTTCCTGCACTGTGATCCACATACACTCCTACTCTATAGTGATTCACATTCACTGTTCTACTGATGATGGGCTTTACAGGGAGATCAGTCACTATGTTATTGTGATAGAATGAGTATCTGGAGGAATAGCAGATCAAACTCCAGGACTGATCATTAAATCCAAACGCACACTCATGACCCCGTCCCTTCCTGCTGATGCTCTCATATGACACTGATATAAACACATATTCTCCACTCCACTCCATCTCCCAGTAACAGCGTTGATCACACACACTCTCTCCACACAACACCTGATGATGCACATCAAATCTGTCTGGATGATCAGGATACAACTCCTCTGGCCAAGTGTTAGTAATCACTGTGTTGCTCTCAGACAGAAGGAGGAATTCATTCACTGTGTTCAGATCCAGAGTGATCCGATGGGGATCTGATGGAGATAAAACATCACAATCAGGAATCATCAATCTGTCCATCTTTTAATCTACACTGTAAACATGATTTCTGCTGCTTGTTAAATGAACTTCATTAAAATGAGTTAAAGCACACAATTACTTCACATTCTGTCCTGATTTAATTGAGTAAATCCACTTAAACACGTCAAACTGAAGTTCACTTCATCATTTGTGTTGAACGAACTGAAACTGGGCAGTTCCCAGCATGCTTTGCTCTGGTCTGGATCTATTCCAGAATCTTGAGTTCATGTAGGATTTGTCTCAGATCTGAACTTGATTTAGGATCTTCTTGTCTCTCACAGAATCTCATCTGTAGTTGTGAATCTTAAAGCCTCCATCAGTTCGGTGATCGACTCTCAGGTCTGTTACCAAGAGCAGCTGCTGTGAAGAAACGCTCGAGCTTATTGTGAATTTTATAAATTCAGCAGCAGTTGATTTCATGTTGTACTGGTGCCCTCATGTTGGTTGTGTGAGAACTGCAGGCAAAAAAGGCAGTTGCAATGTGTACTGCACGCTGTGGGTGGATAAGCTTATGCTCTGTCCCATTATAATGTAAAATAAGTTGAGTATTTTATGATTATGATTTAGTTAGGGTAATATTTTGACCATTTAATTTGACTATTAAGATATATTTTATAAGTTATTTGGCCTTATTTTTGTGAACTCTAGCATGGCCACGGTTAATGTTATTTTATATTTATTTAGGTCACTTATGCCTGCAGCAAAAGAAACCACTAAAAGGGTGATTTATAATATTTCTACAGCCTGCAGTAAAAAGAAGTAATAATAATAATAATAAAAATTCCTTACATTTATATAGCGCAGTAATACACTAAACCAGCATTTGTGTTCGTGCATTTATTGTTCTGCCAGAGACTGAGTCTGTCGTAGTGTTCGTACAAACCACATCACAGAGTGGAGGAGAAAGACCACCTCCGTCACATTTGTTCACATGCTCCGTGTCTGTTGTGCAGCGCATGTGTGATCGGTCTCTGCGATAATAATACTTTAGTTTGTGCGTCTCTGTGATAGAGATCAAAACCGGTGTGCTTTTAATGAAGTGCTGCAGAAAGAGAAGTTTTGATAGAAAAGTCAAAGCCTATCCCTGTCATTATTTATTAGTGTTTTTTGTCAAAGTTTCTCCTTCTCCAGGAAGAACATGAACACACTCCGTAAGTTTCTCTGCTTGTTTTCTCAGTGACTTACATTTTAGGAAGTCATTCCTGGTCCTGGGATCAGTTCCTGTGGAAATCAACAGACATGAAGAGTGCGATTATAATCAAGAGAAAATGATCCCTGCATCCATCGCTCACACTTGCAGAAATCCTCCAACACATAAGATATTTAGAGAAATGTCTCTGCTATTTATGGAGCCCAAATCCTGACACAACCACTACTGAGGGATTGATATTATTATTGACACATCACCATATTTGATTTGTCTTCTGTAGACAGGAACTGATCACAGATCTGATTAGAGAGGGAATGTAACCGTCTGTGACGCAACCCTTAAAATCTGCAAACTGTGAGAAATAACATGGAAATTAAAGAGAAGAATTGTGATTGAATAGACTTGAGTTTTAATCTCAGACCTCCTTGTTAGTTTTTCTCAAAGAGACACTGAGTATGACACATTTATTGATCAGTCAATCATTGATTAGCCTATATTATAACTCTACTGTTTATTATGAACACTTCTGTGAAAACATGGAAGCCACAGTTTAGTTCTAATTAAATATGTTTTAAATACTGATTTCTTAAATTCTTAAAACACATTGTTATCAGATATTCATTTAGCTCTTGGTATCAGTAGAATCAACAATATGTATATATGTGATTTTAACAGTAAATCCGGGCTACAGAAGACTCATGTTATTGCTGTTAGAAGTGACCCAGTGTTTGATGAGTCGATCTCTTCTCTCCTTCAGTTCACCAGATTGAACTGGTTTAGCCTGTTTTACTTTTCCCCTCTTACAATTGCCATGTGATTTCTCACAATTTAAAGATTTAAAAAGGTTGTCATGTTTTTAAAAACCTTTCCAATTTTTCCAACATTCAAGACAACAATGGCTGGAAAGATATACAGGTGCTGGTCATATAATTAGAATATCGTGAAAAAGTTCATTTTCTTATTGTAAATTATTTAAAAAAATGAAACTTTCATATATTCTAGATTCCCTACATGTAAAGTAAAACATTTCAAAAGTTATTTTTTTTAATTTTGATGATTAGAGCGTAGAGCGTACAAATATAAAATAACATTAACCGTGGCCATGCTAGAGCTCATGAAAGTCCAAAATCCCGTATCTCAAAATATTAGAATATTTCCTAAGATCAATCAAAAAATGGATTTTCAAAACAGAAAAGTTCAAGTTCTTTAAAGTATGTTCATTTGTACACTCAATACTTGGTCGGCAGCACATAATACAGCAAATGACTTGCTCATAGCACAAATTACAGCATCAGTGAAGTGTGGCATGGAAGTGATCAGCCTGTGGCACTGCTGAGGCACTATTGAGCCTTCAGATCATCTGTATATTGTTGGATCAACTGTTCCTCATCTTTCTCTTGAAAATATCCCATAGATTCAGGGGTCAGGCATGTTGGCTGGCCAATAAAGCACAGTAATATCATGGTCAGCAAACCACTTGGAAGTGGTTTTTGCACTGTGGGCAGGTGCTAAAGTCCTGCTGGAAAAGGAAATCAGCATCTCCATAAAGCTTGTCAGCAGATGGAAGCATAAAGTGCTCCAAAATCTCCTGGAAGATGGCTGCATTGACTTTGCACTTGATAAAACACAATAGACCAACACCAGCAGACGTCACGGCCCCCCCAAATCATTACTGACTTCAGAAACTTCACACTAGACTTCAAGCAGCTTGGATTCTGTGCCTCTCCAGTCTTCCTTCAGACTCTGGGACCATGATTTCAACATGAAATGCAAAATGTACTTTTATCTGAAAAGAGGACTTTCGACCACTGTTCACTGTCCAGTTCTTTTTCTCTTTAGCCCAGGTAAGATGCTTCTGACGTTGTTTCTGTTTCAGAAGTGGCTTGGTAGTCCTTTTCCTGAAGATGTCTGAGTGTGGTGACTCTTGATGCACTGACTCCGGCTTCATTTGACTCATTGTGAAGCTCTCCCAAGTGTTTGAATCGGCTTTACTTGACAGTATTCTCAAGCTTGTGGTCATCCCTGTTGCTTGTGCACCTTTGCCTACCCAATTTCTTCCTTCTAGTCAACTTTGCATTTAATATGCTTTGATACATCACTCTGTAAACAGCCACCACATTCAGTAATGACCATCTGTGACTTACTCTCTTTGTGGAGGGTGTCAATGATTGTCTCCTGGACCATTGCCAAGTCAGCAGTCTTCCCCATTAGTGTGGTTTCAAAGAACAAGAGATACCCGGAATTTATACTGTAGGGATGGTCATTTAATGAAACTCAAATGTAAATATTCTAATATTTTGAGATACTGGATTTTGGACTTTCATGAGCTGTACGCTCTAATCAACACATTTAAAAAAAAAAAACTTTTGAAATGTTTTACTTTACATGTAGGGAATCTAGTATAAATGAAAGTTTCATTTTTTAAAAATAATTTACAATGAAAAAATTAACTTTTTCACGATATTCTAATTATATGACCAGCACCTGTATATATGCATTCTGAGCACTTTTTGTGTGAAATTATGTTTATATTGTGCATCAAAAGTGTACTTTCACTTTGAGCGTGAGAAGTGAAGTAAAAATAGACTCTGCGCCGAAACCCTCACTTTGCTACTAATGCAGAGAGAGGCGTGTCTGTGCAGGAAAACTGAAGTATGTTCAGAAAAATCAATTCTTCAGTTTCACTTTTATTCTTTAAACAGATTTCATTTTAACATTAACCTGTTACCTTGCTTGTGTTTCTTCTCCAACTGATCAGCCAGATGGTTCTGTTTTATCTTCCTCAGGATGTCCACCGTGATCTTCACAGCTCTTTCTGGTCCAAAATGCTTCTTCATCAGATCCACTGTATCAGTGCTGTGTTTTGCCTTCTCCAGATCAGAACTTTGAACACGGTAAGAATTCTTCAAGTACCATTTAAATTTCGTCAGTTCTTCTGTGTTTAGATCATCCAGAGCATCCAGAAGATATTCACATAAAACAGACTCCATCATTCTTCACTGATTCACGTCTGCAGGACAAAAAGATACAGCAAGTCGTCTGATTTGTGTTAGACAGCTATAATTACTTGAAAAGATCAAATAATTGCCTTATTTGACGTTTAATTGTCACTTACTGATGCTGAAGGTCTGGAATCAGTGTTCATTTAAATCTCCATAGGTCAGTATTTTATGAAGCAGTTTTTACTTACCGTGAAAAACTAGGACATTTGTAGGCTTCTTGTTCCTCCTCTGAACTGACTTCTCGAGAAAAAGCTCTGAAACTCGTCTCCGGGAAAACAAGGGAAACCGGTTTTTCAAGAGACTTTGGGGAAAATCACAGCCTGTCATCAAAACACACGTACATACGTCTCATCTGATGTATGCAGTAGACTGATAGAGATTGAGAAATTACTGTTATAGTCAGAGTCAGATTTACTTTAGCAGATACATTTATCCAAAGTGACTTAAAATAAGAATCATCATCATCATCATTTGTTAAAAAGGCCAATGATGATTTGACTCTCACATATATTGACCCGAGACTTGTGCTGACAATCATCCATCGTTTACAATGTGTATCTCGTGTGTGTGTATCTCATAAGTATTTCCATTGGGCTTTACTCTCATTTGCTGCACAACATACAACAGTAAATAAACATAAATAAAGTTTGGATAGTTTCAAGATAGTTAAAAATAATTAATAATAGTCTACAATAATTATTTCTAATTATTCATATGTGTTTATTCTTGTTAGAAGAGTTTTTATTTTATTGATTATGAACACAAATTAAAAATAAATTTGAAATGAAGTATACCATCGATGAAAACAAGCTGATACCAATGTATTTAGGCCTATAATTATAGCATGATTGTGTTTATTTATTTTTTCGAAAGTAAGAATAATGTAAGCAGCTTCTTGCAATACTCTCCTAAATGCATAATAAAACATTACCGCTTAAATGACCGTATTGCCTGATCGTTTTTACTGTCCAATGACAGCCTTTCTCACTTTAAAGCGGAACTCAGTAAGATTTGCGAAGCTCCCCTACAGTTTCCTTCAGTGAATCACACAGTCATAAATACTCCAAGCGCGGCTCAGGACTACAATGACTACAACGCTCACCAGCACAGTAGTTTTGCAAATACAGTACAAGAAAGAGGAGGTGGGTGATTTGCAAATACAGTACACTCGATGGAGGTGGGTAATTTTCGAAATCAGATTCGTGCCAGAGGGAGTTAGTGCACGCCTCAAACACACCACTACAAGTCAATTAACCATCGTAAGGACTTAGAAAACTATTTATGAAGGTAAAAAAAGTTACTTTGTTCTGCTTTTAGTAAAGTTGGCCGCATATTCACAGATTTGAATTTCCCGAGTCAATAACTCCTGAGCTAAACGCTGTTACTACACATATAACACCTCTTTTCTATTGTAGTAATGTAGAGAGGCAACTACAACCCAATTTTCCTCAAAATCAGCTTTCCTCCGTGGTGGACAAAATACATAAGTCTCTATGTGCAGACGACTGAGAGACAGATTCCAAGGGACCGTCTGCAAAGTGCAAAACCCGAAAAGCGAATACTACAAACACAATCAATAACTTCACTGTAATACACTGTACTGTCACCAAATTCAGCTCACACATCACTGATGTCCTGATAGTTATACTGCAACACTTATTTGGGGAATTGCCTTTTTGTATATTCTTTATGATTTTTTTAAATATGAAAATAATTCCATAACTTGACTATTATGGAAATTATATTCAATAACTTCACTGTAATACACTGTACTGTCACCAAATTCACTGCACACATCACTGATGTCCTGATAGTTACACTACAACACTTATTTTGAGAAACCTTGCTTTTTGATTATTTTTATTGTTTGCATTATGAACAATATACAACAATATACATTTCACTGTGATGTAAACTTCAATGTGTAAATCAGCTTTTGTCAAACATATGTAATCCTGTTGCTTATATAAGAGCAATTACAGATATTGTTAAACTCTATGGTCTCTGTACTTGCTTTAGCTCAATGCACAGTACACAATACCAAGGGATATGTCCGCTCGGTATTTGTGCTTTTGTCATCCCAAGGCATTTTATGTGGAACCATCTTGTGCAGGTACCACACTGAATCTATAAGGGGGGAAATATGTAAATTATATCTATAAAATATTTTCTTTAGGAATCCTGTAATGCATAAACATGTTGAAATATTTAATTACTTTAAATGTATCCATAGATAACTTCAACTTTCAAATTATCCACTACAATGTCTACTGGACAGTTTTAAACAATTAAAGTATAAATCTCACCCAAACAACAGCCACAGCTTTTGGTAGGTCCTTGTTTCCACACAAGGAGCAGAAATCTGTGTTTGGAACTGAAAAAAAAAAACAGAACCTAAACATGTTTTGCTTGAGTGTTATCTGACATAATTAAGATATTTTTTCTGACACAGTTTAACTCTGAGATCTTGTCATATTTTATAAAAAAATGTGTAAACTATAGTGAATAAACTGCAATAATGAATAAAATGTATAAGGTGTCCAAATAAATGTGGGTTTGACTGTATATATAGTATATACAGTATATACACAGACACTCACACACAACCTGTTAAGTTTGCAGGAAGTATACAGAAATTTTATATACAATAATACCTGATCCTTTTAGAATGACTTCAGCCATGTCTCTTCTTTGGTTATTAAGTGATTCTTACGCATGCGCTCATTTCAAAAACTCACTAACAGTCTTTGGTTTCTCAGTCCTCTGTAACACCTTTAATCTGTTTCTTAGAATTACCTCCATTACAAAGACTCCACAGTTGGTGGTATCTTTTTGAAAGGTGTGGACAATCTTTCCGGGCTTCCACCTGAGGTCCACCCAGTCCTCCTTTCAGAGTCGGTTTCTACATATCTGAAATACTCTCTAAAATATAAAATTCCCCCAAAAAGACATTTCCCCAAAATACGTATTGTAGTGTAACTATCAGGACATAAGTGATGTGTGAGCTGAATTTGGTGACAGTACAGTGTATCACAGTGAGGTTATTGAATTTCATTTCCATAATAGTCAAGTTATGGAATTATTTTCATATAAAAAAAATCATAAAGATTATACAAAAAGACAATTCCCCAAATAAGTGTTGTAGTATAACTATCAGGACATCAATGATGTGTGAGCAGAATTTGGTGACAGTACAGTGTATTACAGTGAAGTTATTGAATGTAATTTCCATTATAGTCAAGTTATTTATTTTTTTCATTATGAAAAATCATAAAAATGAATCAAAAAGACATTTCCCCCAAATAAGTGTTGTAGTATAACTATCAGGACATCAGTGATGTGTGAGCTGAATTTGGTGACAGTACAGTGTATTACAGTAAAGTTATTGATTGTGTTTGTAGTATTCGCTTTTCGGGTTTTGCACTTTGCAGACGGTCCCTTGGAATCTGTCTCTCAGTCGTCTGCACATAGAGACTTATGTATTTTGTCCACCACGGAGGAAATCTGATTTTGAGGAAAATTGGGTTGTAGTTGCCTCTCTACATTACTACAATAGAAAAGAGGTGTTATTTATGTAGTAACAGCGTTTAGCTCAGGAGTTATTGACTCGGGAAATTCAAATCTGTGAATATGCGGCCAACTTTACTTAAGTATAAAAAAGTTACTCTCTGGTACTCCCTGACATCTTGAAAAATTTCCTCCAGTGTCCTCTTCTGATCATCATCACCAGTCTGTCATGAGCCAGGTTTGATTTGCTCCTTATTTTCTTCTTGTCCTCCTGTGCCCTCGGCTTCCTCTGCCAGGTTATATCCAGCTACCTGCCGTGGTGAACTCCATCTTCTGCCAGAGGCGCTCCAGTTCTTCTGCCTGTGGACTGTGACTATATTTGTGTTCTGTTTTCTCCAGCTGTGAGTGTTTACGTGCTACGGCACTTGGCAGTCTGCCTTTGTTGTTTAAAGGACTCTGATTAAACCATTTGATTGCACTCTCTTGCCTCTGGGTCATCTGCCTCACAACACAGTCAATTGATCAAAAGCAAAGGAAAACTTCTGAACAACAGACAATTTCGACCTTGAATTAAATTTAATATCAACCTTCTCTTTTCCTTGGGAGGACTTGCTCAAAACCACACCACTCAATTTCACTGGACTTCTGCAAAAAAGAAGCAATAAATACTACTACTACTAATAATGATAATTATTTATATATATATATATATATATGTTTATGTTTAAATTATTTTATTTCCAGTTAATATTNTGATTTGATTTGTGAACAAATTGTTCTTTTGAGCCGATCTTTTAATGAATCATTTGTTTTTGTTTACAAAAATATTGTGAATGAATTGTTCACACGAATTTGATAGAGCTCAGGTGTGTTTCCCAAAAGCATCGTTAGATAACTATAGTCATAAATTCCATTGAACTTCATTGCGACCATATGCCACACCATGTGATCCTCCTGTAAAACAATCAAAACTTGAGGTAGCAACAGTCACCACTACAAAGAAAGTGAATGCACTAATTTTTGATTACATCATTGAAAATGTGCAACCCTTCTCATTAGTGGAGAATGCTTCCTTCCGCAAGCTTATACAGGGAATTAGTGGAGGGAAAACTTGTGGTTACTTGTGTAACCCTGGTTCCCTGAATAGGGAAAGAGACACTGCGTTAGAACGCGGTGGGAACGCCTCTGCGTGATTGCGTCGTGAAGCACATGTGTAAACTGTCCAAAAGCGTGACGGAACGTCATAGGCGGGTGACGTCACTGACCAGGAACTATAAAGCACCCCTGAAAACAGAGAACGCCAACTTCTGATTGGATGAAGCAAGGCGCTCTCAGGCATGCTGGGAGTATGGCAGGGAGACGCAGCGTCTCGTTCCCTATTCAGGGAACCAGGGTTACACAAGTAACCCGAGACGTTCCCTTTCAAGGGAACTCCCGTTGCGTCAGAATGCGGTGGGAACGTTATACTCACTACGCCATAATCTCAAATGCCTGAGTGTATCAGGACCAGAGAACAGAAGACCCCGGAGTGGAGTCAAGATCTAGGTTATAAAACCTAATAAAAGTGTGATAAGAAGACCACCCAGCTGCAATACAAATATCATGCAGGGAGACTCCTGAAATCAATGCTTTGGAAACAGCCATACTCCTGGTAGAATGAGCCCGGACAGCCAGAGGAGATGGCTGCCCAGCAGACTCATATGCAAGTGAGATAGCCTCAACCACCCACTTGCTCATCCTCTGCTTAGATGCAGGAAAACCTTTCCTAGGTGACCCATAACAAACAAACAGTTGGTCTGATTTACTACACAGGGCAGCTCTGTGGACATAAGCATCTAAAGCCCTAACTGGGCAGAGCAGATTGAGTTGTTCCTGATCAGGATTAAAAAATGGTGGAGGACAAAAGGCCTGCAGCAAAATCGGCCCAGCAATATTAGTCGGGACCTTGGGCACATAACCGGGTCTTGGGTGAAGGAATGCTTTAACCATGCCCGGAGCAAATTCCAAACAGGATGGAGCAACCGAAAGAGCCTGTTAGTCTCCACTTCTCTTGAGAGATGAAATGGCTAACAAAAAGATAGTTTTAAGAGTGAGAAACTTCTCATGAACCTCTTCAAGTGATTCAAAAGGATGAAGGGTAAGACCCTCTAGCACAATAGCTAGGTCCCAAGCCGGTGTTCTTGTGCGCTGAGCAGGCTTCAGCCTCAAAGTTCCACAGAGAAATCGAGTAACCAAAGGATTTTTCCCCAACGTCAAACCCTCAATGGGTAGATGATATGCAGAAATAGCTGCTACGTACACTTTCAAAGTGGATGGAGATAATCCAGTGGAGAAACGTTCTTGCAAGAACTCAGGAATAGCACCAACAGCACAACTAGCTGGGTCAAAATTATTTTCTTCACACCAAGAAGAAAAAAATTCTCCACTTAATGATATACAGTCTTCTCGTGGAAGGAGCTCTGGACTGGAGAATGGTCTCAACCACCTCGGTAGAGAGACCTGAATCTATGAGTTGAGCCCCCTCAGGGGTTCCACAACTCCGGATGAGGGTGAAATATCATGCCTCCTGCCTGTGACAGGAGGTCTCGTCTGACAGGGATCTCCATAGGGGGACCATCTAGAAGGGACACAAGATCCGAAAACCAAATTCTGGTCGGCCAGTCTGGGAGGAAGTGTTTGAGAGCTCGAAACACTGCCATAATTTCCAGCCGATTTATGTGCCAGGAAAGTAGATGGTCCTCCCATAAACCCCGGGCTGAGCGACCACTCATGATCGCTCCGCAACCCATGAGAGAAGCATCCGTTGTTAGCATTACACGACGACAAGGAACTCCCAACACGAGGGATTTCCCCTCGGGGAGAACCCCTTGGTCCTGAGCCACCACTGCAAAGGTCTCATGTACAGTAGGCCAAAAGGTATCATGTTGGACGCTGCTGCCATGAGACCTAACAGTGTCTGAAACTGTTTCACAGTGAGTGACTGGCCTAGTTTTATCGCATTCACAGCTGAGAGAACTGAAGCAATACGGGCAGGCAACAGACGAGCCTGCGTATTCTTCGAGTCCCATATCACGCCTAGAAAAGTGGTCGTCTGAGAAGGAATGAGCACACTCGTTTTGGCGTTGAGCCTGAACCCCAACCTTCTCATATGGGCAATGTGACGTCTCAGTCTACGCTGTGCGTCTTGTTGGGTGTGTGTGATTTCTTAGGTGCCGTCTGGAGGGGGCGTGGCCGACACACCTGACACTCATTGGATGCGGAGTTAAATGCCACTGAGACTAGTTGTGCATGGGCTTTTGGCTGAATGGTCGTCTGGTTCCAGCATGGGGGTAGATGGCCTGCGTTATGCCGAGCGTCATGCCGAGCGTCCTGCCTGGCCCTAAAACGCTTTTTCATTTATATTATATTTATGTTTTTGTGTAAAATAAATGCCTTTTGCAAAGAATCGGCGCGTCTGGTCTCCTATTTGCTGCAGTCTAAGAGCCGGCTGTAACAAATGGGGGCTCGTCCGTAAATTGCATTGTATTGGTTAAGGTGTTAATAACGTTATTATGATTTTCGTTTGATTAATTTGATTGTGTTTGGGGTAAAGAAATCGGAAATGGTAGGAGACGGACGCAATAATCAAAGCAGTTTGTTCACATTTTCATAGGTAAGTCTGGGTAGGTTACAAGATGAGATTTGATTCATTCCCCTGTTAGGCTTTAGCAACGCTTAGCGTTGGTTTATTGTTTTTGTTTTTTTATTTTTGTGCAGACTCCTGGGTTGAGTACACGGCCGTGGTTTGTGGATTGGGCAGATTTGCTCATTTCTCGGCCAGCGGTATTTGTGTTTAAAGGCGCTCGACTCTGGGGAGTTGCATGAAGATTAGGTTTAGGAAGTATAGTGGGGTGGAATGGGTGTAGTTTAGCGAGGGGAATTATGAATTATTTCTCATCTGGGTTGACCATATATTTTTTTTTTGCCTGTGAATTTGTGAATTAGAAATTTAAGAATGGCATCCATTGGAGATTTTATTAAAGCTCCGTCTGAAGGATTATTAAATTCATTAGATAAAGGGCAATTGTGGGAACTTGTGGAACATTATGGGATTACAGAATTAGATAAACGCTTGAAAAAGAATGAGTTAAAAACCGCTTTGAAAGCAAAGTTGAGTGAGAGAAATATTTTGTCCATTTCGGATTTTGGGAAGACGAGAGAGTTGGTGGATATATTTTCAGGCTTATCGTTTGATCAGAGAAAAGAGATTCTTGAAATGCAGCAAATACATGATCGAGAGATGGCTAAGGTAGTTAAAGAGCGTGAATTTGAATTGGAAAGATTAAAAATGGATGATATGTTTAAACAACGCGAAATTGAATTATTACAGCTTAAACATGCTCAGCATTTGGAATCTGAAAAGTTGTCCAGGGAATTTGAGTTACAAGTGCAAAGGTTAAAATTGATCGGTGAAGGTAAATTAGCTCCTGAAGGGGCACCTCTGAATGAAAGTTTCTCGCGTGCATTCGATGTGGTAGGTAACTTAAAATTGCTCCCAAAATTTAATGAACGCGATCCCGATGTTTTTTTCTCCTTGTTTGAGAGTATTGTGGAGGAACGCAATTGGCCGGTTACGGATCGGGTAGTGATGCTTCAAAGTGTCATTACAGGGAGAGCACAGGAGGCTTATATGGCACTTACGGTGGAGGATCGAAAAGATTATTATAAAGTTAAGTCTACCATTTTGAAGGTGTATGAATTAGTTCCAGAAGCGTATCGCCAGCGCTTCAGGAATTGGCGAAAAGGGGATTGGCAGACCCATGTAGAAGTGGGAAGGGAGCTGACTGTGCATTTTGATCGGTGGTGCGCCGCGTCGAATGTAAGTACTTTTGAGGAGTTGCGGGATTTGATTTTGTTGGAGCAATTTAGGAACATCGTTACTGACAACATTGCTACCTATATCAATGAAAATAAACCCAATACGGTTGCTGAAGCGGCGGTATTTGCGGATGAATTTATTTTAACCCATAAAAGTAGATTTGTTGATGCTCGTGCAGGTAGTGGCATTAGCCACCGAGAAAATTTGTCTCTGCAACGTTCACGAAAATTTGATGTGCCTCCTGTTCAGAGGCCGGTTAGTTTTGCGCGTGGAAAAACAGATGTGAATGTTTGCCATTATTGCTTAAACACGGGACATTGGAAAAATGAATGTCCAGTGTTGGCGGAAAAGCTGAGATCGCGAAGTAAAAAGGTAAATTCTGCTTCTGCATTATTAGTAGAGACATTGTCTACTTCTGTAAATTTGGAAATGCTCCCTGATTCTGTTGAATTAAAGACTCTAAAGACTGATCCTGAGTATTCTCCGTTTATTACTGACGGTTTTGTGTCTTTACCTGATGGTTTTGACAAGGTACCAGTAAGGATCTTGAGAGATACTGGGTCTTCTGAATCGTTTATTTTAGAGTCTATGCTGCCTTTTTCTGCCGCCTCAAGTGCGGGGAAAAACGTATTGATAAGGGGAATAGGGCTACAGATCTTGTCAGTTCCACTGCACAAAGTTAACCTAAAATCTGATTTAGTCGAAGGAAAGGTAACATTAGGAGTGCGTCCATCACTGCCTGTGAGTGGTGTTTCTGTAATTTTGGGAAATAATTTGGCAGGGGGGCGGGTGTGGCGAGATGTTGTCCCTTCACCTGTAGTTTCGTTTACGCCGTTGAAAGAACAAGCTATCGCAGATATCGCAGCATTCATTAAAACGTGCCACATTTGCCAGGTAGTGGGTAAACCCAATCAGATTTTGAAGCCTGTACCGTTGTGTCCGATACCCATAGTAAATCAACCTTTCGAGCACATACTGGTNGATTTCTCATAGTGACTTGGTAGCTGCGCAGCAGAAAGATCCTGCTTTACGAGCTCTGTTCGCTGCTGTAGTGCGGCCGGAGGAGGTGGAGAGCGTGGTAAACGGTTATTTTATACAGGAGGAGTTGCTGTTGAGAAAGTGGAGTCATCAAAACGAAGATTCTGGTGGTGAGGCAATAATTCAGGTAGTAGTGCCTGGTCAGTTTAAGGAGGCGGTATTAGGTGCTGCTCATGGTGATGTGGCGGGCCATTTGGGAGTGAAAAAAACTTATCACCGGGTTTTGCAGCAATTTTATTGGCCTCGTCTTAAAAAAGATATCGCAGCATTCATTAAAACGTGCCACATTTGCCAGGTAGTGGGTAAACCCAATCAGATTTTGAAGCCTGTACCGTTGTGTCCGATACCCATAGTAAATCAACCTTTCGAGCACATACTGGTTGACTGTGTTGGGCCGTTGCCTCCGTCTAAATCGGGCAATTTATATTTGCTCACAGTTATGTGTCAAACAACTCGTTATCCCGCGGCATACCCTTTGCGTAAGATCACCACTAGGGCTGTGGTCAAAGCCTTAACGCAGTTTATCTCTATTTTTGGTATACCAAAGATTGTTCAGAGCGATCGAGGTACCAATTTTATGTCTGGAATGTTTGCGGAGATTCTGAAACAGCTTGGGGTAAAACACAACCAGTCAAGCGCGCGCCATCCTCAGAGCCAGGGGGCGCTGGAACGTTTTCATCAGTCCCTAAAGTCGCTGTTACGCGCTTATTGTGTCGAACTGAACAGGGATTGGGAGGACGGGTTGCCTTGGTTAATGCTTGCGGCTCAGGAGGTGACCCAGGAGAGTTTAGGGTTCAGTCCAAACGAGCTAGTTTTCGGTCACACGGTACGGGGGCCACTTGCAGTTTTGCAAGACGACTTAAAGGGCAAAGAACCGCCTCAAAATTTATCCGATTATGTTAATGGATTTCGTAGGCGTTTGTTTCTGGCAGGACAAAAAGCGCGAGAACATCTTGTCAAGGCGCAGATAAAAATGAAGAGGCTATTTGATCGCCGTACGGAATATCGTGTGTTTAGTCCGGGGGATCAAGTATTAGTATTGTTGCCCCATCCCGGATCTCCGTTTGGGCAAAATTTTCTGGTCCATATACAGTGGTATCGAGAGTGTAGCAACATGATTATATAATTGCTACTCCTGATCGAAAGAAATCTAACCAGCTTTGTCATGCTAATTTGCTCAAACCATATTTTTCTCGCAGTAATGAGCTGAAGATAAGTCCCGTTTCCGTTGTTGCCACAGCGGAGAAGCCTTTGGATTCTCTTTGGGTGAGTGAGGGTGTTAAGGCACCTGGAGACGGTGAGTTGTTGCCGCGTCTGAGGAATTCTGAAACGCTTGGGAATTTCGATAGTTTATTGCAACATCTGTCTGGAGAACATAAATCCGAATTAATTCGGTTAGTGAACGAATTCCCCAGTTTATTTGGAGATGTGCCATCGTGCACGCATCTGATCCATCATGATGTGGACGTTGGTGATGCACAGCCAATTCGGCAGCGTTTTTATCGAGTCCCGGTTGAGAAACGGAAAGTATTGGAATCTGAAGTCCAGTATATGCTTGATAATGGCATAGCCCAACATTCGTTCTCTAGCTGGGCATCGCCCTGCTTGTTGGTGCGAAAATCAGACGGTACGTATAGATTCTGTACTGATTACCGTAAGTTAAATAAAATAACCAGGCCCGATGCGTTTCCTCTTCCTCGCATGGAAGACTGCGTTGACCAAGTTGGTGCATCTAAGTTTGTGAGTAAGTTGGACCTCCTAAAAGGGTACTGTCAGGTGCCGTTAACCAAACGGGCCCAAGAAGTAAGTGCTTTTATCACGCCATCAGGATTATACTCATACTCTGTTATGAGTTTTGGGTTGCGAAATGCACCGGCAACCTTCCAAAGATTAATGAATCGGGTGGTTTTGGGGTTGGATGGTTGTGCCGTCTATTTAGACGACGTTATTATATTCAGTGATAATTGGGGACAGCATCTGCAGCAGATCTGTTAAAAGGTTCTACGAAATTCGAATGGACTTTGAATTGTCAGAGAGCTTTTGACAATGTGAAATTGTTATTGTCGACATCCCCAGTCCTGGTAGCACCCCAGTTTGACCGTCCTTTTAAAATTCAGGCGGACGCAAGTCAGGTAGGAGCTGGGGCAGTTTTGTTACAGTCAGATCAAGATGGAGTGGATCATCCTGTATGCTTCTTTTCGCGGAAATTTAATGTACATCAGCGAAATTATTCAGTAATCGAAAAAGAAGCTTTGGCTATGATCTGGGCGCTCCAGCATTTTGATGTCTATGTGGGGGGAGGCGCGGAGGTGTTGGTGTACTCTGATCATAATCCTCTGACATTTTTGCATTCGTTACAGAGCCCAAACCAACGGTTGATGCGGTGGGTTTTGTTTTTACAACCGTATAACTTGAAGATGCAATACATCAGAGGAGTTGATAACGTGATGGCCGATGCATTATCTCGCGCATTTGATGCGGTCGCGTAATGGTTGATTCTTAATGTGGTCTACTTTCCCTTTGCTCTCTACTATTTTTCTCTATCACCTTAAATTGCTTTCAGGATCCGGATTGCTGGGGATGAAGATGGTTGG
>RJVU01030221.1:22574-34946 GCA_003731715.1 Anabarilius grahami
TACTATGCATAGCTCAAGAGATTTAGTAAAAATGTGGCAGAAAATATCAGCTAGTTGCTCTGCACAATTTTTAAGAATCCGACCCCCAATACCATCAGGCCCCGGGCTCTTCCTCTCATTCACCCCTTTAAGAAGTTTAACAACCTTTCCTCTGTCGACATGCAGATTATTTGGGGACTCAGTGACAGAGCTTCTCAACACAAACAATTCGTGGTTAAAATCATGTAAATTAAAACGATTATAAAAAGTATTGAGTTCATTAGAGAAAACAAAGTCAGAATCGTGGTTACTGATTTTAACAATTGGGCTTTTGTTTGAACTCATCCCTATCATAGATTTGACACCCTCTCAAGCCGGGCGAGAGTGTCCAGAGGAGAAGAGATTCTGCACTTTAATTATATGATTATTTTTAATATTTCTTTTTACTTGTTTTTGAAGATCTTAATACAAGTTCATATCTCCTTGGTTGAAGGTCTTATTTCTCTCAACTATGGCCTTTTTAACATCTTTAGAGAACCATGGTTTATTGTTAGGAAATGTATAGCATGGTCTGCGGGGAATGGTCAACTCTTCACAAAAGGTTACATAAGCAGACACAGTTTCGGTAAGTTTATTCAAGTCCACGCATGCGTCTTTAAACACTTCCCAGTCGGTGCACCTCAGGCACTCCTGGAGGCACTGGGTGGAGTCATCTGACCAAACTGGAACAGTTCGACGTTCAGGTTTGACCCTTTTAAGAATGGGTTGATAATAAGGCGTCAGATATATAACGTTGTGGTCGGACGTACTGAGTGGGGCTTTGCGGAGGGATCTATAAGCGCCTTTGATTGATCCAAAACACATTTCTAAGCGTCTCGTGCGCCTTGTGGTACAGGTCACGTATTGCTCAAATCCACACAACGATTTTGCAGGATTGCAGTGATTAAAGTCTTCCATTAAGAGATTAGGTGCGTCCGGCAAAATCCTCTGTAGCCTCCGCACAGTATTCGAAATCACCCGAGTTGCTGCGTCAGCATCAGCTCGTGGGTGGATGTAAACAACTGTCACAAATAGCTGTGGGAATTCCCGTGGCAAATAATACGGCCGCAGTGACACGGATAAAAGTTCAATATCAGGAGTGCACAGCGTTTCCCTGACCACCACACTCTTGTACCAATTTGTGTTTATATATAAACACACTCCTCCACCAAGTGACTTACCGGTCACGGCAGGGTCTCGATCAAGCCGTAGTGGCTCTCCGAAGCCAACGAGTTCAAATTCTGTATTGGAATGCATTGACTTAAGCCACATTTCCGTGAGGGCGATGAGGCAAGAATTTTTATACTCCTCCAAGAACTTCACGTTAGCCCTAAGTTCGTCGATTTTACTGTGTAGAGACTGAATATTGGACAGCGTAATTGTGGGAAGGGGGATTCAACGAGGACCTTCTCTCTTTAGCCTCTGGCACACGCTGCCACGGCGTCCCCTTTTCTTTAGGCTGTGAGGCTTATTTGCATTCCCCAAGGGTGGCTTTTGTCGAACCATCTCTTCAGGAAACACTGATGATAGATCGATTGACCCCATGCCCGAGTTTTGAAGCAGGAGAAGAAAGTTGCGGCTGTATCGGATACCATCACCTACCACATGTCCCCACGACAGGTGAAGCAACAAGGTAAAAATCAAAAAGTATCCCAGTCCAGTCATCTTGAATCACGGTGCTGCACAATAATGTGCACTTAAAACGTTAACTTTGTTGATTACACGAGTTCACCTTCAGTTAATGCCACACGATGTACTTGTAGAAAAAATAAGTAAAATTCACGCTGAATTCAACATCCAGGGAAAGGTCTGCTCCATAGTTACAGACAATGGCAGTCATTTTGTTAAAGCCTTCCAAGAATTTGGAAATATGAATCCAGAAGAACACACTTTTCACGATTACACAGATGGTCGCTGTGCTGCACACACACTAAATCTCATTGCCACACATGACCTGGAAAAGGCTGCATCACAAGATGTCTCACAAAAATTGTACAGAAGTGCCTTGGCAAAATGTGCTGCCATTTGGAATAAGGCCCATCGCTCCCCAATAGCAGCTGAGGTGTTAGAAGACATTGCCAACATGAGGAGCATTACATTTACATTTACATTTATGCATTTGGCAGACGCTTTTATCCAAAGCGACTTACATTGCATTATACTATACAGGGATAGTATGTGCAATCCCTGGGATCGAACCCATGACCTTGGCATTGCTAGTGCCACGCTCTAACCACTGAGCTACAGGAAAGCTGTCCCATTCATGACCTGATGGAGCTCAGAGTATCATGCCATTGAAAAGATAGTGAGTCTCACTGATGCCCAACTGATTGAAGTTTTGAGAATACACAGATTACAAGCACCAAAGCAGAAGATGAAATACGAAACTATCTCTAAGATCCATGCAAGACTTTGGATGCATTGAAGCTCTATCCAATCATCAAATCCCTCTTCTTGAAATACAACACCACCCTGCCTTAAAGTGCTCCTGTAGAATGACTGTTTAGTCAGGGAGGGCTAATTTTCACTCCACTGCGTGGCTGCATGACAGATGAGCATTTTGAGCACACGCTGTTGCTGCATTACAATTGCCCTTATTGGGCTCAAATTGGAGAGTAAATGTTAAATGTTGGAGAGTAAACATTTCACAGTAAAAGTGAATGTAATGCTTTAATTTCTTTGTAGTGTTTCTACTACAAATTCAGTTGCTGCTCCCTAAAATTTGAAAAATGGAATGAATGATAAGCACTTTGAGTATGTTCTTGTTGCATTAAAATGACACTTATTGGTTTTATCGCAGCTAATTAATATTGAATTTATTTTGGTACATTTAAACACTTTTTTTAAAAAAGATTGTCTGAATTTTTTTTAAATAAATGCTGTGGAAAACTGATGTTAAAAATAAAATGTAGCAGAAAACCAAATCTATGATGGGTAGAGGTCATTTTTATTTAAGTTAATATGGTCCTTTGTGTTAAAGAAGTGTCCTCTTATTGGTCAGAGTTTTCTTAGAATCATCCAAAATGATTGACAAGTTTGCTCCATGAGCTTATTGTGTCTGTATTTGTAAATGTTGAGACACACGCAAACACTATATGAATGTAGCTGTCATTTCCGCTGTTAAATTATATACTAAATTCATATTAATGCTGTGGCAAATAGAAACGCACACACTCTCTCTGCATGTCCCAGTGTTGTCTAGTAGACTGTGTCAGTGTGTCAAGACCATATATGAATTTTATAATGAAGCAGAGCAGGAAAAAGGCTTCGTCAGGACAACATTCTCGCACAGAGAAGTGCAATTACACAACATTTAAGATGAAGAGGCGCTCGTTGGTTTTCAGCTATGGTAAATAAAGTGCTCATCACAGAATCAGACACTACCGCATTTTATATCACATTTCCCATTATGAATTATGATATAATTTGGCTCGTTGGTCCGTTAACTGGGTCAGATTGCTTTGGGTGCTTTCACACTTGGTTCAATTGCCTGGACCGAACCCGAGTTTGATTTAAGTCTTCCACTTTTTTCACAAAACCTTTTTGCTCTCTAGAAACCCAGTCAGTTTGGGTTAAAATTCTTTAAAAGAGCTAGTATTAGCATTATAAACATATGAAATTAAATTAAGGACATGCATCAGAAAAATTGGGAATGCTGGACAATAAATATATGAATATAACAGCTTGATTTTGCAGTGTTGTCTAATGTCCACTGAAACAAAAGTGTCCAAAAGTGGGAATTATGGGATAACAGACACAGCAATGCATCATGAATTATAAGATCATTATGTTTGTATCGTGATCCATTAAAACATACAATATATATATATATATATTTAAATTCAGACCTAGATATTATTACTATTACTCCACTAGGTCTGAAATATATTGTTCGCTGCAAACATGATGATCTTAAATATATTAATTATTAATTTACTATTAATAAATGTGTAAAGTTGCATAAAATGGAAATACTCAATAAAGTAGGCTATTACCTCAGATGGCTGGTTGGATTCCACAACTGGTAAAATGAAACATATATAAGACAATACAACATTTACTGTGGGAGCATACAATTTACTGGTGACTTAATTTAAAAAACTGTTCTATTGGGCTTCTGATTTGGCAATGAAATTCACCGATTTTGGGTGCGTAAGATGTGAAGGATTTATTTATTTATTTTTATTAAACTTTTAAAATTACAGAATTCAATAGCAACACAATTCCACACATTTCCACATTTTTCAAGTATACAATGAAAGAACAATAGTTTAAAAAAATAAAGAAATAAATAAAAAATTAAAAGGGCATCACAAATGTTAAATTCATTTAGCAAATATACAGTTCTTTGGGCTTTTCGTTTTTTTGAAAACTTTATAGATTCTAAATAACCTTTAAAGACTGTTTGAAAATGAGCAAAATTGGGTTTCGAGTTATTCCATTTAGATTGATGAATGAAACATTTTCCCAATAACAAAAACAAATCGACAATATATATTATTCTTTTGGAAAAGTCAAGTCAAGTCACCTTTATTTATATAGCGCTTTTTACAATGCAGATTGTGTCAAAGCAGCTTAACAGTGATAATTGGTACATAATTTTGGCTGCACAGCAGCTCTTAAAGAATAGTGTCAATGCAGGCAGATCAGAAGCACTGTTGAAGTCATAAGTCATATTCATGTGAATGAAGTAAAACAGAGGACAAATTTAAGACTAGGTTGCAATTAATTTTAACACTTAGAGATTGTGACATCTCATACCAAAAGAAAGATGTGAAGGATTCAATGGTCCAGTTCGTATTTTCACCCCATAATGACGGCCGCGCTACCGGAGCGCCATCTAGTGGCTGTTACCCAAAAAATATCAGAGTGTCGCCTCTTGGGTTCTATACTCTTTGCTTCCAGTGGCTTTGGCTACACTACAGCTCTCTGCTTGCAGCACACAAATACACATTTTTATCAAATAATACGAATTGCAGAATTGAACTGCTATTAATGACGTATTTTTTGACTGACGTGCTGCAAGCAGAGAGCTGAAGTGTAGCCTTTCTAATTTCTGCTCGCCTTCAGCGTTCTACATTCGCGGCATAAAGGCGCAAGTGCCGTAAACAAAACCAACATTCAAAAATATAAAAGTTAGAAGAGGAACGTTATGCATTTTGCCGCCTTCTCCTGCGCCGTCGGTACTAAGCAACGGAGTAAACAGCTGCTGGTTTGATGATGCAAACGAACCGTGGTTCGGACCCAAATAATATAATGTGAACACAGTCCAGTGCCCAGGGGGAGGGGGGAGCAATCGAACTCGGGTTCGGTCCAGGCAATCGAACCAAGTGTGAAAGCACCCTTAGATGCATTTTAAAAAANATCTTACACAAAAACAATGTTTAATGAACTTCATGTTTATATAAATATCCAAAATTGTTCTAAGGAAATTGTTACTGAACTGCTCTCCTGCTTTTCTTTAATACAGTATGACTCTGTTATTGCCAAACAAGTTAAACTAATATACATTAATTAATCTAAGTTAATTAAATAGTCTAATTTCTACATAAAATATGTCACAATCACAAATGCAGTCTGTCGAAACAAACAGCACTCAAATATGTTTTTGTGTCCTCACTGAATCCACCATGAAAACATTCACAGACTAGGGTGGAAAAAAGTAGGTTTGACCAAACATTTCCAAATTTACTAAATCAAAATGAGTTAAAGCAACACAATTACTGAACCTTTTGTTTTTGCTCAATTTAATTAGTTACAATCTATATGTAGCACTTATTATTATTATTTTTTTATTTTTTTAAGTTGAATCTACCTAAATCATTTTTGTATCATTAATTGAAACTGGGCTGTGCATAGGGCTGGATCAGGAGAGTAAATATTCAAATTAAGTGTTATTTTATGTTTTTCAGTTGTACAGCCACAGTACAGCTATACTAACTTCAGTGAAGTGAGTAACGTATTACTTTTTCATTGCAAACATTTGCTATGCAACAGTCAAGAGTCCATAACCTGTACAACTAATCTTTAATCAGTTGTGTTTAATCAGTTTAATCTATTGACAAATGTTAGGAGATTTCTTTAGTGTGTCATAGCTCTTAAATCTAGTGTTTACTCAACACACGGGGGTAAAATTTACCCAAACTAATTGACTGCAAAAAGTTACCTCAGTTTTATTTAGTAGATTCTATTTTTACAGTGCACCTGTAGTGTACTTAAAACCTTAAAAGTATATTTTTAAAAAGCTCTACCAGCATATGATAAAATATTAAAAAGCTAACTAAAAAGCCTCTTAAGTGCACTTACAGAGGACTTTCATTACTATGTTTCTTAACACACTTAAAGGGAATGTCTGGTGTGAATCGCTCTCCTGCCAAAGCATCTCAATCACTTGAGGTCAAGACTTGGACTAGGACCACATATGAAGTTGTATTTTCATCTCAGTCTCAATTGGTGGAGAAATGTTTCACTCTCATGTAAGATTTCCTGATAAAATTGGGAAAAAATTTTTCCATCCATGATTGCAAGCTGTCCTGGCCCTGATGTTAGTTGATGTTGGTGTGCTTAAATATATAAATATATATGCAACAAACTGAGATGCACTGTGTATTCTGACACCTTTCTATCAGAACCAGCATTAACTTCTTGAGCAATTTGAGCTACAGTAGCTCGTCTGTTGGATCGGACCACACGGGCCAGTCTTCACTCCTGGGCATCAGTGAGCCTTGGCCGCTCATGATGACCCTGTCGCCGGTTCACCACTGTTCCTTCCTTGGACCACTTTTGATAGATACTGACCACTGCAGACCGGGAACACCCCACAAGAGCTGCAGTTTTGGAGATGCTCTGACCCAGATGTCTAGCTATCACAATTTGGAAACTTAAGACACTTAAAAAATTATTAAAGTTCAAATCAGCAAATTCTTACGTAGGCTAGATGAGGACAGGAAGTCCTGGCGTGTTTTTTTGTGTGTTTTTTTTTGGACAAATAGTTAAGTTGTTGACCTATATTGCACAACCCACCTCAGAACATATCAGACCAACATCAGACATGTTTGGTGAAATGTTTGCGATGTTTTCGAAAGGTAGGCTAAACTTTCTTATATTTTGTCTGACATTTACCTTTTAGCCTTAATGTATTATTTTATTATTTATTTTAAGTTTATTTGCTTGTTGTTTTAAAACCAATTCATGAATAAATATCAATGTCAATGGCTTGCAGGATTTAAAAAAAACATTATGACATTATGGTGGCAGTGAAAGTCTCATGTAACTAAACTAAAATGTTTCTAAATATTTCTTTAAAAAGAGATCGCTGAATTGGAGGAGGTGCAGGTAGGTGGACAGTTAGATATGCGCGTGCGTGTCGCACATAACATAGGTCTAATATAGCCTGAGTATATTCCTTTTTCTTTTCTTTTTTAGAGACAGCTCACACACACTTAAATTACCGTTTTATCATTTCACAGGGTTTACAGGGTTGAACTGGGTGAAAGTTCAGTGACATTTTCTTGTATTGATAATAAAACATCTCATAGCAGTAATCTAAACAAAATGTTTAGTACATAATTTGGGATTTTAAAAGTTAAATAATTAATACACTGTAAGAATCATGTACTGTATCTGGGCGTGTATTTCACGCAGTAATTTGCTACACTAAAAATGGCTTGTTGATCTTACAATAAGGTTTAATTTGTTAACAGTTAGTTAACATGAACTAACAATAATTCTACAGCATGTATTAGTCTTAGTAAATGTTGTAATTACTATTGACTAATACATAATGGACTGTAAACTAATATGAACCAACAATGAACAATTTTAATTAGATTATCTAGTGTGTGTGTGTTAAACTTGGTTGTGTGTGTGTGTTAAACTTGGTCTTGTTAGGTTTTTTTGCTTTGGTTGTTTGTTTTTAGTGGTGGTGGTGGTCATTACCGTTGTGCCGAAGAGTGGAGCTTACAAGTGTTCTTGATTGTCTGAAGGGGAAGGAGAGGCCTTACACAGACTGCTATAAATTATAAGCATAAATGACAGCCTGCTGTTATCATTCCTCAGTATATGGTTAGTGTGGAGTGTGTTTGTTGGTTGACAACCTTTGCCTGTGTTCTGGAAGAATGACTTGATCTGAGACATGAGTGAGATGTTTTGGTAGATTTAGTGCTTTTGAATGTGAAATTAACTCCTGTGCCTTGCTGAAAGTTGGTTAGGAGAACTGCGTGAAAAGTTTTGAAAAGTGACTTAAGTATTGAGAAATGTGTCCTAAAAAAATAATAATAAAAAATGTAAACCTAAATATAAATATAAAAAAACAAACAAACATGAAAACCAAAAAGATATAAATAAAATATTAATAAAACTAAAATAGAAACGTTCTCGGTTAACAACATAAGCTTTGGTTCCCTAAGATATGTCGTTTGTCTTATTATATTATTATTAATATTAATAAGACAAGACGCATATGGGGAAAACTAATTTTTCTCTGATTCTGAAGCCTTTATACAATCACGCAGTGCAATAGCCTGCACGGCTATTGGTTCGTAAAGTAAAGTAAACGAACCAATGACAGCGCAGAGTCGCACAAACCAATGGTGAGCGAGCCCGCCAAAAGGGGCGGGGTATCGGGCTATATAAGCGACGGCATGAGCGTGGCAAAGTATGCAGTACTCGTTCCGTATCTAAGGGAACCGAGGTTACGTTAGTAACTGAGTACGTTCCCTTGCGATACTACACGAGTACTGCGTTGTTCGTCTTATTATATTATTAGTAATATTAATAAGACAAGACACATATGGGGACAGTACAATCAGTCCGTGCTATGCAGGGGGATGACCGAGCATCGGCGCAGAGCACTTGAAAAATGGCTCGCAAAAGATACTCATGAGACAGGATGGCCCAGACAACGGGGACTGAAACACTGTAGTCATCCTCCCAAGTCCATAAACTAGGGCACCAGTAGGGCCTAGGGTGCATATAGAGGGCACAGAACATAGTTACACCTGGACGTGGTCAGGGTCGTAAAGGAAAATCATAAGCTGGTCACAGCAGGGAGGCTCATGCAAAAAGGACCTGCGTCTGAAGCGCAGGGACATCTAGATTATAAAACCTGACAAATGTGGACGGTGAGGCCCAGCCGGCCGACGCAGGACCACGCCCGCTAGGAGGCCATACCTCTTGTGGAATGCGCTCTTACACCCAAAAGGGCATTGAAGGCCTAAGGAGGAGTAAGCGAGTGCTATAGCGTTCGACTATTCATATGGAAAGCCTGGGCTTCTTGACTGGAAGACCTTTAGTGTGGCCACTGAAGCAGGCAAAAAGCTGTTCCGCCTGATGAAAAGAGGTGGAACGGTCAATGTAAGTCCACAGGGCCCTGATAGGACAGAGTAGGTTCAACTCCTGTTCATCCTCAGAAGGAAGAAGAGCGGAGAGAACGACCATCTGCGCCCTAAAGGGAGTAGAAAAGACTTTCGGGACATATCCATGTCTTGGTTTCAGGGCGACTTTGGAGTCGTTAGGCCCGGATTCAAGACACAAGCGGCTCACAGAGAGCACCTGTAAATCTCCCACACGCTTAACCCATGCTAAAGCAAGCAATAGGGCAGTTTTCAGCGACAGGGGCCGTAAGTCTGCAGTCTGGATTGGTTCAAAGGGAGGACCTTTAAGGCCTCTAAGAACCACAGAAAGGTCCCAGGTAGGAACCGTGAGGGGACGAGGGGGATTCAACCTCCTGGATCCCCTCAGGAAGCAAACAACAAGGTCGTTTCTCCCTATCGACTGCCCCGCTATAGGAGCATGAGAGGCTGCTATAGCTGCGACATAGACCTTAAGGGTAGAGGGAGTACGGCCCCTATCTGGGATATGTCACAAGTCAATGGGTCATCGCCCCGGGTTGTACACCAGGCGTCAAAGATGGCCCATTTAAGAGAATAGAGACATCTTGTAGACGGAGCTCTAGCTTGAGAGATAGCGTTTAAGAGGCTTGCAGGCTCCCATTGAGAAACCACACATGAAGGTTTCACAGCTCGGATCTGGGGTGCCATATTGTCCCTCTCTCTTGAGAGAGGAGGTCCTGTCTAAGAGGGAATGGTCATGGCTCCATGGGCGATAGCCGATATAGCTCAGAGAACCATGGTTGGGTCCTCCAAAAAGGGGCCACCAGGAGGACCTTGTGAGCACCTTCCCTAATTCGTCTGATTACTTGGGGGATCAGCGCGATTGGGGAACAAGCATAAAGGAGGAGGCTGGGCCAGTCGTGGGCCAGCGCGTCCCTGGCTTTTGAGAAATATATTGGGCAGTGATGATTATCCTCTGAGGCAAAGAGTTCGACCTCTGCCCTTTCCTGAAGACGTTCCAAATTTTTTGGACTGTGCGGGGGTGGAGTGATCATTCCGCTGAGGGAAGGTTGCTCCGGGACAACATGTCCGCCCCTGAGTTTTCCCCATATGCATCTTGTCTTATTAATATTAATAATAATATAATAAGAAGACCGACGCAGTACTCGTGTAGTATCGCAAGGGAACTAAAAATAACACTGGTCTGGCCACCTATATAAGGAAGTGATTGACGATACTAAGCTTTTTTGAAACTATATGATACAGATACTTTTTTTTATCATTTTAATAATACTAATTACCGATACTGATTATTCCTTAAATGGGTATGTGATTTTTCAAAGTAAACATTTATTTTTAAAACAAAACATCATTACACTTAAGGGCAAATCAAATCTACATGACACACACTGGCCATTAATAACAAATCACAAAAGCAACTTTGAGCACAATTAAATAAAAGTGTTTGTACCAATAAATATTGTGATTAAATAATAAGAAGAATATCCAGCGACTCACCGCGCCTCAAAACATCGTCCAAAAGAGGTGCGTAGACCAAAAAAGCCCAAACACTCTAACAATGAGGGTTTTTTTTGGCATTGAGAAAGGTCACAACATGACCAAAACATTTGCCATTTTTTATTAAAGTAGAGGTGTTATCTCGCAATTGTTGGTTTCCCTCATTGTTAAAGTGTGCGGGCTGATTAAATAACAATAACATAGAAATATTGTAATTAAATAACAAATAAAAGAATTTATTACAATATAAATATGAATAAAAAATAACATACCAACAACATAAAACATGCACTTTCTTGCACTTCAACTTTCTACATGTTCAACTATTAAGGCTTCCTGACAGCAATGTTCAGAAACGCCCAAACCCCTTTTCATATAAGTGTAGCCCATGCGGCTCGCTTATGCCCAGCGTGATGTGCGGCCAGCGACACCGGGTATTAAAACTTGGTCTGCGTTGTGTCACGTTGTGTGGATGCAGAAACAGACACGGGACAGCAAGCAGTCGATTCACTGGATCTTTTTTACTCTCTCTCTGTATAATAGAGACATAAGCAGCCTCAGATTGAGTGGCCCTTATAACACTCTCTTCCATCGAATCACATTTCAAAAGGGGCAGAGAAAACATGAACATAAGGAAAATAATAATATACAGAAAAACATACCTGTATAATAGAGACATAAGCAGCCTCAAATTGAGTGGCCCTTATAACTCTCTATAAAACAAATGATGCGCCTCCATTACCATGTGCTGGTCTCACATAAAAGACAGAAATATACCTCAAAGAATGTAAAATGAAGAAAATAGTCCCAAGGACAGATAAAATAATACTTTACACATAAGTTTGGGTGGAAATAAAGATATAAAAGATATAATTAACATATGGATTAAATAAAATTAACAGGATGACAAAAGAAACCTACCTCTTCCATTGAATCACAGTTCAAAAGGGAAGAGGAGGAGACAGGACAGGAAATTAGGTCATACTGTGACCACGCAACACTTAAAGGAGAAGCGCACCTTTAGATCAGGTATCATAAAAACGTATAAAAGAACAATTTTGTGTGAATTATAACAATATTTAGCAGTATACTTTGTATACCTGTTACATAAGCTTACATGAAAAATGTAGTCATGTTTTTGAGTACACTTTGTAAAGAACACTTCCTAATAGTAGTATTTTCTTACATTCTCACATTTCTTTAGTGCTCTTAAGAGATGTATCTTGGCACCTTGCTATGTTTTTTTCTACAATTTAAAAGTAGCACCACACCACACTATGTTTCCTTTCTGTTATTCACTCCATCTCTCTCAGTTTCAAATGGAAGTGTGTGTTTCTGTGCTTGTGCGACTGTGTGTGACTGTATGCTTGTATGTAGTTTGGTAGTTTGGCACAAACATTAAACAAAAGCACAGAGAACATTTTAAAGTGATGCAGAAACTCACGTAATTTTATATTACAGTAATATAATTTTAATATAAATATATTTTTTAAAGGAAATGAAA
>RJVU01030221.1:41983-60044 GCA_003731715.1 Anabarilius grahami
AAAATGTTTTGTTTACATTGAATTTATTGGGGTTTTCTGCTTTTTTTTTCTTTTTTTTTCTTATTATTTTTAATTTTTTTTCCTTCCCAAATGTCGAATTATCCCAAAGGATATTGATATTGTCAAGTTAAGATACATCATTACCGGTGGCCACTGGATGCTATTTTTATGTAAGAATAGTTTTGTACTTGTGACTTGTGTATTTTTCTAACGTTTTGTATGATTATATTTTTAAGTATATTTAAGTGTGAAATAAAGATTTTGGACACATTTGACTATCACCCTGTGAGAGACAACAACACATTAACAACCACCTATCCCTCTACTGTGGAGCAAATGGTCATCTCTTCCACGAATGTCCTGTCCAAACTCAAACACACATCTCATTATTAAACCACACTCCAGTGTCAGTTATGTCTGCTACCCTCTCTATAAATCCACCACCGGTCTATCACCGTACCAATTCGTGCTCAGTTTCCAACTGTTTCCCTGGTCAGGAGAGCCTTCAGAAGTTCCAGCTGTAGACCACTGGTTCAAGGAGAGCAAAAAGGTCTGGGACTCAGCTCATGTCCATCTGTAGAGGCTCTTAGGAAGCACAAGAGCCAGGCCAATGTCAGAAGAGCAGACACTAATATACCACCCGGGACAAAAGGTCTCGCTCAACCAGATTCATTCGCCTCTGACTAACCCGCTGCAAGCGGAGTCTCAGATACACTGAACCATTTACTATTGCGCGTCAGATAACCGGCTCAACTTACCTCCACAATACCATATTTCACCCACCTTCCTGAGTTGTGTTGTGTTGAAGAAACTCCATTTAAGTCTTGTGTTGAATCAATCCTCATGTCTGCCTTCATCTGTTGTGACACCTTGCTGCCAGGTAATGATAATTGTATGATTTTGTTCTTTCTAGAAAAGAGCAGTTCTATCACTGGCAGAAGTGTACACAGCCAGAGGATTGAGCGTCTTTGCCAGGACATCTGGTGTGCAGTCACTTCAAATTATTATGCTGCCTTCCAGTGCCTTGAAGAAACACTCACTCTGGACATTTATGATGTACTGCCAACGCTAACTACCATATAAATTCACTATAGATTTAAAGTGACTAATAATACCCCATAGCTATCAGTTAGCTATGATAGTGTGAAATTTAACTTTAATTAGTTGAAAGTGTATTTCATTAATTGAGGTATTGTCATTGTCACTCAATTAAAATATGAATCAGATTTAAACATTGATGATGAACTGAATTAAGATACCCTGTAAAAATGTACATTTAGTTGTGAGTTAAAATAAGTTTGTGCTTTTAACTGAACACTTTAATGGAAATTAAATTGAGTCAATGTAGCTTGTGTTTGTTGATCTTTGTTGGTGATCAATTCTGATCTGTTTTTACAGCATTCAGAGCAACACTAGTGAGGCAGCACAACTGCTGCGGGATGCTCCAGGTTTCCACTGGACCCAGACAGGCTCCTGATACTGTTATGTCAAGACAAGACAGGGTTCAGGCCACGCTCTCATCACTCTTTAGGCCATATGGGTCCAGGGACAGAGTAAGGGCACGGCCCAGGCCTGTCACCACTCCCTGGTGCCATGATTTATTCTGTCTGGTTCAACCAAACACCGGTTCAGTCCCAAGGCCGGAGGAAACAGTGTCTTTGCACTCCGTTGGCCTTAGAAAGCGGCGTGTCAGATTTAAAGGTGCCGTAGAACGTCTTTTTAATATATGTAATATAAGTCTAAGGTGTCCCCTGAATGTGTCTGTGAAGTTTCAGCTCAAAATACCACATAGTTTTTTTTAATTAATTTTTTTTAACTGCCTATTTTGGGGCATCATTAAATATGAGCCGATTTAGGCTGTGGCCCCTTTAAATTCTCGTGCTCCCCGCCCACGGAGCTCGCGCTTGCCTTAAACAGCATAAACAAAGTTCACACAGCTAATATAACCCTCAAAATGGATCTTTACAAAGTGTTCGTCATGCAGCATATCAGATCATGTAAGTATAGTATTTATTTGGATGTTTACATTTGATTCTGAATGAGTTTGATGGTGTTCCGTGGCTAAAGCTAACATTACACACTGTTGGAGAGATTTATAAAGAATGAAGATGTTTATGAATTATACAGACTGCAAGTGTTTAAAAAAATGAAAATAACGACAGTCTTGTCTCCATGAATACAGTAAAAAACGATGGTAACTTTAACCACATTTAACAGTACATTAGCAACATGCTAACGAAACATTTAGAAAGACAATTTACAAATATCACTAAAAACATTGTGATATCATGGATCATGTCAGTTATTATTGCTCCATCTGCCATTTTTCACTGTTGTTCTTGCTTGGTTACCTAGTCTGATGATTCAGCTGTGCACAGATCCAGACGTTAATACTGCCTGCCCTTGACTAATGCCTTGAACATGAGCTGGCATATGCAAATATTGGGGGCGTACATATTAATGATCCCGACTGTTACGTAACAGTCGGTGTTATGTTGAGATTCGCCTGTTCTTCAGAGGTCTTTTAAACAAATGAGATTTATATAAGAAGGAGGAATCAACGGTGTTTGAGACTCACTGTATGCCATTTCCATGTACTGAACTCTTGTTATTTAACTATGCCATGGTAAATTAAATTTTTTATTCTAGGGCACCTTTAAAGACAGTAAATGTTCGTTTAGAGAATTCTTCCCTGCACTGAGAGATAGCAGCAGCTTTAAAATAATGAGAGCCGCTAGAAATAAATGCTTAGTTGACGTACCAATGCCATCAGGTGGTACACCATAGACTATCTGAGGCATGAAAGAGGCTGAACAGGGCAATGGCAGCATCGATTGATGCCATGAAATCAGCAGTTTGATGAACAGGTCATGTCAAAAGGCATGTCAAACTGTACCCTGACATGGGACCATCTGCCCTGTGTTTAAGGCCAAAGGTACAAATCTGTGTGAACATGAGAAGTGCTTGAGAAACGGTCAGTTTGTTTTATAGTATTGACTTTTATACTGTGCTTTCATGAAATCAGTGCTGATGTTGTTTCTAAGGTGGATCTTGAGGATAGTGAATCTGAGTTCAGTGTTGTCATGGACAGGTTTGTTGTGTCTTCCATTTTCTTGACATTTTTCAGTTGATAACAACAGAATGTCCAGTTGTAGTTTTCCCCTCATGTAGTCAATCATTTTATCCCTTCAAGCTGTTATTTGATCATCAAAATTACATATTTAAACTTAAAGCGTTAATTGCTTCATTTAGTATATACACAGATGTATGAATATGCAAAGGTGTCCCCGCCCACATTCACTCACAGCAGCTTGGAGTTCACAAGGTTTACTATAGTAAATGCCACACAATGGCAAGAGGAAATATTGTTTTAATCAATCCATACATGTTTGAACCTGAAAGTGATTCAGAAGAAGAAGATCAAGAGTGAATTATTCAGGCTTTTCTACAAGTCCTTGTGTCAGAATGATAATGTGTTTTCTGCATCGCTCTCGACAGTGTCACACACATTGTAGTATGTCATGATTACACACGTAATGTTGGATAATAAAGTGTTACTGTGATTTAAGGTTGACCTGGAGGACAGTGATTCAGAACCAGAGAGCAATGTTACACAGGTTTGTTTGTTAAATCTCACAATGGGCCTCATTTGGCTCTGAACTCTGGTATATCACAGCTGTATATGTCTGGCTTGTTGTACTTCTTTCTGTCATTGTTATAAGGAGGACTGAGGGAGAGTCATTCACAGTCATAGTACAAGTATTGTAAGGAGAAAAAACCCTCTTCGCATGTTGATCATGTACAGTAAAGCAGTTCTGGCAGGTGACGTTAGTCGAGCTCGTATCAGCTGACCCACATGTAGGAGGATGATTCCTGTCACATTTTAACATGAAAACATGCGATTCACTGTGATACAATGAGTTTTACTTTACTGTTAGTGAACAGAATGGTTATGGACTGCATTGATCTACTCTCACTTCTTACTGTGTTATTCCTAGTGTCAAGGGAGTGATTTTAAAAGGTTCAATATTGTGAAAGATCCGGTCGATCATGTGACTTTCTCTTCAGCCATGTAGAGTCTGAGGACAGTGACATCTTACAGGTTGTTGTCATGCACCGTACACTTTGTTAAAATGTCAAAACAGGAAGTTCTTCTGATATCACTTTGAATGTTTCAGGAATGGAGGGCTTTACGGCAACAGCAGATGCAGAATATGCTCTGTCCCTCAGAACTGATCAAGAAAAGTTGGATTATTTTTGGGGCGTTAATTTTAATAAGAACTCGATCATTTTTGATTCATTTCAAGTGTTTATGACATGATGGCATTTTTTCCTTGACCTCGGTAATGTTAGTATAAATAATTGCATCAATCACTTATTTATACATGTATTATTATAATCTCCATAATTTCTCATAAGACGTGTCCTGTCAAGCAACACTCTTTTGAAACAGGTCTCTAAACATCCATTAGACGTTTTAAATCCAGTGTCATGTTTCCTATAATATCAGGATCAGAAGCAGGAGAACATGAACAGAAACGGTTTGTATTATCTTACCATTATGTTGTATTTTTCAGAGTCCAGTTTAAGGAGCAAATAGCAATGGTGTTGATGTTGAATTTGCACATGGTTTGTCTGAAAACACCACATAGACGTACAAACTACATTACTAGATTTTCACTCCAGGGGCTCTCCAGGGGAGTCCTTGAGGAACCTGCTGATGGCATGCCATTAAAGTTTCCCAGATGATCCCATAAAAACTAGAAGGTTTTGACCATCTGATGTTATGCAGGTAGAAACGGTTTAATATGTGAGGGATAATCCACAGCTAGCTGTGCTTTAAACAGTTTTAATGCATGACATGGAGGCAAAGAAGCGCTTGTACCGTGGTCATTTGCCATCACAACGACATTAATTTTTCTATTGAACAAAGCACATAAATGAAAGCTTGACATAGTAACGTATTCTCCCCTCCATCAATCCTGCTGTTGAGAGGGGCTTGACCACACACTGACGAGAGAAGAAGATGTTAACATGTCTCACAGACAGAGAAGACACATTCATTCTGTGTGGAACAAGACGCTCGTGATGACCACTGACCATCTGACCTGTGTGTTTAGACAAAGACAAAGTAAGTGGACCATCATGAGTTGATGAACTGGTTTGTGTCGCCCACAATCACTGGTTCACCTTTACATCAGCGCTAACACACACTGGCATGAGAGAAAGAGAAAGTCTTTTACTTGAACAATGGTGCTTATTGATTTTAGCAAAAATACCTTTTTATTCACTTCATACGACTTTGAAATCATTTAAGTAACTAACCTAAATTAGGTAAGTTTCACAAGTGTGTGAATCAGATACTTCTGGGGTTCAACAGGGTTGTTTCTGAGTTTTTAAAATGGCCATAAATTATTAGGTAAAAGTGATTTGGATGATGGATGAGGACCCAAAGCCCAAAATGAAGCTATATTTAAACAACTTATATAATCTGTATTTATTGACAAACAAGTGTTACGCAGAGGTGGAAGTAACGGATTACAACTACTCACGTTACTATTAAGAAGCTTTTTTGGGTTTTTGTACTTTTTTGAGCACATTTTTAAATCTTTAATTTTACTTGTACTTAAGTACAAATTAAGCCAAGTAATCTACTTCGCTACAGTAAAATCACATTCTGTTACCGAGTATGCCAACAATTTGAATATTCAAACCTTTGACCGTGTTCTGAAATATTCAGTGTCTGAGAGAGATTGACAGTGACAGTGGGCGGAGCTCACATGAATATTCATGAGCTTCCTGTTTTGTGTTAAAGCGCCACTGAACATGTTAGTGCTGTTCTTGGATCACACAACTGTTTTCGGTGAACTGATTGTGTTTCCGTGTCGAATGAAGTTAAGATTCTTCTTTATTAATAACTGTTTATGAATGCTCAATAGTTTGTAGGTCACATTGTGTCGTGAGAGATACTTTAGCAGTGATTCCAGCCTCTGGTGGTCTATCGTTAGGAAATGAGCCAACAGCCATCGAGTTTGTTTGTTTTAACTGTTTTGATTTTCTTTTAGTTCGTTAGATAAGATAACTTGTATAAATGTATCTGTGGTGGCATAATAAATGCACTTACACAAGAGCGCTTAAGTGTTTTGCTTAATATCTGTTCTAGGTCAGTTGCTTCGTTTATTCTTTGCTGCTAGGAAGGATTTATTTCGTATCTGTGTTTGTCCTATTTTCTACCTTGACTATAATTGTATTTTAATTGATCTTGTTTAGAATAACAGCTGTGTTTGCAGACTTTATTGGTGTTATTGCCCGCACTTAAGCTTTAGTTAGTTTCGGTTTGCAGCCATTCAAGGGTTTAGGCTTTTGCAGTGCTAATTTGCAAGGCAGGCCTAGCTGTTTTCAATCACGTGTTAATAAGCAGTATATTATTGCGTGTGTGCGCTGTCGCGGAAGCATCAGCGGGAGCGTTCAGCCTCCTCGTGTTCGACCGACTCAGGTAAAGACCTTCGACTCTACCTGTGCGACTCCACCGAGCAACGACACCGGTAGGTACTTAAAGGTGGTACAGAGGATCTTTTCGTCGACTGAGTTTTTTAAATGAGCGCATGCGTAAGAACAACCCTCCTCCATTTCGAGTGAACGCCTCCCAAAACTCGTGCACGAGTATTGGAACACGAGTGTTTACCACCGGCATTCGCTGTGTTATTAAGCCGGGCACACATTTAACGACTAGCTAAAACATTCTAAGACTGTGCTCAACATACAGCGATTGTTTCCTGCTCCTGAAGCAGATTTATATACTTTTACATGGAATTTGAACACCGACAGTAATCGCAGACTGAACGCAACTGGCTCTGACTGGACGCGTTTGAGCGCGATCAGTCATAAGTATCAATTTACATTCATAATCGGCCTTACAATCTTTAAGTGTGTGCATGACTTAAAGCCGCGCACACACTTAGTGGATTCATTATGTTGGACTCACCGCAGGTAACTCATAATCTGCAGTTGTTACTCCTGTCTCCTGACAAAAACATTGCATGCGGCGCCTGTGAAGTGTGGAAAGTTACTGGAGCGCGCAGCCGCGCGTCTCTCACAAGAAACGTCATGGCAGTGATTGACAAGCCAGAGGGCCAATCCGCGCACGTCTCTCACAAGGAACGTAATGGCAGTGATTGACAAGCCAGAGGGCCAATCGTTTACGCGATGGGGGCACAAGTCTTCTCATTTCTGACAATTGGAAATATTCGACTCATTCCTCTCTTTGCAACTACAATTCATTTGAGTTTCATGCTATTACAATCTCAATTCCTGTCAAAATTCATATTGTAGTAATTTATCGCCCCCCAGGCCAACTGGGTACCTTTGTGGAGGAACTGGACATGCTGCTGTCCTCATTCCCAGAGGATGGTAGCCCACTTGTAGTTTTTGGCGATTTCAACATTCATCTAGAGAAGCCATATGCTTCAGAATTCCTCTCTCTTGTAGCCTCATTCGATCTCAATCGGCTTATCACCACAAGTACACACAAATCTGGCAACCAGCTTGGCCTCATTTACACACGCAACTGCATCACTGACAACATTTTGGTACATCTCCGATAATTTCTTTGTTACTTTTAATCTACAACTCCCCATTTGTTCACCACCAACCCCTCTACCAGTTACCTTCAGACGAAACCTGCGCTCTCTTTCTTCTTCTCATCTTTCCTCTATTGTATCATCCTCCCTTCCCTCACCCACACAATTCTCATCTCTGGATGTGAATACAGCAAACAGACACTTTATGTTCCACCTTAACTTCCTCTCTTGATAGTATCTGTCCTCTGTCATCCAGGCCTGCATGTGCTACTCCCTGTAATCCCTGGTTATCCGATGTTCTTCGTGAACATCGGACCAAACTCAGGGCTGCAGAGAGGAAATGGCACAAATCAAAAGACAAATCTGACCTAACTAGCTATCAATCTCTGCTCTCATCCTTTTCTGCTGAAATTCATGCTGCTAAATCTTCCTATTTCCGCAACAAAATCAACAGCGCTTCAAACACATGCACACTTTTCAAAACATTCAACTCTCTCCTCTGTCCCCCTCAACCACCACCCACCTCATCTCTAACTGCTGATAATTTTGCTAACTTTTTCACTGACAAAACATCTACCATCAGCAGTCAGTTCTCCACTCCACACACACAGGAACCAACCACATACACAGCCACACAGCTCCTCTCTTCATTCTCTCCCCTCACTGAGACAGAAGTATCCAAACTTCTCCTCTCCAGTCATCCCACCACCTGCCCTCTAGATCCCATCCCCTCACACCTTCTACAAGCCATCGCTCCTACACTTTTACCAGCACTTACACACATTATCAACACATCTCTCCACACTGGCACTTTCCCTAACACATTCAAGCAGGCTCGGGTAACCCCACTGCTTAAAAAACCCACATCAAACACGTCTCTTGTAGACAGCTACAGACCTGTTTCTCTCCTACCATTCATAGCAAAAACAACTGAACGAGTTGTTTTCAACCAGGTGTCATCATTCCTCTCACAGAGCAACCAATTGGATGTCAATCAATCTGGTTTCAAGAGTGGCCACTCGACTGAGACTGCACTGCTGTCCGTCACTGAAACCTTGCGGATTGCAAAGGCTAATTCCAAATCATCAGTTATCATTCTGCTCGATCTATCTGCTGCCTTTGACATGGTGAATCATCAGATCCTTCTGTCCACCCTCTCATCACTGGGCATCACAGGTACTCCACTTCTCTGGTTTGAATCCTATCTCACAGGGAGGTCTTTCAGGGTTGCCTGGAGAGGGGAGGTATCCAAAGCTCATCAACTGACCACAGGGGTTCCTCAGGGTTCAGTGCTTGGACCCCTCCTGTTCTCCATTTACACTACATCACTTGGCCCCATCATACAGGCTCATGGTTTCTCCTACCATTGCTATGCTGATGACACACAACTCTTCCTTTCATTCCAACCAAATGATCCCACAGTAGCTGCACGAATCTCAAGCTGTCTGGCGGACATCTCGGCATGGATGAAAGAACATCATCTACAGCTCAACCTGGCTAAGACTGAGCTTCTCGTCTTCCCTGCCAACCCGACTCTAAATCACGATTTCAGCATCCAGCTAGGTACATCCTCAATTACCCCATCAAATTCAGCCAGAAATCTTGGAGTAATCCTTGATGACCAACTGACCTTCAAAGACCACATTGCAAAGACAGCTTGGTCATGCAGATTTGCACTATACAACATCAGGAAAATCAGGCCCTTTTTAACAGAACATACAACACAACTTCTGGTCCAGGCCCTGGTCATTTCTAGGCTTGATTACTGCAATGCTCTTCTGGTTGGACTGCCATCATGCACAATCAAGCCTCTACAATTGATTCAGAACGCTGCAGCACGTCTCGTCTTTAATGACCCTAAAAGAGCCCACGTCACGCCTCTCTTCATCTCTCTGCACTGGCTACCACTTGCTGCTCGCATCAAATTCAAGGTGTTGACGCTTGCTTACAGATCTACCACAGGCTCAGCACCCTCCTACTTCCACTCACTCTTACGAGTCTACACTCCTACCAGAAGCCTACGCTCATTAAAGGAGCGAAGGCTCATGGTACCATCACAGAGAGGCACAAAATCACTCTCCAGAACATTCTCGTTCACTGTTCCTTGCTGGTGGAGCGATCTTCCTGCCTTCATCCAGAATGCAGAACCCCTGGCAATATTCAAAAGACAGCTGAAAACTCATCTCTTTTGTGAGCACTTAACCGTCTTAAAAAAAACGTCTTATTCCTATCCTTTAACTTCCTCTAATCCCTCTCCGTTGTAGCTTATGATACTCTGAGCACTGCCTAAAACTTGTATTGTGAGCACTTCTTGTGTCTATTTGCCACGTCATGACTACTCGTTTGTTGTATTCCTCACTTGTAAGTCGCTTTGGATAAAAGCGTCTGCCAAATTAATAAATGTAAAAGTAACGGTAGCAGTCATGAGATATTAATAAGAAAACCACCCTTCAGTCTAATTATGATAGTCAGTTTTTGCTGCATCATGAAATAAACCAGGAATCTGTTTTTAGTTAAATATCTTTGAATAAATACATTTATTAAGCATTCATAACATGTGAGTTAAAAATGGCTCACTATTTGGCAGGTATTGCATTAAAGTTGCCCTGTTCATTCATGCAGTTATAACTTTATTATTAATGATTTATAATGCATTTGTAAATGATTTACTCATTAACAAACACCTTTATAAACCCTTTACAAAGGGAACCTTAATGTAAAGTTTTACCAATAAGACAAAAATAAATTGCCTGTTTTTATTATCAATATTTGTGTTCTTTTTGATCTAATGTTTTTTAGCCTTATATCTGAGAGAGTATTAATGCTGTTTAATTTTGAATGCATTTAGTTAAAATTTAACTTGAAGAAATCCTGGTGGTGTCGTTTAACCTGCTTGAACACACCCATGTGATCATAACAACATTAACCAGGAAGAGACTGATTCATTTCTCTTTTCTGTCAAACTGGCTCTTGTGTCTCAACAAAAGCAATAAAGAATCAGCGATCAGTGAAGAATGAAGAAAAATGCTTTGAAGAAGGATTTTTGGCAAGTTTGTTTCTAAACAGACAGCAGATCTTTGTGATTCTAATGGTGATTATTTTCTTAAACCGTCATTCAGAAAGTGAAAGTAAAGTTTAGACTGCTGCAGCTCAAACAGTGAGAATGGCTTCAGCAGCTGAAGATGATTATATTTGTCCCATGTGCTGTGAAATCTTCAAGGCTCCTGTTCTTTTATCATGTAGTCACAGTTTGTGTAAAGAGTGTATTCAACAGTTCTGGAGAATCAAGAAAACTCAGGAGTGTCCTGTCTGCAGGAGAAGATCCTCAAGAGAAGAACCACCATATAATCTGGCATTAAAAAACTTGTGTGAGTTGTTCCTGAAGGAGAGAAATGAGAGACATTCATCAGGATCTGAGGAGATCTGCAGTTTACACAGTGAGAAACTCAAACTCTTCTGTCTGGAGGACAAACAGCCTATGTGTGTAGTGTGCTTCACTTCACAACAACACGACAATCACAAATGCAGACCCATCAGTGAAGTGGTTTCATCATATAAGGTAAGACAAATGTCTCTTGTTTCACATAAGAAGAACAATAATTAGTCAACACGAATATCACATTCATGCACTCAATATTTCTCTGCCGTTTTAATCAATTTCATATGACATTTACTGTGCTGTTAAAAAGTATATGCCAAACCTGATTTATGTTTTTGTGTCTCATGCTATAAATAGTTTTAGATCTTCAAACAAATGCAACCTTAGTGAACACAAAATACAGTGTTTGACAGCTATCACATGTGAATAACTAATTACCCCCTTTAGCAGCAATGGTAAGGTTTGATACTGTACCGAGTTTATTCCATTTAGAGATAATGACTCGCTGTGGTTCTTTGAGTCCATGAGCCTTTGAAATAGATTTGTTAACCCTTCACAGACATCAGTTTAAATCTAGACTGAAAACACATCTCTTCAACCTGGCATACACAGCACTTTATCAATTTCTATAATTAAAATAATGTAAAATAACTGTTAGCATTAAAGTGTCATGAAACCCCAGAACACATTTTTTGAGCTGTGAACAGATATGTATAGGCTGTACATCATTGAAAACACTAAAGGTACTCATTAATTTTATTTAAAAGTTAAAATTAGTTATTTTTGCATTTTTCAGAGTGATTTCTAACTTTTGGTTTGAAAAGCAAACGTCACAAAATCTGACGTCATCGTGTACTACCGGCAAGATCCAGAGTGCTGATTGGCTCCAAGTATGGGCTGGACAAGCATGCTGACTTCAACAGTTTCTACATTTATTCATGACTTAAAGCTCATTTAATCCAATCACTGCGCTGTAGTATGGATAGATTATAATTGCGGTATTATGCATGAGGAAGTATCACTTCTCTCGCTTCGGTCTCTTGTCATTCAGAGACATATCGTTGGTGTTCATTTCCTCAGTGCTACAACACAATGTGTTTTCCTGAGACACGACCAGAGCAGAGGTTTGTGTGCATGTGGATTGTTTTGCTGTAATCTACCAGCACAAATGGAAAATATGTCCGCATGAGATCGCATTACAGCAGAGAATTCAAATGTCAAAAAAGTGCGGCTTGTTCACCTCTGCGTTCGGACCATAGACACGCAAGCCGTATGTATGTTTCCCCTAGCACAGCAGCACATGAGTGTTGTTTGTATTTTGCTCACGATGTGGTCAGAACTGGAGTTTGAATACGAACACATGAAAAATAAAACGATACATGCAGAGCGCGCGTATGATCGGTTTCAGCGCGGAGCTTCGCGTTGTGTTTAATAACACTAGCCACGTGGCTCATAGCTCATACAGAATAAAGTATCCGTGTTTTAAGTTTTTATTTCACACATTCTCCTGCACCAAACATGAACCAGCACGGTGTAGTTATGCACACATATTTCATCAAGTCTTCTTCAAATGAATTATATGTGCAAACTGGACACTGATACAGTGGTGTAGCCAATCTGAACCTGACGACACGATTATTCTAATAGACAAAAGACTGATTTTGAGACTGCAGTGCTTGTAAACATAATCAAAGTAGACTATTATTAGCCCTTTTAAATATTCTTTCACATTTCTCCCTTGTGCTTGGGAGTTTGTTGTCATTTTCTCTGTGCTCATATATTAATATTCATTATTCTGTATAATGAGTGTGTTCTGTGCTTCATTGGTTGTTCTCTCCCCTCTACACTCCCACTTTTCCAGAGCTTTACACGCCCATTTTAACAAAGTTTTTTGAGCTTTGAGGTGTGAACGACCAGGGTAAAACGGGGGTTTCATGACCCTTTAAGTCAGCTGAAACCGGGAACACTTCCCATAACACCAGATGTACTCATTACATCATTAAAAGAATGGCATCTAATATTAGTCTCTCTGTTTATCCCATGGTTTAGGCAAGGCAAGGCAATTTTATTTGTATAGCACATTTCATACACAATGGTAATTCAAAGTGCTTTAGATAAAGAAGAACCAAATACATAATAATAATGGAACACATAAGAAATAGATATAACAGTAAAAACAGAGAATTTCGCTATCTAGATGGAAGAGTTAGGAAATTTCAGGGAGTTTTGTCCGTCAGAGCGGATCTAAATGGATCTTCCTCACGCAGAGGGATAACTGTTTTTATTTGTCAGGTAGCTGTGCGTTTAAACAGTACCCTTACAGACAAGTCTTCCTGGACTAACTCTGCAGACAAATCTTCCTGGACTGACTCTATACAGAGCTGCATCCAGGGATAACCAAAAAAAAAAAAAAAAATTGTCAGGCAGCTGTGCGTTTAAACAGTACCCTTACAGACAAATCTTCCTGGACTAACTCTATACAGAGCTCCATCCAGGGATAACAAAAAAATAAAAATAAAATAAATATTTGTCAGAGCTGCATCTAGGGATAACAAAAAAAAGAAAAAAAACGTACTTCCTAATTCTCCTAGCTCTTTCAACCCGACAGCAAGATATAAAATGCATTAAAAGTTAGAAATTAAAAGAGATACATAAAATATATAAAATGCATTAAAAATGAAATAAATTAAAAATAAGAAAAAGAGTTGAAAGAATAAAAAGATAGTGTGTATAAAATATTTACCATTGTTAACCGGATTCGGGTCATATCCAGATCAGATGAAGGACCTGCGCCAAGACACAACCACAACGCAGCCCTGAAGTGTCAGCAGAGATTGTGTCAACTAGATCATCCATTGTGAAGGCCTCATCAACACGACAGCCAGTGGCACAGTTCCTCAACAAACCGTCCATACCGCCGTGATGAATATGATCCTCAACTGGATGGAACTGGATTAAATATTTGAATATTCTGTTCCCAATCTGACTTCTGACCTGAATCATAATCATACACTGTTTGAGGAGAACTGGGCCTACTGAGCCTGGTTTCTCCCAAGGATTTTTTTTCTCCATTTTGTCAGCTGATAGAGTTTAGGTTCCTTGCTGCTATTGCATCTGGCTTGCTTAGTTGGGGACACTTATTCTTCTTAATATTTTAATGCAAATTTTAAGGCAAATACATTTTAACACAGGCACAGTTGGACTGTACTTTGTGTTTACTCAGGTTGGCTTTGTTTTATAGTAGGTTCTAATTTCTGAATCAATTTAGTATGGGATGTATACAAAAACAAAGAAATCAGGATAGGGAAAATACTTTTTCACAGCATGACTGTATTGTCTTCTCTTCTTCTCCACTGTAATCTGGTGTTTTGTGTATTTTTGTTAAATTCTAGGAGGAGCTCAATACAGCACTTAAGTCCTTAGAGAAGAAACTTCAACACAAAGAAAAAATGAAAGCAGGGTTTGAGAAAACAGTTCAACACATCAAGGTGAGAAAACAGAATCAAGAGTCATTTTTATTACAGCTGTAGGATCACTAGATAGTTATGATTTGATATATTTAATATATTTGATCCCGGTTTATTATTTCTGTAAATGATGAGCGTCAATCTGCTTCTGGATCCATTAAATGTTGTGTATCCGAGTTTATCTCTGATATGAATGATGTGTGTCGATTGAGATGATTGAAGTGAATGTGGTTTGATTTCAGTCTCAAGCTGAGCACACAGAGCGTCAGATTAAACAGCAGTTTGAGAAGCTTCATCAGTTTCTCAGAGATGAAGAAGAAGCTGCAATCACTGCACTGAGGGAGGAAGAGGAGCAGAAGAAGCAGATGATGAAGGAGAAGCTGGAGGAGATGAACAGACACATCTCAGCTCTTTCACACACAATCAAAGACATGGAGGAGATGATGAAAGCCAGTGACGTCTGCTTTCTGAAGGTCTGATTTCAGATCATTGGTTGATCATTGGTACATTGATTGATGATAAATGGTGTGTTTGTTCTGCAGGAGTTTCCAGTCTCAAAGGAAAGGTGAGTGATCTGCTCCTGTCTCTGGTCTCTCTGGTTCTGATCCAAAGCCACTGCAGTTCTGACTCCTGAATGTTCTTCCAGAGTCCAGATCTCACGGCCGGATCCACAGATGGCTTCTGGAGCTTTGATTCATGTGTCAAGTTACTTGGGCAACCTGCCGTTCAAAGTCTGGAAGAAGATGCAGGACATCGTCCAAAACAGTGAGTCTGATTGCAGGAGATCTGGGCCCGTATTTATCAAGCCTCTGAGAATTACTCCTGAAACACTTCTAAGAATTGACTTAAGAGTAAAAAGTTCTTGGTTCAAAGCTGCGCTTAAAAGTTAGTTATCAAGCATCTCAGTCATAAATTAAGTGAAGTGTAGGACTAAATGTTAAAGGGTTAGTTCACCCAAAAATGAAAATTCTGTTATTTATTACTTACCGTCATGCCGTTTCATACCCGTAAGACCTTCATTAATCTTTGGAACACAAATTAAGATATTTTAGTTGAAATCCGATGGCTCCGTGAGGCCTTCATAGGGAGCAATGACACTTCCTCTCTCAAGATCCATAAAGGTACTAAAAACATATTTAAATCAGTTCATGTGAGTACAGTGGTTCAATATTAATATTATAAAGCAACGAGAATATTTTTGGTGCACCAAAAAAACAAAATAAAAACTTATTTAGTGATGGCCGATTTCAAAACACTTCTTCAGGAAGCTTCAGATAAATAAATGAATCAGTGTGTCGAATCTGCAGTTCGGAGCGCCAAAGTCACGTGATTTCAGCAGTTTGGCAGGTTTGACCCGCGATCCGATTCATGAGAGCTCGACGCGCTTTTCGGCGGGCTGCAGCTGCCGTGAGAGCACGTTAAGAAAGGGGCCGCACGCGGATGGCTCGACAAATGGTTCCTTTCTGTCCATAAATGCTGCAGCTCCCATGACTTTCCATTCCTTTCTGATCTCCGCGTTTGAGATCGGGAAGGCATGGAAAAACCCTTAGCCATTCAGATTTATATCTGAACCCAGACAGACAGGAGGGGAAAGAAGCAAGAGTGAGACGGGTGATCGATTTTAAACACAGTTGCGTTTGTAATCGATTCCCCAGCTACATAGGGCGATTTATATCTACCCTCTCCTATTCTTCTTTCACCTCCTGTATGTATGTATGTATGTATGTATGTATGTATATATGTATATATATATATATATACACACACACACAAACAGTATATATATATATGTATGCATGTGTATATAAAGATATCATGCTCAGATGCTTCTTATGGTCAGACTGATGGCTGGGCCCATAGTGATTATTTCTGTCGGCCCGCTTTTTCGGTTTGATAATGAGAGGATCTTTTAGGCTTAAAAGGACCTTAGATTCCACCCTTTCATGTAAAAAGGAGTTTTTAGGAGTCTTTGTCTTTGAGCCGCAGGAGGGTCTATATTTTATGTGTTTTAAAATAAGACCTTGTTTCCTGTATAGTTTTCTGAGCATGTAGTCAGAAAAAGTAGGGGTTTTCTGGGCAAACTGAAGTTGATAAGCTGGCTAGAATAATATATTGTGCAGACCACAAAATGGCTGCCCCTTAGCCACCTGTTGTTTAGAGTAGCTTCTCATCTGCTGTTTTCTAGAGTTAGCACTCGTCACTTCAGTTCATATGTATGTTCAGGTCGGCCTTAATCGGCTGCCTGGCATTGTTTGCTTGTGAGCTTCACTTTCTTTCTCTTATCCATGAGATTTGGAGGTGAAACCCAGGCTTCACTAGGCTTGTGGCCCTGTAAGAAGGCCCGTAGCTTAGCGGCTAGGCTAGAGCTAGGTTAGGTGTGTTATTTACATAACCTTATGTATACTATCCCTTATTAGGTTGTATAGTTCCTAGTTCTGGCCTCCTCCCGAGGGAGTTGTTTAGGCCATATGCCCATTATCCCCTTGCTTATGTAGGTGCAATTGTGAGTTTAACAGCTAAGTTGTAGACTGTTTTTGACTCCCTGATGCTGTCTTTCAGGTGGTAGGCCCTTATCTTTGTGTAGATAAGTTATGCAGGAAGTGTATGCTAGGCCCCACTTTCTAGAACTTTCATGCTAAAGGAATTGTATTTTCTCTGAGCCACTTGATATCTGTATCTATCAAGTTTGAGTTGACGATGCTAGTTGTTTAGCTTTCGTCCTCTAGGCCAAGGGTTCCCAAACTTTTCAGACCGCGACCCCCAATATTAGACTGCTGACGACCCACAATAACTATAATAATAACTGTAAAGTTTTAATAGTTATTCTTATTCTATGAGAATAGCAAATCCACACTACTGGCATAACGATAATGACACAGAGAAACAATATTGTTGTAAGAACTTTCGGAAATTTTTTTCTAAGGTAAGTTTGTCCTACACACATAAAAGATACCTTAAATCATGTGCCTTGTTAAGGAGAGATATACAAATGCTTTCTGATTGTGACTGAACTAACGATTTTTGCCTGGTGGATGAAAACGTAAGACTCAAGCTGCCTGTAACACGCGTACAGCGTTGGCTGACGCATTGGAACAAATATAACTTTTTATTTAGAAAAACCGCCTAATGTGATGGATGGGTATTGTGCGCGGAGCAAAGCAGGTCCACTCTAGGTGCAATTTTGGAGATCGCCACCCGCAGATCATCTTCCACGTTAAGCCGTGACCTGTGTTTATTCTTAATGTAAGTCAGCGCGGAGAATGTCTTTTCGCATAAATACGTTGAGCCAAATTGCATGAGTACATCCAACGCGGCTTTCGACAACTGTGGATATTCCTGCGCGACAGAAACCCAGAACTCATCCAGCGTCTTGCCGTCAAATGCCGTCCTCAGGGTTCGATCGGTTGAAAGTTCTATCAGCGCAACTTCCATATCTGACGCCAGATGATTTGCCGTGGTTACACTGAATGGTGACCTTATCCAGTCATGTTGGTCGGGAGCGTCTCCTTCAGGAAAATACTTATGACAGTGATCCAAAAGGGACTGAAGGTGAGCAGTAATAGATGCCTTGATGCTGTTAACACTGAGTGCATTTTCCTCCATGAATTCTTCCAGTTCAGAAAACATGTCTATGC
>RJVU01030221.1:60225-75335 GCA_003731715.1 Anabarilius grahami
GTGAGAGAAAGTGAAATTAGAGGAGAGGGCTGCCGGTGTGGCAGTGTCCTCTGGTTTGATCCATGTCTCAGTTAGAGCCATGAGATGGAAACCTGAATAAGCAGCAATAGCTGTGATGAAGTCTGCTTAGTTTACAGCGGACTGACAATTCCAGAGCCCAATAGAAATAGAAAGTAATGTGCTAGATGACTTAAAATAAGAGTTAAAATATGAGTTAAAATACTTAAAATACGCAGGTTGTTATGGTTGCGCTGCCTCCAACGTGTAGCACGCGATTTACGAGTGTTAATAATAGTGGGAATTTGGAAGCACATATCTAAAGGTCAACTGACAGACAGACAAGAACACACTGTATAAAGAGGAAGGAAAGAAGGAAAAAGAAAAGTGCAATACTCAAGTGCCTTGACGGTGTCGTTGCTCGGTGGAGTCGCACAGGTAGAGTCGTTGGTCTTTACACTCTTCGGTCTTCACACGAGGAGGGCTTCACACAAGGGCTGCCGCGTCCGCTGCCGCGGTACACTACACAGTTATACCAACTTCTTACAACGTTAGTTAGTTCAGCAGGCCACGCCTTACTGACACTGAGTGAAACGAGAACACATGCGATTTGTCACGTGACCACAGTAAACAAACTTCCATTCAAATACAGCACTGAAATCGAACTATAAACAACAAAAACACACTTACAGAATGCTGATTCTCTTGTAGCTTGAATGATTCTCTCTAATGAATGCTAAATAACAACTGTTTTATATACAAAAGCTGGCTTTGGCCACGCCTTACTGACACTGAGTGAAACGAGAACACACGCGATTTGTCACGTGACCACAGTAAACAAACTTCCTCTCAAATACAGCACTGAAATCGAACTATAAACAACAAAAACACACTTAAATTTCATGAATTCTCAGCACTTAAAGGGTTAGTTCACCCAAAAATGAAAATTATGTCATTAATGACTCACCCTCATGTCGTTCCAAACCTGTAAGACCTCCGTTCATCTTCGGAACACAGTTTAAGATATTTTAGATTTAGTCCGAGAGCTTTCTGTCCCTCCATTGAAAGTGTTTGTACGGTAGACTGTCCATGTCCAGAAAGGTCATAAAAACATCATCAAAGTAGTCCATGTGACATCAGTGGGTTAGTTAGAAGTTTTTGAAGCATCGAAAATACATTTTGGTCCAAAAATAACAAAAACTACGACTTTATTCAGCATTGTCTTCTCTTCCGGGTCTGTGTATATCCACAGTGACGCTGCTTCTTCTTCTTCTACGGCAGTTGGCATCCAGCTTATTGATGCATTACCGCCCCCTTCTGCTCCGGACTGATGTCACATGGACTACTTTGATGATGTTTTTATTACCTTTCTGGACATGGACAGTGCACCGTACAAACACTTTCAATGGAGTGACAGAAAGCTCTCGGACTAAATCTAAAATATCTTAATTTGTGTTCCAAAGATGAACAGAGGTCTTACAGGTGTGGAACGACATGAGGGTAAGTCATTAATGACATAATTTTAATTTTTGGGTGAACTAACCCTTTAAGACTAACATGGCACTTTGAGATACTTGATAAATACGGGCCCAGAGCATTTACACATACACTGGAAATGATGGATTCAAAAACTGGAAATGATGGAAAATAAAATTCAAAATCTCTTACTTCCTGTTGGATTTTCAGATTGTGCACCCGGGTCTTTTTTGTTGGTATTGGGCTGTTACATGTGTCTACCGAATTTCATACCTGTACATGAAACGTAGAGTGAAGGGCACTTAATTGAAATTTTGTAGGTGGCGCTATCAAGCCATTTTGCCACACCTAATTCTAAAACCCATGTCAGACGTAAATTTTCATCACTTCTGATGCACGTGCAAAGTTTCATGAGTTTTCGAGCATGTTTAGGCCCTCAAAAATCTGATTAATTTCAGAGAAGAAGAATAATAGACCAAGCAATTACAATAGGGTCTTCACACCATCGGTGCTTGCGCTATGTTTCACATACAAGTATGAAATTTGGTCGTCACCTCACACTACATGGCAATATTCAGTTGTAGTAATAGTGCCACGTGTGGGCAACAGGAAATGTCATGTTTTAAACTTTGATTAACTCCTTATAGAGATTTAATCAGATCAACATCCTATTTGGTCTATCTAATCTTAAGGCCAGGTAGCAATGTTAAAATATAATGTATTTTATTGATGCAAAGTGTCTGAACAATTATGTTACCTCTATGGCATTTCATATAGCCTTTTAGCTTAAAAGCATGCACATTTGGAGAATGATTAATGGATTCTCAGATGTTTGTCAGTTTTCTATAAAGAGGAGTAATATTTATTTAATATTTATTGACATCATTATGAGCGCTGGAAACTGTTTTCAATTCATACTTGCAGCCGGAGGGCGCTCTGTGCACCTTTAGTCCACAAATGCTTCCTAAAGAAGAACAGGCCATGTGACATTCCAGGAAATAACAGAGGCTTCCAGAGATCGCTAACCATGGCTATAACATGCAGATAAACACTTTTGAAGATAATAAATACACGATTGAGACGATGTATACATGTATTGCCTCAGAATTTGTGTCTGAATAGCGCTGGCTCCGTGGGCGTGGCCACATTAGCGGATAATGAGCTGAATCGTCGGGCGTCTGACATGTCTCTTTTCATACAGATTACATAAACAGAGAATATTTGTTCCCTTTCAAAAGGGAACTCTGCTCTGCTTTTGCAGTAAACGCTTTGGGGAACGTCACGTGATCCGATTTCTGAAAGTCAACTATCCAACAACTCCAATCCCTATTGGCCGGCGACAGCCTATGACGTAATACGGCGCGACCCATAAGTATAGAGGAGCGCCTGCAGAAACAGTCAACATCTCATCGTCTTTCGGGTCTGTTCTGTCTGATCTAAACAGCTATGACAACTCCGGTAAGGGATTTTTAATGCCTTACAAACGTTCAAGAGAGTGTGTTCATCCGTGTCCCAGGGTTTGACACTTGATATACAAATTTTTGGGCGTTTTTCTGTCTGGAGAGGAGCGCGCACAGACGGTGCTTGAGGGCGCCGTCTGTGTGTTTGGCCGTTTACTGTCAGCGTCTCCCTATTGGGATGCTCTGTTCTCATTTCGGCACTCTTCTCGAGGGAAGAGCTGTCCGCATCTGCGCCTGATGATTTTGGCCCCGTTTGTGCTGAGGCATAACGGTGGCTGCAATCATAGGGCTCGCAGGTGAGCTCGTTGGGAAGGTTGATAAAGTTATATTCTCTCTCAGCTTCCCCGGGGCTAACGAGAATGAGTGGATGATGATGACATTCGTGTTTGACGTCATCGTGTCCGGCAGTGAGCGCTCCTCTGGCTGTGGATGCGGAGCTGCTGTGTTTGTGGGACGCGCTTTTCGGCGGGCTGCAGCTGCCGTGAGAGCGCGTTAAGAAAGGGGCCGCACGCGGATGGCTCGACAAATGGTTCCTTTCTGTCCATAAATGCTGCGGCTCCCATGACTTTCCATTCCTTTCTGATGTCCGCGTTTGAGATCGGGAAGGCATGGAAAAACCCTTAGCCATTCAGATTTATATCTGAACCCAGACAGACAGGAGGGGGAAGAAGCAAGAGTGAGATGGGTGATCGATTTTCAGTGTATATATATATATATGTGAGTGTGTGTGTGTGTGTATATATGCATGCATGTGTATATAAAGATATCATGCTCAGATGCTTCTTATGGTCTGGACTGATGGCTGGGCCCATAGTGATTATTTCTGTCGGCCCGCTTTTTCGGTTTGATAGTGAGAGGATCTTTTAGGCTTAAAATAACCTTAGATTCCACCCTTTCATGTAAAAAGGAGTTTTTAGGAGTCTTTGTCTTTGAGCCGCTGGAGGGTCTATATTTTGTGTGTTTTAAAATGTTTCCTGTATAGTTTTCTGAGCATGTAGTCAGAAAAAGTAGGGGTTTTCTGGGCAAACTGAAGTTGATAGGCTGGGTAGAATAATATATTGTGCAGACCACAAAATGGCTGCCTGTTGTTTAGAGTAGCTTCTCATCTGCTGTTTTCTAGAGTAGTTTGAGTTAGCACTCGTCACTTCAGTTAATATGTATGTTCAGGTCGGCCTTAATCGGCTGCCTGGCATTGTTTGCTTGTGAGCTTAACTTTCTTTCTCTTATCCATGAGATTTGGAGGTGAAGCCCAGGCTTCACTAGGCTTGTGGCCCTGTAAGAAGGCCCGTAGATTAGCGGCTAGGCTAGAGCTAGGTTAGGTGTGTTATTTACATAACCCTATGTATACTATCCCTTGTCAGGTTGTATAGTTCCTAGTTCTGGCCTCCTCCCGAGGGAGTTGTTTAGGCCATATGCCCATTATCCCCTTGCTTATGTAGGTGCAATTGTGAGTTTAACAGCAAAGTTGTAGACTGTTTTTGACTCTCAGGTGGTAGGCCCTTATCTTTGCGTAGATACGTTATGCAGGAAGTGTATGCTGGGCCACACTTTCTAGAACTTTCATGCTAAAGGAATTGTATTTTCTCTGAGCCACTTGATATCTGTATCTATCAAGTTTGAGTTGACGATGCTAGTTTTTTTAGCTTTCGTCCTCTAGGGCTTAGAACAGATTTGAGAATCTGTATGAGAGAGTGTTTTTCCTTTTTAAACAGCATGTATATCAAAGCTGTGTGTTACTTTGAGTTCTAGACTTTTGCCCTACATTTATATGTGAGCTTACTTATGCTGCCACAGTTTAGCAACCTGTTCTCATAATAATAGGCCCTTTTTGCTGTAAAGCGGCCTCTATTTGAGAGGATGGTGACTATATATTCCCCAGTTAAGAGGTTTATTTGTGTCACTGATTGCATCACCTGTTGGATTGCATACTCAGGGTAGTTAGAACCACTTTTTGAGGAAAGTTGGTATCTATGTAGCTCCCTCCTTGGTGATCTTGTTAGCAGCTATATTGCATACTCGGATTGTAGGCTTTATGATATTTAGCCTCCTTCTAGTTAGCAGTTGTTTTCTACAATGCTGTTTAACTGATCATAGTTTGCTCAAATATTTACACTGCCACAGGCCCTGCCATGTGTCTGTTTGAGGTAGTAGGCCTTATAGCCTCCCTTAGACCATGTTGGCTTGGTTTGGTTCCCTTTAGTCACATGTTTAGGGTACATTGCCTGTTGGAATGTGTAGCCTAGCGCAGGTCGCAGTTAGCTTTCCATAGTTATGTTGGGTTAGAGCTGGTTCCCTGTAGCTTGGTCCCCTTTTAAATTCACGAGCTGGAGCCACGTGTCATTGAATCGGCAGGCCCCTTCAGGCCTCCTTTTTATTCCGCATGTTGGCATGGTTGGTGTTTTTAAATTTGCAAAAAGGCTGAACGCCACTTGTTGCTGGAATGGTAGGCCCCTCAGGGCCTCCTTTTTTAGTCGACTTGTTGGCAGGATGCCTGGGAAACCATGCCACCATCGGCCACGCCCCATCGCCAACGGATAGGCCCTAAACAGGCCTTTTCTCGATGTTTTCATGTATTCCCTCTTTGGAAATTTCTAATACATGGCCTCTTGGGTGGTATGGTTAGGGTAGTCACTTGCTGATGCCATGTGTTTACTAAGGTAGGCCTACCTCGGCCTCCGGTGTAACGTGGAGTTCAGTATTCAGTATTTTGAGTGGCTGGCCCCTTCAGGTTGATTATGGTAGTGAAACCTTACTGAGGTTTGGTTTAATCTACATCTGCCTTCCTGAGTCTGATTCCTAATCTAGTTGAGCTAAGAGCCACCTAGCGCCTAGGGTGGATCTATTATGCTCCTAGAAATGGCCACTAGTCTTACGCCGTGTGTCTTAGAGGTTGCTAGGCCCTTTGGGCCGCCTTTTTGAACACACTGGTGTATGTTTGTGTATATTTCTCTTTGAGAATTCTGTATACACTTCTGGTTGGCCAGAGGCCCAAGTGATAAATCCAACCTCCTTTGGTCCGGTAGTTTATCATTCTTGGTGCCTAAACACTGCCACGAGCTGATGCCACGTGTCTGTTGAGGTTATAGGCCCTTCTAGGCCTTCATTAATACGTGTTGGCATACACTGTACTCCTCTTGCTTTAAAGAGTAAAAAGTTGCTTTTACTGAGTACACTGCTCGTTGGATTGTGTCAGGTGGGCTTTGCACTTCCCTACTAGGGTTATATTTGTAATAGTGCTTAGCTCCCTAAGCTGATCATGGTGGTAGGCCTTAATCAGGCCTCCTCCTAAGATTCAGCCCCAGGCTGGTTTGTGCTCCCCTGTATCAGGGTTCTCTAGCGCACAGCCTCCTCAGGACTGACTTCGTTCCCCTCTAGTGACTGGCCGATGTTCCCTTCGGATCCTTGGCCACATTCCCTTAAAGGGACCACTTTCTCTTCGGAAAAGCTGGTTCCAGACGCCTTAGCAGCTTCTGTAGGCCCTCTGAGGAAGGCCTTCTTGAAATTCAGCTTGGGCTGTTGGCCAAAGGGAATGCTGTCACTGACAGCCTGGTGTGACCCTAGAGGGAGTTGCCAAGCAGTTCTCCAACTGCTCTGGAGCCTTTGTCTCAGCCATATTTCTTGGCAGGCACTCTCCTCAAGTATGGTGGCGTGGGTATATCATTCCCCAAAGCGTTTACTGCAAACGCAGAGTGAAGTTCCCTTTCAAAAGGGAACGTCTCAAGTTACGTATGTAACCATGTTTCCCTGAGAACAGGGAATGAGACTCTGTGTTTCCTTGCCATGCTTCGGGTTGCCTGCCTGCAGAACAGTCCCTCAAGACGATAGATGTTGACTGTTTCTCCAGGCGCTCCTTTATACTTACAGGTCGCGCCGTATTACATCATAGGCTGTCGCCGGCCAATAGGGATTGGAGTTGTTGGATAGTTGACATAAGTCTAATTTTTTTGTGATTAGTATTCACTAAGTTACTGTTTATTTTCTGAGAACTATCAGATTGGACTTCGTTCAGAGGGAGACGATAGATCACGCATCATGTTAATTTTCTTTATTTTGCAAAAAGCACAACATTTTATTTTTACTCTGTGTACACAAATAGAAGATATTCTATAGTTTCAATTGATATATTACTTATGTCTCTATGACAAAAAATGACAGAGTATTCTGAGTATTCGCGTTTCTCGACTCCAGAGAGTTAAATTGCAAAGATCTGCAAAGAAAGAGGTTTCGTTGAAGGGCGTGTCCGAGTCGGCCTGACAAAGTCTGATGTTTCGCAATGTAACAGGAGGTTTTTACCCCAAACTTCACGTTTGATAAGAGTCCTGGCCTGAAGACATCTACATGCCAATATTTAGTTAGTCATAGCGCCACCTGCTGGTAACAGGAAATGGCATGATTTACACTGTAATTCACCCCCTGAAACACATTTCAATATGCCACGAAGTACCAAACATGCTAGAAACATGTTAAATTATGCAACATTTAGCTAAGTGCTAATGTGTGCAATTAATGCCATGAAACAGGAAGTTGTTTGTTTTAGTAGCCTAGGCTAAATAGTTTACCAATTATATTTAAAAATATCCTTAGTCCTCCAAGGTTTATAATGGTTGTGAATGGCTGCCCAAATTTTGAAGACCAAAAAAAACAAAAATTCATTCATCCATTAAAAAAAAGAATCTATAACTTGTAGTATGTCATGTCATTGTGTAGTTAACAGAAGTTAACGTTTTTCGGACTGTCGCGCTGGAAGTGTCGTGCTGGAAGCTGCAATGTTTATGGCTGTCATTCTGGAAGCTTGTTATTTTAGTTTATAAAGTTTTAAATAAGGATATTTGTTGTACACAAACACATCAATTTACTTCAGAAGGCCTTTATTGACCCCCTGGAGTCATATGGATTCATTTTTTCATGGATGGATGCTCTTTTTTGTTTTCAAAATTTGGGCAGTCACGATCATTATAAACCTTTAAGGATATTTTAAAATATATCTCTGACTGTGTTTGTCTGAAAGAAGATTAGAATAAGAATAAAGAATAAATTTCATTTTTGGGTAAACTTTCCCTTTAATCAACTGATGTGATGTGTGACGGTGAAGGGATAGATCAAATAGGCCAATTCTTTGCCCAACCACCAGCTGGTAGCAGGAAGTGTGGCAAATACAAATGACTGACATTGTCCTCCTATATTTATATACTTAAATGCATATTGCCCCCCTTGCTCTTTTCTCCTAAAGCCACCGGGTGGTGGTGGCATGGGTGCGAGGGCCCTTTCATTGCTGCTTGCAGCTTTAATTGTTTTTTTAACTTTAGTATCAGTTTCTCTTGATGGACACAGATGTCTAAATCACACATGTAAAGTTTGTAGTTGATGCCGTTAAACACTGATGATAAAAATGAAACTAATCAGAGGATCGGAGTAAAATATCTGATGTGTTTGATCAACAGGACGAGTGTCATAATTCATAATAATCTGTGTTGGGTTCGCTCTTGATCATTATATGAACATCAGAATAAAATCATCTGTTGATTGTGTCTCATCAGCTCCTGTCATTCTGGATCCAAACACTGCGAATCCATGGCTTGTCCTGTCTGATGATCTGACCAGTGTGAGAAACTGCAGGAACAAACAACCTCTTCCTGATAATCCAGAGAGATTTGACTTCTATCCCTGTGTTCTGAGTTCAGAGGGGTTTAACTCAGGAACACACAGCTGGGATGTGGAAGTTAAGCAGAGTCAACGCTGGTGTCTTGGAGTAACTACAGCATCAGACCAGGGGAAGGGGTGTGATTTCTTTAACACTGATGTCTGGAGTGTGGAGTATCATATGTCAGGACGGTATATAGGTTCTGGTTTTCGTGTTAAAAGGAAGGTTGATCATGTGAGAGTGTATCTGGACTATGACAGAGGAACGGTGTCATTCTCTGATCCTGTAACTAACACACATCTNGGGGGGGATTTCATATATAAAAATACTCAAAAACCACCAACAGAGCATATAAATACCAAAAATGAAAATATTTTAAAAAAATATCGGCAAGTAAAAAGCTGTGTTCATATAGAGCTGTCTTTTTACGACACAACAAATGGGACACTTTTCAGACATGCATTCTGACTTCGCCTCAGTGCCAGGCGCAAGTAAAACGAACGCGGAGGTAAAGTGACTACGAGGGAGCTTCAGTTGAACAACAGTGAACTACGGTCAGATGAGATGTTGTCAGGCTATGTCGGTAAAACTCAGAAAAATTAACATGACTGTCCAATCAGCCGTTATACTCTGCTCGTGGCGCGCACTCAAGATTTGCACGCGCAAATGCGCCGGCGCGCGGTGCATAATTACTTTAAAGCACAAAAGAAACTACGAGCATGCACCATCTTTGTTCTGTTGTAAATGAAGTCATGAAATTACCAAACATGCGATTAAAACTTCCTCATAACTGTGCATGCATGTATTTGTTGACATGGTTTTAAAACTATTGTTATACAATTTGTTGGCCTTAAAACGTCTTAAAAATGCACACATGCACACCAGGGAAATCTAAATTACCGTACCCCCCTAGCACACTACATTTTGTGACCTTGCTAATTATGAAACCCTGCATATAGCCCTGGTTCTGTTCTTTCTTCGTGTATTTCTCCAAATGTGCACACTTTTGGACTAAAAGTTTGTGTTCATGTAAATGGGAATAATAAATAAATGGGAGCAAACGGACTGAACGTAAAGGATTGTGTCTCGTTATTATATTTATAACTACCGATTGAATTTGCATTCCTATCAGAAATTAAGAATTATTAGAGTCATTGTAAATAGTGGTGCAAATATCAAAGGTATCTAATACTTCAAAATGTAAGGTTAAATCAGACATTTTTTTGGTTAAAATGTTTCTGTAATAGCTGCCAAAAAATAGTATATAGCTCCACTGTTGTTTGTGATTTATTTTCAAGGGGGGAAAAGGAAATAACTGGGAAAACTGTAATATGGCCAATTAAACCAGTTTGGGTATTAGAGTGTCCAAAGGTAGTTTTAGAGCTACTGAAGATCAGACAATGTGATAGGACATCTGATATAATAGAAGAATATCATAGATATAGGGCGTATAAATATAAGTACTGTATTCAGATCTTTACAGATGGATCTAAGGAAGCAAATACAACTGGTTTAGGAGTTACTGCAGGGACGGACTGGGACAAAAAAACAGCCCTGGAATTTGACTAGGCCCGGCCCAAAGCAATCGGCGTGCGGAAGCTCAACCTGAATAAACAAATGATGGAATGGATTTTAAAAAATATTTGGGAATTTTTATTCCAAGATAGCATGGAATAGATTATATAATATGCTGTTATAACAGCATATTATACAATCTATTCCATTCTGTCTTAAAATGAATTTATTACTTAATAATCTTAATTAACTTATGCGGTAATTAATCTTACTGCACAAATAATAATACCACATCTAAATGAAAATACACCATTACAAATGTAGCTTCTGTATTCAAAATCTTCTATATTTCTTAATATTAGCTACTGCATGTGGTCAGTTATTTTGCGACATTTAGCGGTTTCAGTATCTAAATTTGCATTTTTTTTTTCTCGCCTTCTCAGCCCCACCCTTTTCTTTCCGTTTTTTACCCGCGGCCGCGTTATGCATATTGTTTTTTGTTTCTATGCTTCTTCTATCTAACGTCTTTGCTGTTGGTTTCTTCCTACTCTTCCACTTCTTCTCCTTACTTGGCGGCCACGGCCAGTGCAGCTGACATCCAACTTAAAGGTGCATTGCTGCCACCTACAGTACTGGAGTGTGAAACAGATTAGTGGGGGAAAAAAACAGGTGATGACTGCATGCGTGGCGGGTGGTGGGCCGGCCCGCCGGCCGTCCTGGAGTACCGGCAGTTCTGTGATTCTCCAGATCACACAGATGGCCAGTCCGCCCCTGAGTTACTGTGCCAAGGTGTAAAGTGGATATTAGTAAAAGAATATCTGATTATTTAAGTGTGTATGCTGTAGAGTTAGTTGCCATTTTGGAAGCAGTAGAGTGGATTGTAGAAAGCCATGCCTACAGTTTTTTAATATGTAGTGACTCTGTATCTTCTCTTTCGAGCATTAAATCAGGCACAACTAGAAACCATAAGGTCCTGCTCTATGATATTTTATTTATTTATACAACAGCGGTTAGGCAGGGGAAGAATATTGCATTCATGTGGGTTCCGGCTCATTCAGGTGTTCTGTCGCAATGGGTGAGAGTGTGAGTGTGCTTAAATAGTCCAAGGGATAGGAATCAGGGGTGTGTGGGTAATTAGGACCAGGTATGGGGTTATGGGAAATGAAGTCCGTGATAAAGTAGTCAGGTGAGGGAGCCCTCTGGTGGTGATCGGAGGGAGCCACAGAGGCCACTTTTGTGACAATTTCGATATAAAAAGATATTTCATTTAGCAATTCATTTAACTATTCATTAAAATTTAATTTAACAATAACATGGCCAGATATAATAACAATGAACAACTAGAATGGCACAAACATAGACAGGAGTGAAAACAATAACCCGGCTTTGTGCGCAAGGGTGTAATAACCAGAACAATAACATGAAATTCAAGATAATTATTTTCTAATCCTTATACTCCACAAGCTTTGCCCAAATGTCTTTTTGGATCTCATGGTGACGGGTGGTTACAGGCTGAGGAGGTGGAATGAAACAGATGACATCATCGAATATATACCAGATCATGTCTTCTCTGGTGGGCCAGAAGAATCAGTTCACTCCCACACGGTGCATGCATCTCACTTGCACCTGAACTTCATCAATGGCGGTGATGATCCCTGGGTAGATGTCTCCGTCATATATAGATATTTACCATGGCTGGCCTAGAAGAAATTCCACGTCCCAGCTTGGAAACCCTTTTTGTGGAGGTGGAAGGTGAAGAGGTAGAAGTTCCCCTTTAGGCGGTACTGTGTGCAAGGTCCATCGCTGAGGAAATGGACCACTGTGACAGCAGGGAAGAGGTTCTTGACATAGGACAGGATGGGGCTAAGATAAGTCATGATGGCGAAATGGTGCTGAAGCAAACTGGCTCAGCTTCTGGTCCTACATATAAAACTCCAGTGTGCAGCGTTGCTTGCTCATGGGATGCTCCAAAGTGCACTGCCTGGATCTCAGATGCATATTTACATATATAATTTTCAGAGAAGTCCACATGTATGATACATTCGTTCTCAGCCATGTTCCTCTTCAGTTCCCTGCTGTATCTGTACTGTTGTCGGATGTTGAATGCATGGCGTTTGAATTTCACAAGCATGACGTTGAAGAGCTCGATGAGGTCATCGAGCGTGGTCTCAACCTTCTTTTTGACTGTCTTCTTGAAAGAGGTTTCAACGTTGTCCTTTGTTTGTCCTTTTGTGTCCTCAGTGACCCACTGCATGTATGCCACCTGGGTGGAGCCTTCATACTCCCTGAGCAAGGTGAACTCCTTCTCTTTGCAGTTCCCACAGTCATTGTACATGCACTCTTTGTTGTTTTGGTCACAACAGATTTCTGCCATCAATGTTTCCAAATCAGGGGTGTTGAGCAACTTCAGGCTGCAAAGCTTTTGAGCTACAAGCCCAAGTTCTCATGCAATTTACACAAGCATGTTTCCCTATCAGAAAGCCTTGGGTGCACTACCCAGTAGGGCCGAAGTCTGCAAAACAGAGAATAGGAAACTGATTTCCTTGGATTCTCTGCCAAGTATTTTTTGTGCAGGTTCCACAAGGAACCTCTTTTGCATCCTGACCTTGGTTTGTCTTATGGTCTGCTCTGTCCCGTTGTCACGCGGCTCACATCGTCTCTGGTGTAAAAGGCTCTTACATTGTTTTTAAATGTCTCTTCCGTTCGGACACATTTCTTTCTTGAGAAAGAGTATGGATTCCTCCTACTGACTTCCATCGCCTTCGGGTGAAGCCAAGGGTACTTTGGGCATATTTCTGTAGCCTGTATTTCTTTACAATGTTCCCTGTCACCAGGTTACTGATCAGTCTTCTTTCCTGACTATTACCTGCTTGTTGAATGTGTTAATGTAGGTCTCCAATCAATGCCTCATGGTACAGGTCTTTCCTTGCACTTGGAGTGTTTCTTGGCCTTGCATATTTCGCTTTTATTGCTGGAGACCCTGATCTAATCAGCACCCGTTGGAACCTTTTTTTATATCGCTCTTTTAATCTTTTTTTAGCTGCTAAGGCCTCTTGTAGCTCTTTCACTTTGTCCTGGAGCTTCTTGCTCTCTTTTTTGGAACGCTTTCGCCCCTCTCTCTTTTGCCTTCAACATGCATCACACATACTGTCACACAACCATTTAATAGTCAATAAAAGGTTACACTACTCTATTCAGTTACTGTGTAGTTCTATGGAAATATAACTTCATAATACATAAAGTAAATTTTACTATGATACAGCAAATGTATTCAATAGACATTTAACTGAAAGTTTTAGTTTACCCCCCAAAAAAATTGTCGTCATTAAGCACTCACCCTCATCTCGTCCCAAACCGACGATTCTTCTTTTCTCAATTCTTCTAAGGTGTTCACTCATTATAGGGTCAAACTGTGCCATGAGCTCTACCTGTCCAAGAGAGTTGCCATTATAGGGCTCAAAAAGTTTTTCTGAATGCCCTCTTAGTGCCTGGTTTCGTTCTGCTAAATGACAGACAATAGCAATTATTCTAATGCTGTGTTTCAAGAGCATGCAATTCCTGACTCTTGCTGTCAATAGTTTTTCCTGATTTCAGTTGGTCTTCAAGTTTGTGCCATGTTTGCGTATTTGTGTGATGCACTTTGCTTTTTTCATGCTCTTTTAAGCGGCTGTGGATATTGATCCACGAGCGAAATCCGTCCCTGCTAAGGGAATAGCTGCTTCCCCTTTCAAAGAGCTTACAACAGAAGCAGAACACAGAATCACTACTGTCTGAATAAATTAACCAATTTCTTTGTATTTTCTCCTCGTTTTTCTGCAATAACAGTCCACAGTAAAACAACAAGGAATTTCAAAATCCTTTATTTGATTTTGAACTGGTCCCCTTTTAACAATGCTGAATCTTTGTTGGTCAGTTATTTTCTCAGGCCAAGCTCTAAGTCCTCAGAAAGCACGATTTCGCTTACCACAAGATCGTGGGGCTGGGTATCAGGGAGAGGGCACTTGCACTCATCTCCGCTGCCGGCAAAAGTAGTGACAGGTGTGGGTGCAACTTGTTCAATGGGCAGCACCGGCGGCATGGGCATGGCTGGGTCTTCCTCCTCTTCAGATGTGTCATTTTGATTTTTAATGTTGTTGGCTTTGGTAAACTTTCAGTATTTGATTTCTTTTCTGTTTTCTTTCGTTTTTAAGCACCGCTTGGAAATGTGCGCTTCATGATTGTTTCTGTTTGTGTATCTGGGACGCACGTTAATAAATGATGTCAAAAGCAATCATTAAATGAATTAACTGCTTGTGGCCAGCAGGGGGCCCCCCAAGCCCTCGAGGCCCCACGCAATTGCGTGCTTTGCATGGAGGGTAAACACACTACTGTTCAAACCTCTAAACTTTTAAATAAACTAATGTGGTATCCAAATTATAACATTGTTTAGAATCTTAATAAATCTGAATACATTATTAGGTTACATTAACACATCAGTGTTACAAAGATAGATACAAAGAGGTAGGTAACAACTGCAGGTTACCATGTTATTAATAGCAGCACATTTTCCTTATCGGGTTCACATATGTCACAAATACGTCCTCAGATCTGTAAGCTGTTCTTCTCCACATTTATATGAAAAGATACTTGCCTTTCATCAACAAAACTTGTCCCTTTAAGAAGCATCCCTTCTGCAGGATCCAGTAAGTGTGAGCTGAGAAATCCGCCGTATTTTTCGGGGCAAAGTGTTTAATATCTTTAACATTAACACCATTTTTAACCCCATCGTCTAAATAATGTACATATGTGAAATTTGTTTTAGTAAAAACTATGTAAATGTAGATATTTAAAAGCCCTCTCCGTACCCGTATTCAAAAAGTAACCGTTAAACACGTCACGTGAATGTGCGCGATACTTTGTGGCTCGCGCAGTAGTTGCGCATGGAAATGCACAATAGTTTTTTTTGTTTTTTTGTAAATTTTTGCAATATTGCTTGAAACTGTCTTTACTAACTGATAAAAGACTATTTATTAGGTGCACTG
>RJVU01030324.1:0-21138 GCA_003731715.1 Anabarilius grahami
TCTATGTTTTGGGTTGCTAGGGTGCTCTAAATGGTTGCTAGGGCGTGGCTATAAAGTCTTGAAAGTAATGTGTGATTGGCAGTTTGCTGCCCCGAGTCAAATGAGCCCACCCTCATGTTTCTATGACACTTCTATCCAAAGATATTCCTTTGATCTTTTTCAATGGAAGTCTATGGAGCTTGTTACTAAGGTGGTCTCTATGGTTGCTAGGGCGTGGTTTGATAGCTTTAAAATTATCCTGATAGACTGATTGGTTGCCTGAGTAAAATGAGGCCACCCCCTTGTCTGGAGCTGTATGTAGGATTGTGGCCTAAACTGGTACTGCAATCACTATAAAAATACTGTAGAGCGGTGTATCCCCTCCCCCTACCCCCTGACTCAAGGTTGCCAGATGAGCTGCAGGATTCAGCAGAAACGTAGGCTGCTTCAATGAGCTTCCAATGCAAGTGACGAACAGACGTACACAGTAAGTTTTTTTTGTGTTAATTCTGTTTATGCAATAAAAAAAAATCTGAGAAAAAAAGGATAATAGTAAAACAAAACAAAAATAAACAACAAAATAAAAATTCCTTATTTTTCAATACGAAAAAAAAAATCGATTTACAAGTAGTAAAGTTTTTGTCATAAGTAGGCTAACAAATAACCAAAACATTTGCCACAGCAATTATGACGCGGGACAAATTCAATATCACCAATGGCTATCACAGGGTTGTTTTCAGTTCCATCAGAAAATATTGTTAGAGTAACTAAATTACATTAGCAATGGTCATACAGGTCAACTTGCAGCATGTGTAACTTAGTCCACGATGTGAAGAACAAATGACGAACCATTTTTACTGAGGTAACATTAGGCTACTGTCTCAATTACGTTTCAAATTGCCATAATGGGCGTGCTAATGTTGTTTTCCTCAGCGTCTCAGCATAATGACAGAGCATACATCCATGTGTGCTAACGTTATGTTACTTTGCACAAACATGCATAACTTTGTTCGACTGTCATGAATATATGAAATGTCCATTGACATCAAGAACAAGTTAGCCAAGCATAGATGAATCTTACCTGTCCAGGAGAAAATTAGCAACGTTGGCGTCTGTGTTCAAATTCTTCTCCGTTTTCAGCCGTCTCCATCTTTCAAAAGCATCTCCAATACAAATTCTGGTTTTATTTCGGACTTTGTCACGACAAATTTCTGAATTATAACAAGGTCTTTTTGATTTAGTAACATTAGACATTTTTATCCGACTGGACTTAGGGTAGGTTACAGCAAAGCTGGCAACACGGATCCCGAAACACTACTGACTTCGTGATTGGTAGATAGGTGGAGGGAGGCGCGTCAGGCCAAAACACAAAATGACAACATCAACATCAGTTGAGGGCTGCAAGTCCACTTTTTAAATGACAATATCCTGGCCGGACTACTTTTGTCAGTGATATAAGTATTTGAAATGAACATGATTTCTTAATGTCTAGTGACACATCAGGGCCATTTTATGATTAATTGAAATAGATTTCTTACATACAGCTCCTTTAAGTCTATGGGATTTTTCGCCCGATTTTTCACCCGCCGGACGAACATCGTACACCCGATTTATGAATAAAAGTCATAGCACACCTCTCCTCAATGAGCCGGTCGATTTGACACCTCATTCATGGGTCTAGGACAAAAACTGCGGGACAAGTTACGCGCAGAAATTTTGTCCAGAAGAAGAAGAATAATAAGTATTTAGAATAACAATAATGGATGCTTTGCAAGCACCATTAATAATACAAATAGTAAATTAAATGGTGACTAGTACAATAATAATATAGTACTGGTATAATAAATAATAATAATAATAATAATAATAATAATAATAGCAATGTAATGTTACAATGTAACATCAACATCAATAATACAAATAGTAAACTAAATAGTGACTAGTACAATTATAATATTATAGTATTGGTATAATAATAATAGCAAATACAATGTAATATAATTTGCAGAATAATAAAGACAATAATAAAAATAGTAAATTAAATAGTGACTAGTATAATAATAATATAGTATTGGTATAATAAATAATAATAATAATAATAATAATAATAGCAATGTAATGTTACATTGTAACATCAACATCAATAATACAAATAGTAAACTAAATAGTGACTAGTACAATTATAATATTATAGTATTGGTATAATAATAATAGCAAATACAATGTAATATAATTTGCAGAATAATAAAGACAATAATAAAAATAGTAAATTAAATAGTGACTAGTATAATAATAATATAGTATTGGTATAATAAATAATAATAAAAGGCTATATAGTTTCCAATCAACCATCTAAAATTGCTAATCCTTTGTAGGGCTCAGAGGGACTAAAACCCTTTGAACAGAACTGCTTTGCAGAGCTTTTTTCTTGAGTTGCCACTCTGTAATCTAAGAGTGTTCAGTTTGGCAATGTGGTGCATTCTCAGTTTGTGAAAGACAGACACAACTAAAGATAAGAGAGAAAAATGATGGTTGTCAATTCCAAACTGTGTTTCCTGAATGTGCTCCTTGAGAAAAAACACATCCTCCGAACCAATCTCAGCTCGGACAAACTGGCTGATCAAAGGCAATCTGACAGCTTTCCCTGAGGATGACTGGCGAATGAACCGCTCTGCTGATCTGACCACTTTGACTGTACCCTCAGAAGGAATCATCAGCCCTCCATTGTTCTTTAGAGTAAGTAAGTGGTAGTTCTGGTCAAACGAACCAGGCACAGCATCTGCCACCAAGCTAGCACGGCACACACCACAGGGAAGCTTTCTCAGAATCTGACGCACCACAAAACCGGAAATGTAGACAAGGGCATTGTCCACAAGGCTGCCAAAGCGGGTGGGCAGGTAGCTGTGGTCACACACAAGTGCAGAAACATTTGTGAAAGGGGATGGAAGCTCCTCGGACTCATCTCCTGCTAAAGATGACATTTCGACAGCTGACAGCGACACGGTCTCATCCTGTGGTGCCACGTTCCCTGAAGTGCTTGGAGAGACACCGCACCGGACCATTAGACGTCGGAAAATGCCCTGAAACTGGCCTGCAGTAGGATTGTTGTTCCATCCCCCTAAAGACCAAACACACACACACACACACACTTACTTAAGGTGTTCACAATAGTTCACAATTCTGGATAAATTTGTGATTCTGGATGAATCACGTATTTTTGCTGTGATCGTACTTGTCAAATAGATGTAGCCGAATTATTGTCATTTAGAAAAAAGATGGTGTAGATGTTTGAATCAATATTCTTTTTTACAATTAATCGTGCAGCTCTTCCTTTAAAGGGTTAGTTCACCCAAAAATGAAAATTCTGTCATTTATTACTTACCCTCATGTCGTTCCACACCCGTAAGACCTTCATTAATCTTCGGGAACACAAATTAAGATATTTTTGTTGAAATCCGATGGCTCTGTGAGGCCTTCATAGGGAGCAATGACATTTTCTCTCTCAAGATCCATAAAGGTACTAAAAACATATTTAAATCAGTTCATGTTCATTCAGTGGTTCAATATTAATATTATAAAGTGACAAGAATATATTTGGTGAGTCAAAAAAACCACAATAACGACTTATTTAGTGATGGCCGATTTCAAAACACTGATTCACAATGCACCGATGCTTTCTGAAGCAGTGTGTCGAATCTGCAGTTCAGAGCGCCAAAGTCACGTGATTTCAGCAGTTTGGCGGTTTGACCCGCGATCCGAATCATGATTCGATACGCTGATTCATAACGCTCTGAAGCTTCCTGAAGCAGTGTTTTGAAATCGGCCATCACTAAATAAGTCGTTATTTTGTTTTTTTGCCATACCAAAAATATTCTTGTCGCTTTATAATATTAAGATAGAACCACTGTACTCACATGAACTGATTTAAATATGTTTTTAGTACATTAATGGATCTTGAGAGAGGAAATATCTTAATTTGTGTTCCGAAGATCAACGAAGGTCTTACGGGTGTGGAACGACATGAGGGTGAGTAATAAATGACAGAATTTTAATTTTTGGGTGAACTAACCCTTTAATAAAAATATTTGCTCTTTTCAGAATATATATATATTTTTTTATTTCAAATTCCCTACCTGATGCCCGAATTGAATTGAAGAGAAGCTCCAAATTATCCTGGCTAAATCGGTAAGTGCAGATGTACCGCTGAAATCGTAGCTGTTCAGGAATCATCAACATTAGGGTGGGTGTCAATATTGATGATGAACCCCATGATAGACCGGTACCTTCAAAAAAAATAAATAAATTGTCGTCAATATGATCATGGCAAAAATCAAGATACTCTTAAGAGAGCACAATGTAATTTTGTTCACTGAAAGTTGTAAATGGTCTTGATGTGACAATATGTTGACATGCCATTGCAGTGACCAATAGATAGCTCTAATAATAGAACATTTTCTCTTTATAGAAGTTAGAGTCTAAAGGCAAATGATACGTAATATTAAGTATTTGTAAAATCCAAAAACTTTGGGGCTTTTGAGAAAAAATTTAGGGAAGATCCCAAGAAGCCACCCCATTACACTGTCTCTGGTTGATAATTGTTTTTTCCTAGTACATAAAATATCGTGCGTATCACAAAATTACTGCATGCTCCTTAAGAGTATAAATTAGTGTCAGGGTAGGGAACCTTTAAGCAAATGATTTACCTCTATGACATTTATCCAACTAAGAACAATTTTAGACCGGAACTGGGAAGGCTTGAAAATATGAACATAGTGCCATACATACCATTTTGCCACCTCTAAGAACTGAAAAATACTTAACATAAAAGAATGTCAACAGAAACAAAAAATCAGTGAAAAGATCAGAACAAGGGAACAAGAGCATCATACGAACTTATGATGTCATGAACTTGTGAACGCTTCACTTGAACAGAAGCTTGACTATTTTTAATAACCTCTTTGATTGGTGAAGGGGTGTGCCATCGTTCATCAACAAACTGATCAAATATTCCCTGGCTCTCAACAAGAACGCTACTCTATCACTCCAATTCCAAGAACCCAGGGGACTTTTGAACCCTTTGGCACGTGGATTGCGGCTGTTCATTATGTCAAAGAGCCTGTCAATCATCTAAAAGCAAATGTTTGCATCAAGAGAAAGCATTTGATTAATCACCATTTTTGCATAGTATTACCTCAATGAATTCAGCCGTTGCTTCACAGTGTTTAAACTGTGAATAGCCAAGGTCTCTCAATGTGCACAGAGCTACGGCGACTGAGTGACTCAGTGTCTGTGCAGCCAAAGACACCTTCATCTTTTGGGAATCAAAACGCACATGCTTGTCTGTTATCTTGTTGGCTGCATGGAGTCCATCTTTAACTTGAACATCATTTAGATGAACAATGAATGTCCAGTTGATCTGGCCAGTGCTGCTGGTTATTGGACTGTAAGCCTGCAACATATTGCGAGCCAGCTTCAACATGTGGCAAGCATCCATCATCACGAACACCTTCTCACCAGTCACTGGATGTGCAAAAAAGGTTTTTAAGGGCTCAAGAGGGTTTGCCTTTAATTGGCACCCAAGCTAGGTGCACATGTTAATATTGGAGGCATGTCTATCCATTGTGACACACACCACTCTCATTCCACGCTTATGCAGTTCCTCCAAGGCATGCACAATTAAGACCTTCTGTGTATCTGGTGACAGAGAGTTGGTCATATAGTAGGCAATTGGAGCCTTCCAATGGCCTTGTAGGCCAACCACCATAAAAACAAGAGCCTCGGTGGCAACATCAGTTTCATTCAAACCATCCCTATATCCACAAATCCAGACATTTTCTGTGTATGAGGATTGTAATGAACATGTTTTTTGATAGCCATGGCATCCAACATGAGAGTTACACATCCATATTTAGATGGGTCATCCTCTTGTCGTCTTTTCAACATGTCCAACATCATCATGTTGAGGCCAGGTTTGGAATCCACAGAACTCATCCACCTTTGTAAAATGAAAAGTAGTTAATTAATGTATTAAACCATTTTGTGCAATCAAATGAATCAAATTAAATAAAATATACCTCTGTAATGTGTGTGGATGTGGGAGGTTTAAATGGAGAGACTTTCTCAAATAGTTATAGGCTTTTGGGCCATGTAAGTGAAGAGTGAGGGCAAACTCCCCTCTGTTCTTTTGTGTACTCGTGGCCCTGTTTTGACAAGAGGTCTATCGGAAGATCTGAAATTCAGTTATAACAGACTAACTAGTAAGTGTTTTTGCAATAATAATTGAAATAATAATAATAACATTATATTGGGAAAGTGTACACATAAAATATGCATAAAGTTCAAAGTTTTTTTTTTTTTTTTACCAGAGTAGAAATTGAGCCTCTCTTTTGGCTCTTCATTTATGAGGTTCTTCCCCTTCAGATCTTCAAGAAGATCATGCACAGTCCTCTTTGCTCTCCGTTCTCGGTCCTTCAAATTCCTCATCTCTCGCTCCAGACTCTCCACTCTAGCCAAAGCTTCACAGAGTTTGTCCTTTAAATCAGTGGGAGATGCAGGTAATGCATAGGTGTGGTCCTAGCAGAAAGAAGGACTATAACACACACCTTGTACTGTGAGATTGACATGCTGCTATTGGGTAGAAGATTGAGAATGTCAAGATGTAGATTAAACCGGTTTAAAAACTAATTTATTCGATCCGCAATTAAGCTATTAAATAACACTAAGTATTTTTTTTCCCTTTTCTCTCTCTTTAATATGGGTTATGGGTTTTACTAGAACAAATACTTACAGCATTAGGCAGAGGAGGATCAGTGTCTTGGAAATGCTGAGAACAGTCCACTGACAGGCTCTCCTCAGCTTTCCTTGAGGCTTGTGTAGCCCTGGCTACAACGGCTAAAAACGAAATAAAAATATAAACAAATCACCATTTTATGGCAAGCAATTAAATCCTTATAAATCTAGTGATGATAAACCTACTCTTTGTAGATGAGTCGGGAAACTGAAGATAGATGGGTTAGCTCCATCCCTTATTCTGACAGTCTGACCTGTCCTGTCAAAGTCCTCCGGCTTGAAGTGCTCACTGCATAGCACAGAGAACTCGCTTGCAGAAAAACCTTCCCTTCTTGTAGCTACTTCCCACTGTCTCCTCAACTCTTTATCTCTGGGAAACCTTCAATGTATGACAACAGTTAGATGGCTAGCCAACTAGTAAAAAATAGATACACAATAAAAAAATAAAAATAAATAAAAAACCCACAATGATTCTGTTTTGTACGGAAGCCCTGAACCGCATGGTGAAAAAAAAAACTTCGTGGGGAGAAAAAAAAAAAAAAAAACTTATCTCGTTATTTCGACATAAGTCGTTATTTCAACATAATAAGTCGTTATAACGACATAATATCTTGTTATTTCAAGATATTAAGTCGTTATTTCAACATAAGTCGTCATTACGACATAATATCTCGTTATTTCAAGATATTAAGTCGTTATTTCTACATAAGTCGTTATTACGACATATCTCGTTATTTCAAGATAAGTCGTTATTTCTAGATATTAAGACATTATTTCCATAGACATAAACATATAGGCCAGCCAACTAGTAAGATTCACAAAATCAAATGTCAGTCATCTAGCCGAAACAAGTACTTGTCATTAAAGTCGGTTTTAAGAAAATAAAGATGCATATTTAAATTTCAGGAAATTTAGTTTATAAAATAAGACACAGTATACGCTAAAACTATATTAGAAATCATGTAAACTCATGTCTCAACTTTCACAGCTAACTAGCGACATCTAAATTCTTTTAGTTTGTTATTCATCACGTTTTCCTTGGGTTGAGTTCCCGCCTGTCTTACGTCTCCATGGTCACTCACACATCATTATTGGTTCTGTGTTTGGTTTGGTAGGTACTGTATTTGGTTATCACTGTGTTTTCTACACTACTTAAGTTCCTGCTTTTCTTATGTTCATTGTCCAGTCTCATATACGTTTGGTTGTGTTTGCGTTGTATGTCTTTATCGAGTACTACTTTGTGAACTACAACTAGTGGAAAAGCTATGTTATAACAGGCAGACAGGATCTACATATGAGTCCCTGATGCTTATTAAAGGTACCCAAAAATTGTTATACTGTGATTTGCAAATTACTAGGATTAATAAACAGAAGAATCATGTTTGTAATTAAGAAATCTGTGTTGCCTTGTTATATGCATTTTGAAATATCTCTTCTTTACAAATCAGTTTCCTGGTATGATGGACATTTATTGCCTTTAAATCAGAAACTTGGAACTTATTTTTAATGCCTCTGTGTTGTAGTATGTGACTCACCTGTGTTGAATGAAAAAAATAACTTTTGGATCAGATATTAATTAAAGGAATATCTCACACAAAAATCTATTCTATATTGATCCATGTTGTTCCAATGACATCTATGGTTTTCTTTCTTCTGTTAAAGCATGTAAAAAGACATTTATAAGTTTGGGTGAACTATTCCTCTAAGCTTTAAAATAATTAATGTTTAGTAAATATTGATTATTGATGTTGAAGGGATACAAGTTTCAATAATAAAATATATATATATACAGTGGGTACGGAAAGTATTCAGACCCCCTTAAATTTTTCACTCTTTGTTATATTGCAGCCATTTGCTAAAATCATTTAAGTTCATTTTTTTTCCTCATTAATGTACACACAGCACCCCATATTGACAGAAAAACACAGAATTGTTGACATTTTTGCAGATTTATTAAAAAAGAAAAACTGAAATATCACTAAGTATTCAGACCCTTTGCTGTGACACTCATATATTTAACTCAGGTGCTGTCCATTTCTTCTGATCATCCTTGAGATGGTTCTACACCTTCATTTGAGTCCAGCTGTGTTTGATTATACTGTTTGGATTTGATTAGGAAACCCAACAAATGAGAATCATGAGGTCAAAGGAACTGCCTGAAGAGCTCAGAGACAGAACTGTGGCAAGGCACAGATCTGGCCAAGGTTACAAAAAAATTTCTGCTGCACTTAATGTTCCTAAGAGCACAGTGGCCTCCATAATCCTTAAATGGAAGACGTTTGGGACAACCAGAACCCTTCCTAGAGCTGGCCGTCCGGCCAAACTGAGCTATAGGGGGAGAAGAGCCTTGGTGAGAGAGGGAAAGAAGAACCCAAAGATCACTGTGGCTGAGCTCCAGAGATGCAGTCGGGAGATGGGAGAAAGTTGTAGAAAGTCAACCATCACCAGTCGGGGCTTTATGGCAGAGTGGCCCGACGGAAGCCTCTCCTCAGTGCAAGACACATGAAAGCCCGCATGGAGTTTGCTAAAAAAACACCTGAAGGACTCCAAGATGGTGTCTTGTCCTTCAAGTGTCTTGCACTGAGGAGAGGCTTCCGTCGGGCCACTCTGCTATAAAGCCCCGACTGGTGGAAGGCTGCAGTGATGGTTGACTTTCTACAACTTTCTCCCATCTCCCGACTGCATCTCTGGAGCTCAGCCACAGTGATCTTTGGGTTCTTCTTTACCTCTCTCATCAAGGCTCTTCTCCCCGATAGCTCAGTTTGCCCGGACGGCCAGCTCTAGGAAGGGTTCTGGTCATCCCAAACGTCTTCCATTTAAGGATTATGGAGGCCACTGTGCTCTTAGGAACCTTAAGTGCAGCAGAAATTTTTTTGTAACCTTGGCCAGATCTGTGCCTTGCCACAATTCTGTCTCTGAGCACTTCAGATAGTTCCTTTGACCTCATGATTCTCATTTGCTCTGACATGCACTGTGAGCTGTAAGGTCTTATATAGACAGGTGTGTGGCTTTCCTAATCAAGTCAAATCAGTATAATCAAACACAGCTGGACTCAAATGAAGGTGTAGAACCATCTCAATGATGATCAGAAGAAATGAACAGCACCTGAGTTAAATATATGAGTGTCACAGCACAGGGTCTGAATACTTAGGACCATGTGATATTTCAGTTTTTCTTTTTTAATAAATCTGCAAAAATGTCAACAATTCTGTGTTTTTCTGTCAATATGGGGTGCTGTGAGTACAATAATGAGGAAAAAAAAGGAACTTAAATGATTTTAGCAAATGGCTGCAATATAACAAAGAGTGAAAAATTTAAGGGGGTCTGAATACTTTCCGTACCCACTGTATATATTATCTGAAGACTGCATTTCTTTATTTAAACAATCAATACTATTAATCCATGTTTGCTTGCAGATTTTTTGTCATAATAAATTTACTCTTTTTACATTCAGGCACGTTTTCACATGGTGTTGGGAGGTGTTTTGTAAGGCAAAAATAAGTTCTGTGCAGCATGTTTTTACTTTTTTTGGAGAAGAAACAGCAGAGGTGTGGGTAGAGGCACTTTTTCCGCCCGTTGTAATCATGACCTCACAGGCAGAGTCAGCACTCAAAACATACTCAAATGACATGAAGAACGTCAGCTGCAATCCTGTCCACAATATCACTGGTGGAGGAGAAATATGAAACAGACAAAAATGTTTGAGGTTCTGCTTCAGAGTCCAGCTAACAGAGCTTGAAGTGGGTGAGGTGTTGTTTAGTCATGGGTTACAGTATACGAGCAGAGTGTCAGCTCTATTATTCCAGCCATGAGAATGGAATATGATTAATATTGCCCCCAGGTGACTATGAACTCAGTGAACCTTCACACTTTTTCCTCCTTACGCAACGTGACTACCAGATCATGTTGACAAAGTTTCTCTAAAACTTTTGTCTCACCCTTTTTCTTGACATTTGGGACATTTACTTATAGACTACATAAGGTACTGTAAGGTCATGAATTTTTTTAATTATTATTATTCCTTAAAGGGGTCATGAACTGGATTGTTTTATTGTTTTATAATGTTTCCTGGGGGTCACTTATAATGTTAGTATGCTTTTACATCCAAAATTGTCATAATTTAGAAATAAAAGGCATTTTTCCTACCCTGATTTTAGCTCTCTGATTTGAAAGCTCAGTTTTAAGGGGCGTGTCTGCTGTGAGACTTCAGTGTAAATGCCCACTGCTGTGATTGGCTAACATCTTTCCATTAGAAATACCCAAGTATTACTCTCTCGAAAACTTTTAGCACATTTTTACTATTACAGCTCTTAAGGTTAACGAATCGTGAAAAGTGCTACAATACATTTAGATCCATGGCATTATGTTTACAGTAGATCATGGCATGAAAGTTTGCAGTGATGAACATTGTAGTCGATCACAGACATGTTGTTGAGCTCATGAAAGCAGTGATCTCGTCATTGCAACTCAATTTCTGTACACTATCAAATGCTTTCATCATCACTAACAGTGTAAACTCGATATAATTAAGAGATTTGTTGAATAAAAAGGGAGTTTTTGGGTGTGTTCAGAACTCGGTCACTGATAAACTTGCGCTGTTTGATTGACCGCTTCAGCGCACGCTGCTCCATTGATTACAAAGGGAGCTTTCTTTGATCGCTTTCTTTATATAATTGAATCACCGTTTAAATAACATATTATTTTAATCCTACTAAGAGAAACAATGCAAGCTGACGTTTAGTCATGGGTTTGATTTACTGACACATAGACAAAGAACATCTGACTGTACATGAATCATTAAGATCGCCATTTAGAACCAAGAAATTGGTTCTAAATGGCGGCGGCGTGTCCACACGCAGCGGCTTCTCTCTGTCCCGACAGAATGGTGTTTTCGTGTTTTTTGTCTTGTGAGTCGCAGTGTTTTTGTACGTCGTCATCTCGTCTACCTGTCTTTAAGCGCGCATACAGTCGTGAGTTTCTGCTGGATGTTGGCAGAACAGCATTTATAGAGTTAAACTCCGCGCACGCGGAACAGCTGCGAGATCTCGGACTGCTCCGGAGGCCTACATCGTCACCGACCCCCACTGCTGCATCTCGCCCACAGCGGAGGCGCCGCAAGCGGTGTGAGAGGAAGCAGAAGAGGGGTAAGCGCGGAGGTATCCTGGCTAGGCTAACGGCTAACCCACACAAGCCATCTATCCCCACCATCGTTTTGGCTAACGTACGCTCTTTGGACAATAAATTGGACTACATCCGATTACTACGTTCAACTCAAAGGACTGTAAGAGACTGTTGTGTTTTTGTGTTTACGGAAACATGGCTTAGCAACAGCGTTCCGGACTGCGCTATTCAGCTCGACCAGCTGACGTGCTATCGAGCGGACAGAGCTCTCGTCGCGGGAGGAAAAACTCGCGGTGGTGGGCTTTGTGTTTACATCAATGATGCGTGGTGCCGCGATGCTGTTGTGATCTGCAAACACTGCTCACCCCTGGTGGAGTTTATGATTATTAAGTGCCGGCCGTTCTATCTGCCGAGGGAATACACTGCCATACTGCTCGTTTCGGTTTACATTCCCCCGAACAACAACAACAGCAACAGGAGTGAGGCACTAAATGAACTGCACCAGCACATCAGTGAGCAGCAGACAGCACACCCTGATGCTTTTCTCATCATAGCTGGGGATTTCAACCATGCTGACTTAAAGAGTGTGTTTCCAAAAATACACCAACACATTAATTTTCCAACAAGAGGTAAAAACATTTTAGACTTTGTCTACTCCACACAGAGAGGAGCTTACAAAGCCCTCCCCCTCCCCCACCTCGGTGCCTCAGACCACATCACTGTCATGCTAATGCCTGCATACAGACCGCTCATTAAAGTCGCCAAACCAGTTCAGAAACAGATTCAGGTGTGGCCGGAAGGGTCGTCAGACGCTCTTCAAGACTGCTTTGATACAACTGACTGGAATATGTTTAAGCAGGCTGCCACTTACAATAACACCACTGACCTCCAGGAGTACTCAGAGACTGTCACTGCCTACATCAACAAGTGTATTGAGGATGTAACAGTTACAAAAACCATCACTGTCCGGGCTAACCAGAAGCCGTGGATGTCAGGGGAGGTCTACAGACTCCTGGAGACGCGGAACGCTGCATTCAGAGCTGGAGATGAGGTGGGCCTGAGAACAGCCAGGGCCAACCTATCCCGCGGCATCAGTGAGGCTAAGAGACAGTACTCCAGGAGGATAGCCCATCGTTTCAGTGACAGCAGAGACACTCGTAGCCTGTGGCAGGGGATACAGACCATTACGGACTACAAGCCCCCACCACGGACCTGTGATAGCAACATCTCTCTGCTGAATGAGCTGAACACCTTCTTCGCTCGCTTTGAGGAACAAAACGGCACCACTGCACAGAAGACTCCACCCCCTCCCGGTGACCAGGTGATGACGCTGACTCCGGACAGCGTGAGGAGATCCTTCAGCAGGATCAATGCACGCAAAGCTCCGGGTCCTGACAACATTCCTGGGCGTGTACTGAGAGACTGTGCAGCAGAACTCACTGATGTCTTCACAGACATCTTCAACATCTCACTTAGTCAGGCTGTTGTTCCCACATGTTTCAAAACCACCACCATCATTCCAGTCCCGAAGAAGCCATCTCCATCCTGCTTCAATGACTACCGTCCTGTTGCACTTACTCCCATCCTCATGAAGTGCTTTGAACGGCTAGTCATGCACCACATCAAGTCTGCCCTCCCCCCCTCCCTGGACCCATTCCAGTTTGCATATCGGTCCAACCGGTCGACCGATGATGCCATCTCAACTACCCTCCACTCAGCACTCACACATCTAGAGAAAAAAGACTCATACGTCAGAATGCTGTTCATAGACTTCAGTTCAGCATTCAACACAATCATCCCTCAACAGCTCATTCACAAACTGATCGAGCTGGGGCTCAACACTTCGCTGTGCAACTGGCTGTTGGACTTTCTGACTGGAAGACCTCAGGCAGTACGGGTCGGCAGCAACACATCCAGCACCACCACACTGAACACTGGGGCCCCCCAAGGATGTGTGCTGAGCCCCCTCCTCTTCACTCTGCTGACCCACGACTGCATACCGTCACACAACTCCAACCTCTTTATTAAGTTTGCGGATGACACGACTGTGGTGGGTCTCATTAGCAACAGAGATGAGACAAACTACAGGAGCGAGGTGAGCCGCTTGGCTGGGTGGTGCAGTAACAACAATCTCTCTCTGAACGTGGAGAAGACGAAGGAGATTGTTGTTGACTTCAGGAGAGCGCACACTCAGCATGTTCCTCTGACCATCAACGGTGCGACTGTGGAGAGAGTGAGCAGCACCAAGTTCCTGGGTGTGCACATCACAGAGGACCTCTCCTGGACCGACAACACCACAGCACTGGCCAAGAAGTCTCAACAACGTCTCTACTTCCTCCGCAAACTGAGGAGAGCCAGAGCCCCACCCCCCATCATGTGCACCTTCTACAGAGGCACCATCGAGAGCATTCTGACGAGCTGCATCACTGTGTGGTATGGCGCCTGCAATGCGTCCTGCCGGAAGACTCTGCAACGCATAGTGAGAGCAGCTGAGAAGATCATTGGTGTCTCTCTCCCCTCCCTCCAAGAAACTTACGGAACCCGTCTCACTCGCAAAGCCCTCTGCATCGCAAGTGATCCCACCCACCCGTCACACAGCTTCTTCAGTCTGCTGCCATCAGGGAGGAGACTGCGGAGTCTCCAGGCCAGGACCAGCAGATTGAAGGACAGCTTCATCCATCAGGCTGTCAGGAAGCTGAACTCGCTCCCGAACTTGCCCCCCCGTACCTTTTCTGCCCCAGGCACCACTGAACTATGACCCCCCCCCCCCAGATCCCACATCCCCAGGTCCTTCCACCCCCCCTCCCACTAACATACGATGACATGCACCAGTCACTTTGTATACTTTATTATTTAAATATAATAACTGCTCTTGAGCCCTTTTGTCACTTTAATCAGAATGAATAAGCCAATCTTTATCTGCACTGTTTGTTCACTGGTTTGCACTCTATCTGCCATGTGCCTTGCGCTGCTTTATTTAACTTTATTTATTTTTATATTTTTTTTTTATGTCTTTTTTTTTACATCCCCTTATTGTATAGTTATATCTTATATTTTATATTGATCTTGTATAGTTATATCTAGATTCTTAAGCTCTACTATTAGTGTTATCTGTATGCACCGGGGGTCTGAGAGTAACGCTATTTCAATTCTCTGTATGTATGTACTATACATGTGGAAGAATTGACAATAAAGCAGACTTTGACTTGACTTTGACTAATATCAGATCAGGCATTAGAATGAACACAGTTATTTACATGTTGCATTACTGTCGAGTCCAGGCACTGCACGATATTTTGTAATCCTCAACGGCATGTTTATTGCTTGGTAGTTCGATCCAGTTTAGCCTATGTAGGCCTATGTTATTTATTACATGTCATGCGTGGATCGGTGGGTGGGGCTAAGTAGGCGTTGATCTTCTTCTGCGGAGTTCAATAACGCAGTGTAACTGCACGGCCATTGGTTCAAACTGGGAAACTTTTTGAACCAATGACGGCGCTGCGGAGCTGCGCGAGCCTATGGCGACGCAGTGCACCAAAGCCCACCAAAATGGGCGGGGCGTCTGGCTATATTAAGCGATAGGATTTCAGGTCAATCGACTGAAGCGACAACACTGAGTCGTACATCTCCATGGCACGACAGCAAAAGCAGTACTCGTTCCCGTATCTCAGGGAACCTATCTTAGGCACTGAAGGGGCCCAGGGGATAAGTAGGGAGGCAAAAGCCGTCGTACCCTCATGGTTACACATGCTGAGAGGGAGCTGGCTCCCATGAGATAACAGCACGACAAACGAACCAGCCGGCCGCCTCACAGATGTCCTTAATGGAGACACCACTAGACCAGGCCCACAAGGAGGCCAAACCTCTAGTGGAGTGGGCTCGTACTCCTATGGGGGAATCCAGGCCCATAGAGGAGTAACAAAGAGCGATAGCATCCACAATCCAACTCGAGAGTCTTTGCTTTGTGACCGGAGAGGGCCTGCAGGTCGCCTACACGCTTGACTGATGCTAGAGCCAATAGCAGAGCAGTTTTAAGCGATAGGGGCCGAAGGTCAGCTGACTGCAGCGGTTCAAAGGGAGGGCCTTTGAGCGCTCTGAGGACCGTGGAGAGGTCCCAGGTGGGTACTGTGAGAGGGCGAGAGGGATTTAGCCTCCTAGAACCTCTCAAGAAACGCACAACTAAGTTGTTTCTCCCCACTGACTGGCCAGCAATAGGGGCATGAAACGCTGCTATGGCTGCCAAGTATACTTTGAGCGTGGAAGGCGTGAGACCCTTGTCCAAACGCTCTTGGAGAAATGACAATATCGAAAATATGTCACACTCAACCGGATCTTTGTTTCGAGCCGTACACCAGTCGACGAAGACTGACCATTTTTGGGCATAGAGGCGTCTAGTAGATGGGGCTCTGGCCTGGGAAATGGTATTTAGCACATCCTAGGGGAGGTCGACAGGCTCCCATCGAGGGACCAAAGGTGCAGGACCCACAGCTCTGGCTGGGGGTGCCAAATCGTCCTGTTCGCCTGAGAGAGGAGGTCCCGTCTCAGGGGGATTGGCCATGGGGCTTTCGTTGAAAGCCTGAACCGCTCTGAGGACCAATGCTGGTTCCTCCAGAGTGGGGCCACCAGGAGAACTTTGTGTTTGTAGCATAGAGGAGGAGGCTGGGCCAGTCGTGGGCCAGAACATCCCTGTCCTTCGAAAAGAAGATTGGGCAGTGAGAGTTGTCTTCCGAGGCGAAGAGGTCGACCTCTGCCTTCCCGAAGATCTTCCAGATTCTGAGAACGGGGGTGGAGCGTCCACTCGCCTGAGGGGACATCTGTTGAGACCACCATCCTTCTGGATACCGCCCGTAGGGAAACCCTATGGCTGAGCCACTGAGGATCCTTCCAGGGGTTCAGAGCTGTTAAACAGGCCTGATTCACCCTGACATGGAAGCGGCCGTGCCGCCAAGCATGAGGTGGGACCCGAAGGTTTAGCCAGTACTGCAGAGGCCGCATTTGTAGGAGGCCGAGCTGCAGGGCTGGGGAGGCGGAAGCCATCAGCCCTAGCATCCTCTGGAAATACTTCAGAGGAAGACGAGCTTTGATCCTGACAGAAGCCATGAGCTGTTGAATGGTCAGAGCGCGCTCTGGTGAGACTGTCACCCTCATTTGGGTAATTCAGTCGTTGAGGTAATTCAAAACGCGGATTCCCATCTGTCTCAGAGGGTAAAGAGCCGTGTCCATACACTTCGTAAAAAGTGCACGGAGCTAGGGACAACCCGAAGGGAAGGACTGTATGTTGGTAAGCCACTCCCTCGAATGCGAATCTCAAGAATCGTCTGTGATGGGTGGCTATCTGGATGTGAAAGTATGCGTCTTTCAGATCCAGCGAGAAGAACCAGTCCTTGGGGCAAATCTGTGGAGGATCTGTTTCAACGTCAACATCCTGAACTTCCGTCTCATGAGGGAGAGGTTCAGGAGTCTTAGGTCGAGGATGGGTCTGAGACCGCCATCTTTCTTGAGGACGAGGAAATACCGGCTGTAAAAACCCGATTCGCTCTCGGATGGAGGGACCACTTCTATGGCTCCCATTTCCAACAGAGCCATCACTTTGGCGCAAAGGACATGTGCGTCGTCCGCTTTCACCAAAGTGGGGACCACCCCGCTGAAGCACGGGGGTCTTCGGCCGAACTTCAGTGAGTAACCTCGATTTATTTTCCCCAACACCCAGCTTGATTTGTTGTGGGGGCAAGATGGCGGCGCATGAACATGCTGCGGCTCAGCACTCCACGTATCAGCACTTTTTGTATAGTTTGTGGGTAGTTTATTATTTATTGAGTGTCACACATGCACAGACGTATGTAAAATACAATCGTCATGAACTGCTCAACATCGGATTGATACCCGAGGGCTGCACTTTCAACCAGGAAGATTCTAGACACGACATACCGCCTGAGCTTGTCAGACCACCGGGGTCTCCGTGGATTACTCTTCCAGCCAGAAAGCAATGGTGGCGGCGCAGAGAGAGGAAGCAGAAGCGGGGCTGCAGAGCTGGGATACGAGCTAGGCTAAGCAGAGAACCGCACAAGCCTCCGCTGCCGAGCCTCTTTGTCGCAAACGTAAGATCTCTTACCAACAAAATTGAAGAGCTGGAACTTATTGAATCCTCTCAGAAAACCATCCAGGACTGCTGTGTTATGGTAATTACTGAGACTTGGCTCAACCCAGCTATTCCAGCGGAGGCTATTGGGCTAGCAGGACGCACAGCACACCGGGCCGACAGGACCGCAGACTCCGGTAAGAACAGAGGAGGGGGGCTTTATGTTTACACTAACAACAACTGGTGCACAAATGCCGTGATAACTGACACTCACTGTTACCCGGACTTGGAGTTTTTATCAGTAAGATGTCGTCCCTTCTATCTGCCGCGAGAATTTACCGTTGCTGTAATTATTGCTGTTTAAATACCTTCGAATGCTAACATCACAACAGCTTTGGGCTACTTGCTAACTGCCATTAGTAAACAACAGCGGGCCCATCCAGATGGAGTTTTTGTAATAGCAGGTGATTTTAACAGAGAAAGTCTTAAGACTGTCCTACCAAAATTTCACCAGCATGTGGAGTGTCCAACTAGAGGAAAAAACACACTTGACCATGTCTACAGTAACATCAAGCATGGATATAAGGCATTACCTCTCCCTCATCTAGGACAGCATATAGACCAATTATCAACAGGGTGAAACCAACTATTAAAATAATACAAACGTGGCCAGAAGGCTGCAGGACTGCTTCAGTTGGACTGACTGGACTGTATTTGCAGATGACAATATTGATATTTACTCATCCTCTGTGCTGTTTTATATAAAATGATGCATTGATAATGTGACCATCACAAAACGGATTTGCATGTTTCCAAATAGCAAGCCGTGGATGACTAAAAACGTTAAATTCCTGCTGAAGGCCAGAAATTCTGCTTTCCGGTCTGGTAACATGCAGCAGTATAGTGCAGCCAGGGTAAATCTGAAGAAGGGTATTAAGGATGCTAAGGCAGCCTATAAGCGGAAAATCGAGAACCACTTCAGCAACTCAGACCCCCGACAGGCATGGCAGGGGATTCGTCACATTACTGGGCAGAATAACACCAGCAGTCTAACTAACAACAGTGTTCTAGAAGCGGAGCAGCTCAACCAGTACTTCATACACTTTGAAGTGGAGAGGACTGAGACTACCATCGATCCAGCTCCTGCCACCAACAGCGAGCCACCTGGAACATCAAGGAACGCATGCACGACTGCTATTCGTGGACTACAGTTCTGCATTCAATACCATCATAATACCTAGCAGACTATTTTCCAAGATGTCTGACCTAGGCTTACAACATAACATCTGCCTGTGGGTTAAGGACTTCTTAACACAGCGGCCACAGTCGGAGCAGGCGAGAGAAGGCGAAGGCGTTCAGTCTCGTTGTTCAGTGAAGAGTCGTCGTCGCTGAAATCCTATGGCAAAATGCTAAAGGGAACGTCAGTTCAGTCAGTGTTGTAAACAATGTTACGTAACATACCTCAGAAAAGTAATTCGTTGACCCTTAACTTGATAGTCAGCAAGAAAAATAACAAAACTAACCATATAAAACAAAACGAACTGGATTAGAAATGTAATTATGTAAGTATAAGTATTATAACTTTATTATTATAAAATGGACTTAAACTGGGTGCTCGCCTGTGTGTAATCAAACGCATCATTTTATCTTGGAGACTGAACTCGCGCTCTGCAGACACACTGGAGCGCACTCACCACCAACTGGACAGAGGTGGGAATTACATTTAAAAGCTACATCAGCCTCAGTAATCTGTCAAAATGACGGACGGGTTTCAGATTTTTTCCGTCACTGCTAAAAAAAAATTCCGGTTAACGCGACCTCTGAGATATATATATATATATTTTTAACCGGGTATGCTGGGTGGTGCGTCATGTAAAAAAATGTGGCCGAAGCAATTACGTTGAATGGGTTTATAGCTAATATGCGAGATGCTTGCGTTCTCAGTGTTAGTTTACTCATTTGCTTGCTCGTGACAAATTGCAACACAGCGAAAAGTACTGAACCTTGGACCTTTTATTGAGAGTAGCCCATATTTAGCTGTTGAGACGTGCCTTCACAAGCACCTGTAAGAGCTTTTGTGAGCATTCGCAGCTTATATGTACCACACGCCACTGATGGAACTAAATTCTGCAGGACAGTGGCCCTCCAGTATCGAGCCAGATCAGTCTAAAAAAATAACACATTTACAAAACAAAATTCATAAATGCACAGAACAATTCACATTTACAAAATCCAATTCGTAAATTCAAATCACAATTCATAAATACACAAGTAAAAGCATAAATATTTACCCAAATGCATCTTACCTAAATAAAGTTAAAATGTTTACACATACAGTGGGTACGGAAAGTATTCAGACCCCCTTAAATTTTTCACTCTTTGTTATATTAAAGCCATTTGCTAAAATCATTTAAGTTCATTTTTTTTCCTCATTAATGTACACACAGCAGCCCATATTGACAGAAAAACACAGAATTGTTGACATTTTTGCAGATTTATTAAAAAAGAAAAACTGAAATATCACATGGTCCTAAGTATTCAGACCCTTTGCTCAGTATTTAGTAGAAGCACCCTTTTGATCTAATACAGCCATGAGTCTTTTTGGGAAAGATGCAACAAGTTTTTCACACCTGGATTTGGGGATCCTCTGCCATTCCTCCTTGCAAATCCTCTCCAGTTCTGTCAGGTTGGATGGTAAATGTTGGTGGACAGCCCTTTTTAGGTCTCTCCAGAGATGCTCAATTGGATTTAAGTCCGGGCTCTGGCTGGGCCATTCAAGAACAGTCACGGAGTTGTTGTGAAGCCACTCCTTCGTTATTTTAGCTGTGTGCTTAGGGTCATTGTCTTGTTGGAAGGTAAACCTTCGGCCCAGTCTGAGGTCCTGAGCACTCTGGAGAAGGTTTTCGTCCAGGATATCCCTGTACTTGGCCACATTCTTATTCCCTTGATTGCAACCAGTCGTCCTGTCCCTGCAGCTGAAAAACACCCCCACAGCATGATGCTGCCACCACCATGCTTCACCATGCTTCACTTCATACATGAGCGCATGGCCTTAGTTAATTTAAAACCATAATGTAACATGGTGAAAGGTGAATATAAAACATTTAGGCATAACTGATTGTGTCTTCAACTAGAAGGAACTTTTGTCCCAGTTTTTTTTTTTTTTTTTT
>RJVU01030324.1:21312-45778 GCA_003731715.1 Anabarilius grahami
TTTTTTGTAACCTTGGCCAGATCTGTGCCTTGCCACAATTCTGTCTCTGAGCTCTTCAGGCAGTTCCTTTGACCTCATGATTCTCATTTGCTCTGACATGCACTGTGAGCTGTAAGGTCTTATATAGACAGGTGTGTGGCTTTCCTAATCAAGTCAAATCAGTATAATCAAACACAGCTGGACTCAAATGAAGGTGTAGAACCATCTCAATGATGATCAGAAGAAATGAACAGCACCTGAGTTAAATATATGAGTGTCACAGCAAAGGGTCTGAATACTTAGGATCATGTGATATTTCAGTTCTTTTTTAATAAATCTGCAAAAATGTCAACAATTCTGTGTTTTTCTGTCAATATGGGGTGCTGTGTGTACATTAATGAGGAAAAAAAATGAACTTAAATGATTTAAGCAAATGGCTGCAATATAACAAAGAGTGAAAAATTTAAGGGGGTCTGAATACTTTCCGTACCCACTGTATGTATATATCATGTTTTTGAATTAATTTCCATCACACTTTTATGAATGATGTTATATGTATTTATGGATCATTGAATCTGCATTTGCAAATCGTCACGTGCGTGGACTGCTTTGAATTTGTGTGACCAAAGTTGCCCCATCCCTGCTCTGGTTTGAACAGTTCATTTAAAGGGGTATGTCTTATTTTAAGACATAAATAATAATGGCCACTGCTATGACTGGGTAATATCTTTGCATATGAAATTTAGTAGGCTATTATACATGGAGCTTTTGAAACGTGATTATGATTACAGTTGCTGCGATTAACCAATTTTGGAAAATGTGGATTACAGTGTTATGTACAGTGTGATTACTTTTACATCTACTCAATCAAATGTTTCTATTAACATGTTTTTGCAGCACTGAGCATTGTAGCCAATTTTGAACGCATGCATGCAATTTGTTTGCGTGTTTGCAACATTTGTTTAAATTTAACTTAAAGTCATAGCTTTTTACCCAAGCATTTAACTCACCTTAACTATGTTTTATTTCTATTATGTGCCTTTTTCTTTGTTTCTTCCTTTCTTCTTATATATTTTAGATTTGTCCTGTACAGCACAGTGGTCAACTATTGTTGAGTTTATTTGTGCTTTATAAATAAATAAATGAAATTAAATATGACACACTTAACTGGAAACACTTCAGGATTTTAGAAGTCGTCATCTGGTTGGTTGAATTCTGCAGGATGTCCGGGAGACCTGTGTTTCACGTTCTTTAATGGTCCACCCAGAAACAAATGCCGTGATGCCAAACCCCTTTGTGGAAGAAGAACGCCGTTGTGTTTACAACTGTGACAATAAGCGCTTACTAGGATCAACTAAACGCTGGATTTTCAAAAGTGTATGAAGTTCGCAGGTCCATTGTTGCAGTAAACTTGCACAACGTTCTTGAATGAATAATTTACTAGATGCATGCCTGGTCTGTTATTGTAGGGACATCGACTTTACATTTTCACGCCCCTAAACATGACGCGGAACAAAACAAACTGTGATTGGTTGTGTTACATGTCAGTCAACGTCCTTTTGGGCGGTCCTTGGCCAAGGAAAGCTGCGATAGAGTCCAGACCTTCAGCTGAAGGTCTGGCTATGCGAGACTACTACAGACATACATGAGCGCATGGCCTTAGTTAATTTAAAACCATAATGTAACATGGTGAAAGGTGAATATAAAACATTTAGGCATAACTGATTGTGTCTTCAACTAGAAGGAACTTTTGTCCCAGTTTTTTTTTTTTTTTTTACTTTTTTTTTCAAGAACTTATTTTTCTTTTCTTTTCTTTATATGGTCATGCTAAAACTGTCTTTTTAAAACAATGTCTTCATTTTTTGTAACCTTTCAAAAATTGTTCCCTACCCAGACTTTCATAAAATATAAAAATCAATTATTAAATGATATCAGCTATGCCTACCACAAACAACAAATTTGCCAGTGAAGATCATGCTTGAAAAAAAGTTAGTTAAATTTCAAAGATTTTTTTTTTTAGAATCAGAATCAGAATCAGAAAGAGCTTTATTGCCAGGTATGTTTACACATACTAGGAATTTGTTTTAGTGACAGAAGCTCCACAGTGCAACAGAGTGACAGCGACAAGACATGACACATAATAAAAAGAATAAAATAATAATATACAAATTTACAAGATAGACAAAGTGCAAAAAAAAACAAACAAAAAAAAACAAAAAAACAATATATAATATAGACAATTGTTTGTACAGTTATGTATGCAAATTTGAAGTATAAGTAAGTGTTTTAAGTAAATAATGTGTAATAGTGTTGTGTGTTCCATGTTTGTCAAGTGTTCATGAGATGGATTGCCTGAGGGAAGAAACTGTTCCTGTGTCTGGTCGTTCTGGTGCTCAGGGCTCTGTAGCGTCGACCAGATGGCAACAGTTCAAAGAGGGAGTGTGCTGGATGTGAGGGGTCCAGAGTGATCTTCTTTGCCCTTTTTCTCACTCTGGATAAGTACAGTTCTTGGAGAGTGGGGAGGGTTGTGCCAATGATTCGCTCAGCAGACCGGACTACCCTCTGTAGTCTTCTGAGGTCAGATTTGGTAGCTGAGCTGAACCAGACGGTAATTGAAGTGCAGAGGATGGATTCAATGATGGCAGAGTAGAACTGTTTCAGCAGCTCCTGTGGCAGGTTGAACTTCCTCAGCTGGCGAAGGAAGTACAACCTCTGCTGGGCCTTTTTCACAGTGGAGTCAATGTGAATGTCCCACTTCAGGTCCTGTGAGATGGTGGTGCCCAGGAACCTGAATGACTCCACTGCAGTCACAGTGCTGTTCATGATGGTGAGTGGGGGGAGAGCAGGGGGGTTTCTCCTGAAGTCCACGATCATCTCCACTGTCTTGAGCGTGTTGAGCTCCAGGTTGTTAAGGCTCCAGGCTGCACCAGACAGCCAGCTGTTCAACCTCCAGTCTGTAAGCAGACTCGTCTCCGTCCCGGATGAGGCCGATGACTGTGGTGTCGTCCGCAAACTTCAGGAGCTTGACAGAGGGGTCTTTAGAGGTGCAGTTGTTGGTGTAGAGGGAGAAGAGCAGTGGGGAGAGGACACAGCCCTGAGGGGTGCCGGTGCTGATGGTGCGGGTGCTGGATGAGAATTTTCACAGCCTCACTAGCTGCTGCCTGTCTGTCAGGAAGCTGGTGATCCACTGACAGACAGAGATGGGCACGGAGAGCTGAGTTAGTTTGGGCTGGAGGAGTGATGGGATGATGGTGTTAAAAGCAGAGCTGAAGTCCACAAACAGGATCCTCACATAAGTCCCTGGTCTGTCCAGATGTTGTAGGATATAACGCAGTCCCATATTGACTGCATCATCCACAGACCTGTTTGCTCGGTAAGCAAACTGCAGGGGGTCCAGTAAGGGACAAGTGATGTCCTTCAGATAAGCCAGAACCAGTCTTTCAAATGACGTCATGGCCACAGACGTTAGAGCCACAGGTCTGTAGTCATTAAGACCAGTAATTTTGGGTTTCTTTGGGACGGGGATGATGGTGGAGCGTTTGAAGCATGAGGGGACTTCGCACAGCTCCAGTGACCTGTTGAAGATCTTTGTGAAGATGGGGGCCAGCTGGTCAGCGCAGGTTTTCAGACAGGCTAGTGAAACGCTGTCTGGGCCTGGTGCCTTTCTTCTCTTGTTCTTTCTGAAGACATGGCGCACATCATCTTCACTGAACTGAATTGTAGGTGTGGGGGAGAGGGGGGTTGTTGGAGGTTTATTGAACATTATTTCCAATCAAGCTATAATTTGATAAAATTAGACAAAAAGGTGTGTAAATATTATTTATGTTATGTATTTAGGACACAAAATTACTATAGCTATTAAAGTAGCTTTAATATGGTAAAAGAGACTGCAATTTTGTTCAAATGTAATTTCTAACACAGAACACAATACATAATTTAAGATTGACATTTTTTAGACAGAGCCAAAAACAAACAAACAAACAAATCCACAGGTCTTCATTACCCACAACCCGTGGGTACTAAATCAGGAATCTTTTTATATTTTTCCTGGTTTCACTGCTTTTAAATGCACACCCTCAATCCTTTTTGGCCCAACCTACACTTTTTCTGTGGGTAACAGAGAGACCTTGTGTCAACACTATAGTGCTGTCATGAGCCTATTCTGACCTCACAGAGACCATGATGTCATGTGGAGAAATGCATAGTCAAGGAGAGTAAAGTGTACTGGGTGGGCCAGACCTCTACACCAGCTGCAAGTCACTCAACCTACCTCTTTCTAAGTTCTATTTTACCACCTTCTCAAAATTTATTTTCTAACTCATATGGTAGTAGGTCTTCATTTTCATTTTAGCATTATATGAAACAGAAAATATGTTACAATTAATGTGGATATAAAAAATCTGCCTGTATTCACTAACACTTATGTTGTTTTAAATTCCTATTACTTTCTTTCTTCCATGTAACTCAAAAGGAAAAGATCTTAAGGATATTCAGACTGCTCTTTTCATGACAATGAAAGCAGATTTGGGAGATACACCAAAGGGCAAATTTTTCAATGTGAAATAATATACATTTTGTTATCGCTAGCACACAAGTTTTATGGACTACTTTTCTGGTTTTATTTGGAGCTTGATAGCCTCTGGTCACTGTTCATAGTTTTCAGTCACATGACTGGCGCAGCGCCCTGGAGGGCGAAACATTCATACAACTGCAGCAAAAGCCTGTCAACTCACCATCTCAAAAGAAGGAAAACAAAAATATGTGGATACAATTAAAGTTTTTTTTTTTTTAATATCACTACATTAGTACTTAGTACAAACTTAGTAAAAATGACTGGCAGGCAATGGAGGAAAGTTTGTTTTGCCCTCCAGGTGGGCGTTCCTCAGGATGTGATGTCATGTGAAAACTATGAATATACCTTTTGTTGTATGGGAAAGAGCAGTTTGGACATTCTGCATAACCTCTCCTTTTGTCTTTCTGTAACATGTTTCCTGTTTTGTGTTCCCTGTGCTTTTGTTTCGTTGACTGTTAGGGTACTTTTACATGACAACGATGTATAAAAAAATGGAAAAGTTATTCCTTTGCATTTTTCGCGTACAGATGACATCATTGTGATGTCAAATGATCCCCGTTCACACGGATGTGCTAAAATGACTAAGAATGCTGTATTATTCATGCCAGGCCAGTAGTTGGCTTTGTAAAGAAACACTACGCACCTATAGACTGAACACGTAATACGCATACGAATGATGTCACAGTTTTCACAAATTCCCGTTTTTGTAGTTTACACCGGGACAATATCGGTATCGGTAGTAGAGACAGCAAGACCTGAAATGGGTGTGTCAGAAATAGGGAGACATACAAAATGTGCAGTGCTGGGGCTCCTCCAAGACGGGTTTGGGAACCACTGATTTAGATCATAAGAGTGAGTAATGTAAATCATGGAAGAATGTTCATTATTGGGTGAAATGTTACTTTAAGGCAGTGGCCTCAAACTCAATTCCTGGAGGGCCACAGCTCTGCACAGTTTTGCTCCAACCCTAATCAAACACTCCTGATCCAGCTAATCAAGGTCTTCATGATTATTAGAAACTTCCAAGCAGGTGTGAATTGGAGCTGGTTGGAGCTAAACTCTGCAGGGCTGTGGCCCTCGAGGAACTGAGTTTGAGACCACTGCTTTGAGGAGAGGTAATTTGATGTTTTGTTGACAGACGTTATGATAAAGAAGGCGTAGTGGGTAAATCTCTGGGCTGATAATCAACAGGTTGTTGAATTAGGAGAGCGTCATGAATTTTGCCCTTAAAGGATTAGTTCACTTTAAAATGAAAATTACCCCAAGCTTTACTCACCCTAAATCCATCCTAGGTACATATGACTTTCTTATTTCTGATGAACACAATCAGAGTTATATTAATAAATATCCTGACGCAGCCGAGCTTTATAAATGACAGTGAACAGGACCAAAGAGTATGAAGCTTAAGAAAGTGCATCCATCCTTTATAAACATACTCCACATGGCTCCGGGGGATTAATAAAGGCCTTCTGAAGTGAAGCGATGCGTTTATGTAAGAAAAATATACGTTATTTATATAATAGATATTTTACTTTAAGTTATAAAGTAAAATATCTAGCTTCCGCCAGATCGCATTCCGTATTCAACTTACGAAGAAAGTGTAATGCCTCTCGCATTTCAAAGCGCTTACGCTACGTCCTATGCCTTCCGTATTCAAATTACGGAAAAAGAGTAACTGCTTTTTTCGTAAGTTGAATATGGAAGGCAATCTGGCGGAAGCTAGATATTTTACTTTATAACTTGTTCAATATGGATATTTTTCTTACACAAATGCATCGCTTCATTTCAGAAGGCCTTTATTAACCTCCTGGAGCTGTGTGGCGTACGTTTATAATGGATGGATGCACTTTCTTAAGCTTCATACTTGTTGGTCCCATTCACTGCCATCATAAAGCTTGTATGCATCAGGATATTTATTAATATAACTCTAGTTGTGTTTATCAGAAAGAAGAAAGTCATATACACCTAGGATGGCTTGAGGGTGAGTAAAGCTTGGGGTAATTTTCATTTTAAAGTGAACTAATCCTTTAAATCCACTTTAACCCAGGTTGCTCCATAGTAAGGACATTAAGTGTCATTAAGTCTCTGCTAAATAACTTACTGATATTACATATTTGTAGGCAGACAATGTAGAAAGAATCTGATGATTGTTTCAGTTTTCTGACTCCAAATTCTTCATCAAAAAGTAAAAAAAAAATTTAATAAAAATCTACAAGATCAGGAAAAAAAGGAAAACAGTACTTTGCTGCTTTAAAATGTTTTACAACCCTGTTTTTTTCTCATAGGTTTGAACTAATAATTTCCCTTAGATGACATGAATACATTCCAGCCTTCACAAACAGCAGGAATAAAATCTACTTTTTCCCCTAAGAGCAGAGAGCAAGAGCTAACTTAAAAACAGAAAATCATAAGCATCCTGCCTTATATCACCCACTGCTGAGACAAGTGTCCCATCAATCCACTCTGTCTCACTTTCCTTCACAGCAGGCAGACGGCCGTGCAGTATATTTCATATTCCTGTTTTGTAAGGTGCTGACTCACTGCCTGGAACTTCTGTGTGGCTTGAGAGGGAAAAAAAGTCAGTTTAGGTCTATCTCAAGGGATCAGGTCTGTGGCATAGGAAATGTCAAAAAAAAGAACTGCTACAAGCAGGCATTAAGAGAATGATGTAGTTATTCAAGGTTATAGCAATAGAAAGAGACACTTTTAAGGTAGTAGCAGTTTACTTTTAAAATATGAATACTCACTTTAACTTTCCTGGTTGGCTATAGAAAACAGGTCACTATGGATGCATGCAACCAACTTGAGCAATGGTCCTGGAGGGCCACCGTCATGCAGAGTTTAGCTCCAATCTCAATCAAACTCATCTGCCTGTGACTTTCTGATAATCCAGAAGACCATGTTTACATGGTGAAGATCAGAGTTGAAGAGCCCTGCTCTAAGCTGATATGTGGTTGTGAATTTAAACCACTGGAGGTCAGTATTGTTTGAAAATTTGCTTGACTTTAGCTCATTTCATCTCAGTTTAATATGCAGGGACAACTATAAGTAAATCTTCTGTATGTTGATTCCTTGTAAAACCCAGTGACCACCAAATCATTTTAAACACTGCCTCAACCTTAACCAATGGCGTAGTTTGGGGTGGGAGTATGTGATTGTCCAAACAATAGCAGACAGGGGAGTGTTCGGGAAACCTGTTTTACAACAGTTACATTATTATAATTCAGTTTTTTAGTTGCAAAGAAATTGCACACTAAACACAGGTTTAATTTATATCTTCTAAAATGTTTAATTCAGTGGATTCAATAATTAAAGAGACAAAATAAACAATCATTTTCAGAACCAAGAACACCAGCAGCAGAAACATTCATGCAGGCTGACATTTAAAAGCTTGTAAATTAAACACAATACTCTAATAACAAATGTTACCTCACTGTTTATGGAATGTGAAAGTTTTGTTAGGCATTGTTAAATGCAGCATAAAAAACTTTAAGCTTTAGCAATCAAACTGTCAAATCTCCATTTATAATGACTCACTGACAACAGCCTTTTGTTGTTAAACTAAATCTATAAGAGCTTTCTGAATTCCAGAGAATAATGTTAGTCCAGAAAACAATTAAATACCTATTGCAGTCCCTCTCAGGTGTTTGATCTAGGTCTTGCTCTTTTCACTCCTACCCCTACCAAAGGCCTCAAACCAACATGGGAGCACTGTATAAGTTACTAAGGAGCAAAATGAGGAGTGAATAAAGAACAGATGGGAAAATAACACTGCCCACCAAACCCTATTGCACAACATCCGCATTGGTGGGCAAAGCATATATGGCGGCAAGTTGGGCTGGTGCTTGCCTGCACACGATGGCCATCATGCTGGCATACCAGGCCAACCTCCTTAAAAATGTAGATAAAGGCATTGGGCGGGGTTGAATTAAGGGGGAGGAGCCGCCAGCTCCTTATACCTGCAGCAGCAGAAGGAGAATGTTGCCTCTCGAGCCATTATTCACGTGAAGTCGTTGCGGTCCTGTCGAGTTCACGTCCTCATATGAGGCCTGTAGAAATTGCCAACCAGTTGCTTAAGGGTACATAAATTACTATATGCAAAACACCTGAGGTCAGACTCAAGAGACTGTTCCACCTAGTAGATTACTTATGCCCTGTCCAGATGGATCTGGCGTTTTCAGAAGGTGAAACCGCTATTTTTTGAAACTGGGTCCCAGAGTGGATAAATCTGAAAATGACGCCCTTTGCGTTTTCGTGCGTACAGCCAATCTGTATATTTTGTGAAACGATGATGTCATCACCCCACGTGTCGACCCTAGTCAGACACTGCTAACAGAACAAAACAGCAACAACAACAACAATAGCGTACTACATGCTTGTGTTTGTGCTGCAGAAGCTACCGAGCCTAAAGCTTTATTAAAATAAAGCTTTATTTCGAAGCTTTACTAAAGTTTGTATACAGCGCGCAAGGTTTATGCGCATGCTCCAAGTCTTATTCTTTGTTTTTAGTGTATCTCTATTGCAGAATTACAGCGCCACATACTGATCTGGCATGTATACTACATCATTTTGAGTCGTTTAAGTGGTTTCGTGTGTACACAGATATTTCTTGAGACGAGGAAAAAAAAAGATTGGATAGGGAAAGCTCTGGCTTCGTGTGGATGTAGCCTTAGAAGCATGGACAAATCTTCCCAAATGTATCTCAGTGGGTCCTGTGTATGGTGGAAAAGGGTTACAGAATACAATTCAGGTACCATCTACTGAAGTTAAATGGGGTGGTTTGGACTATAGTCAACCCCGAGCAGGGTCGGGTGAAGTAACTTCCAAGCCCTGAAAGGGTGAAGGCCCTATTGTTTTCCTTAGGATTATTAGGGCCCAAGCCCTGAAATGGCGAAGGCCCTATTGTTTTCCTTAGGATTATTAGGGCCTAAGCATCGATGGTGCAAGGACCCTATTGGAATTGCTCCATTTATTATTATTAGGGCCTGAGCACCGATGGTGTGAGGACCCTATTGTAATTGCTGAGTCAATTATTCTTCTTCTCTGAAATGAATCACATTTTTGAGGGCCTAAACATGCTCGAAAACTCATGAAACTTTGCACACTCATCAGAAGTGTTGAAAATATACATCTGATATGGGTTTCAGAATTTGGGCTACAAAAATTCAATTAGGCGCCCTTCGCGTTACAAGTATGAAATTCGGTATGCACATGTAATAGCCCAAAACCTGCAAAAAATCCCTGGGTGCAAAATCTGAAAACCCAACAGGAAGTGAGATATTTTGCATTTTCTCTGTCAAAGTTTGATGTTTCACCATGAAAAAGGAAGCTGTTTTAACTCAGGCATATAGTGTCCGATCTGTCCCAAACTTCACATGTTTGATTAGAGTTCTGGCCTAAAGACATCTATATGCCAAATCTTTATGAAATCTACTGCAGATTTGATTTATTATGTAAAGAAATAGTAATAAGAACACAAAAAGGCTTTAGGAGGGAGCATAGCCAAAATAACAAACAAAACAGTGTCTATCTCAATTTTAAATCTAACTAGCCTATCGCAGAAATAACAAGAGAAACAAAAATGGCTCCCTCCTCCAAACAAATTACAAATAAAGTATTCAATTTAAGAAAAGAATAAATAAAGAACTGTAAAAGGAGTCAGCAGCATTGATAGTTTGAATTAACACTCTAGGTAAGAACACAACAACAGCACTAACAGGAACTATATCACAGTTTTCAGTATTTGCATTAACTATCGGTTAGTAAACAACAAAGCAACTAGCAACAATTGTCAGGTGCCAGCAATCAGCTCCTGTTAGAGCAGCAGCACAGAAGAGAGAATAAAAAAGAAATCACAACATAGAGAAAAACAAAAACACATAACTGCCACCAAATCAGTACACACTTCGTCACAGGACATAACTGTTCTGTCTGTAAAGATGACTCGTACTTATTTTACTTTTTATTTTTCTCTTCAACTTCTCTCACATCACTGAACTCCGTGATAAACATACTATCATTCTAGTGTCAACGTCATTACTCATTCCAAACTCTTAAAGTGACTGGCGTTCCTTATATCCTATCAATAACAAAACACATTACTCTAATGAAACATCAGATTATAAGTCTAACTAAACATGCAACATTTCCCCTCCCGGTGAACTAAGTGTGAAAGGATGTTAAATAGTCCTGAAAGCGAGCAGGCCGAGTGTGCGATCTGGTAGGCTTGCCTTGCGATGCTGCAGGTGGTGGTAGGGTTGTTGCTTGCAGAGTCACTGGATGTCGTGTTGGGATCCGAGGGCATGTAGAACTGAGCAGAGAGCAAGGGAGCACAGCGTCCCGGGTGTGATCTGCATCAGAAGGGCACAGTACTTTCCTCAGTCAATTGGCATACCAACAGGAACCATCCAATAGATAGAATGTAACTGGACCTAACTGCTTTTGTACCTGGTGGGGCTGCGACCAGAAAGTGTGAAGCTTGTTTTTCCGGTGTGGCCGCTGAACCCGCACCCAGTCCAATGGGAAGATTCTGGGAATCCGAGCCTTTTTCTTTGCATTGAATCTGCTCTGTGCTTTGAGCTGTTGTCCACGTACCCTGGCTTTCACCACAGGGTTTCCACCATGAGAAGTGGTAGGGCAAAATCTGTGCAAGGGTAACTCCAGCTCTCGCCCCAGCATCAGTTTTGCTGGTGACACCCCAGTGGTGGCATGTTGAGCTGCTCTGTAGTGTAGAAGAGTCTGAGACAAGGCCTCATTGAAAGAGCAGCCTTGTGCCAAGTGGGCTCTGTCCATTTTTCAGTGATTGATTGAATCTCTCTACACCCCCGTTTGACTGTGAATGATAGTAAGTTGTTTGTATGTGTTTGATCCCTTTTCTTTGGATGTAGCTGGCAAACTCAGCAGACACTAGTTGAGGGCCATTGTCTGTCATCTAGGTTCTTGGTAGGCCCCAGCGGGCAAAGAGCAACTCCGGAAAATCAATGATGGAACTGGACGTGACAGAACCCACAGATGTAACCTCTGGCCACTTCAAGTGTAGATCATAAACTACTACAAGGAAACGCAAATAATGGGGCATGTCATTGAGTTCACCGCAGATATCCAACTGGATGTGGTCCCAAGGTCGAGTCGACCAAGGCAAAGACCCCAGTGGTGGTGGAATTGGTGGGCCTGTTTTCCCGCTTACGAGACATGGAGCGCAGTCCTGAACAAGCTGTTCAATGTCTTTGTCCAACCCTGGCCACCATACAAGATCCCTACAGCGCTGCTTTAGTTTAACTATGCCGAGATGGCCCTCATGCACCATGGCCAGTACTCGTCCTCAGAGGTTAGCAGGTATAATGGCGCGGTGTCCACGGGCCAAGCATGTGTCATTCCAGCATGACAATTCATGTTTCACTCGGGCATACGGCTGGATATCTATTGTAACTTTAGCTGGCCAGCCATTCAGGACATACTCACGGACTACAGAGAGCGTAGCATCAGCTGCTGACTCCTCCGTGAGTTTCTCCAAGGACACGAAAGCTGTAAGGGGTGCATGCATAAGGTCCTTGTCCTCAGCCACCTGACAGGAGGCAATAGGTGATGACACAGAACGGGACAGCAAATCAGCCACTACATTATCTCTGCCTGAGGTGTACTGTATTGTAAAGTTATACTGCTGGAGACGGTCAGTCCAGCAGTACATGCTTGGTGGTCAGTTCGAAGGGTGAATTTTTGGCCATAAAAGGTAGGCATGCCAGCGCTCACAGGCCCATACACAAGCCAGAGCCTCCCTCTCTCCAGTTGAGTACTTTTGTTCTGTCAAACTGAATGCACGAGAAGCAAAAGCCACAGGGCGTTCAATACCATTTTGAAGTTGTGAAAGAACAGTGCCAGCAGCAGTAGCCGAAACATCACAATTGACCAGTGTGGGGCAGTCAAGACTGAAGTGTGCCAAGACAGGGCGGCTTTTCAACAGTTCCTTAACACTCTTGAGTCTGAGGTATCGCCGGCGATACCACCTCGGTTTTTTTCTTAAAAGTGTGAAAAAACTCAAAATACTCCGTCAATGTTGCACATACAATTAAGAGTTATACACCCTTTTAATCTGTTGAATATCTTCTTTTATTTGTGTACACTCACAGTAAAAACAAAATGTTGTGCTTTTTGCAAAATAAAGAAAACTAACATGATGCGTGATCTCTCGTCTCCCTCTGAACGAAGTCCAGTCTGATAGTTCTCAGAAAATGAACTGTAACTTAGTGAATACTAATGACACAAAAATGAGACATCTGTCTAAAAAAACGTTGAAATGTCAGGTTTTAAATCGTGTAAGTCAAATCAAAAACAAATATTCTCTGTTTATGTAATCTGTATGAAAAAAGAGCCATGTCAGAAGCCTGTGATTCAGCTCATTATCCGCTAATGTGGCCACGCCCATGGAGCGAGCGCTATTCAGACGCAAATTCTGAGGCAATACATGTATACATCGTCTCAATCGTGTATTTATTGTCTTCAAAAGTGTTTTGCATAGCCATAGTTAGCGATCTCTGGAAGCCTCTGTTAGTTCGGTTAGTTCCTGGATTGTCACATGGCCTGTTCTTCTTTAGGAGGCATTTGTAGACTAAAGGTGTACAGAGCGCCCTCCGGCTGCAAGTATGAATTGAAAACACAGTATCCAGCGCTCATAGTAATGACAATAAATATTGAATAAATATTACTCCTCTGCACTTTGCATCACAGAAATACATTATATTTTAAAGTATATAATAGAATACCATTATTTTAAATTGTAATAATATTTCACAGTATTGCTGTTTTTTCTGTATGTTTGATATACACCATGATGAGCTTGAGACATGATCACAGAGGGTTTTTTCACAGCCTATCTGACTGAAAGGCCTCATTATTACGCAAGTCATTACAGCTCATTATGCGATTCTTTTGTATTCTCAGGTGTGAATTACAGGATTATTCATGATGATTCACGCCTCCACGCATACTGTGTTTCTTGACAAAAAGTGTCTTACAAAATTTAAATCTCTCTATTGTTTTATATGAACGAGTAGGCAGGATACTTTTTACATCATTTTGAAGCAAAAGCTCTAGTCTACAATCTCCAATACCCAGAAGTCTTGTGAACACATATATAATATTATTTTTTTTGGCCTTATTTCAGTGACTTAAGTTTTTTGTTTTTTCAATTTTTCAAAATTTCTCCAGGCCCCAAATCAGCCTCAGACTCCAGAGGGTTAAGTGTGTGCACAGCATCAGAGCAAGCTTAAGACCAGGTCCAAGGGGCATCCTTTTTTAGCAGCTGGCGGAGAGGGTACGTGATCGTGGAATACTGAGGTAGAAAAGGCATATAGTATGTTGTCATCCCCAGAAACGATGCAACTTATGCTGCAGACTACGGCTCTGGCACCTGATGTATAGCCTCAAGATTGGAGTGCAATGGTGAAAAACGCCCTCGGCTGAAATATGAAAGCCAACAAAGTCAACCTGTGGTACAGCAAATAAGCATTTATCCATGCTGAGTGTCAGATTATGTTGACTGAGTGCAGCTGTTATGTCCTAGGATGTAATATCTTTTATTTATTTTACTTTTTTTGTGTTATATGGGCCTTAGTCCACTAGGTGGCAGTAGTGGTGGTTTCTTTCCCCTTTCTTCTTCTCCTTCTTTGTCTGAGCAGGTACAGCCAGGTGAGACTGCTTATCATCTGCTGATTTGTCCTCAATTAAGCATGTATAAATCCTGGCTGGTCCCCAGAGAAGATAGAGCTTGTTGACTGTTGGTTTGCTTTGTTGCTGTTGATGTGTATTACTGCTGCTGTTCCTTTGTGATTCATTACCAAGTTTAAAGGCTGTTCATGAATCACTGCATTTGGGGCATGAACAATGACATCATTGAGGTAGATGGCAGTGCCAGGGACACCATCCAGTATGGTGGACATGATTTTTGGGAAACAGCTAGGGGCCAAACTGAGTCCAAAAGGCATCCTTGTGTAACGAAATACGCCAATGTGCGTAAAGAACGCAGTAAGATTTCTGCTGTCTGGGTGGAGGGGAACCTGGAGATAGCCTTGGTGGAGGTCAAGTTTGGAAAGTGAAAGTGTGTAGTCAGCTCTTCGATTGATGGCAGAGGGTAGTGATCTGGGATTACTGCTTTGTTAACGGACCTTAAGTCCATGTAAACTCTCAGTCTGCCAGTTTTTTCTTAGCCACTGTCAAATTAGTGAAGTGACATGTGACATGTGGCCAAGTATGGTGACCCATACTCGGAATTTGTGCTCTGCATTTAACCCATCCAAGTGCACACACACAGCAGTGAACACACACCCGGAGCAGTGGGCAGCCATTGCTGCGGCGCCCGGGGAGCAGTTGGGGGTACGGTGCCTTGCTCAAGGGTCTCACCTCAGTCGTGGTATTGAGGGTGGGGAGAGCGCTGGACATTCGCTCCCCTCACCGACAATCCCTGCCAGACCTGAGACTCGAACCCATGACCTTTGGGTTACAAGTCCGACTCTCTATCCATTAGGCCACGACTGCCCCACGGACACCCATGGGGAGGTGTCAACAGGTTTGATGATGCCCTCTGCTTGCAGTTTGCCAAGTTCTAACGTGACTTCCTCACGCAATGCCAGCGGAATGCGGCGAAGCGGCTGAATGACAGGTTTAACTGTGGGATCCAAGAAAGGCTGGTGAGTGAATGCAGCCATGCACCCAAGGCATTTAAGCAGCCTTGGCCATTCTTGTTGCCAGGGACAGCTGACAGTCAGCATTTGAGCCCGCTTATTGTCCAGCAGAGAAAAGTCCAGACTCATAAACAGGTCCAATTCAAAGATATTGCTGCCATGGCGTGTAATGTAAAATGGGAAGTTGGGCAGGGCCTTGTTGCCGTACTAGACAGGTACATATATAAGACCAATAACATCGATTGCAGAACTACCATACCCAGATAGATTCAGAGAAGGTGGCTGGAGGGCCAAGTGTGGCAGGAGATATTCGTAAGTGGCTATATTAAGTAGCGAGACTTTAGCCCCTGTTTCCAGGAGCAGAGGAATACAAGAATCTGCTATCTTAACAGCCCATGTAGAAAAACCTGCTGAATTGGTGTTTATCGAATGAATAACAGCAGGGGTTGTAGCGTTAGCATGCGGGTTTCGATGTGTAGGAGCTTGGACTGGAGCAGACCGACACCATTTTGCAAAGTGGTTCAGCTTTTGACAACATCAACATGTTTGTCCCCGTGCAGGACAGTCAGGGGCACGTGATGAGTGTCTAGTGGAGCCACAATTTCCACATCGCCACTGAACTTGGGGGTGTGCATATTGTAGTAGTATTTATTTATTTAACAGGGACATTGCACAATACATATTGTACAGACAGAGATAGCTACAAGCTAATTTTCATCTGTTGTCCCTGGGCAGATGCAAAGTAACAGCAGGTTCACAGTGCATTTAAACAACCTATAACATAATCACCTATATACAAAATTTAAAAAAACAGACAAACAACACATCCAACATTAACAAAGCCCCATCCCCAGATCAAATCCACACAGTCCAAATACCTTACATTTGATACATTAGAGATTCTTCAACAAGTCTGCGCTAATGACAACACACCTGATTATCCTTCAACCATTTCTTTATATTAAATTTAAAATTATTCAAAGTATTGCACTCTCTGACAGTTAAAGGTAAAGAGTTCCACATTCTTGCAGCTTTGACCGAGAAGCAGCTCTGTCCAAATTTGGTTGATCTAAAATTGACCTTACAGTCTCCTCTGGTGGAGGCTCTGGTGGACCGAATGCCCTCATCACATGATTTCACAAACACTTTAAGAGGTGGTGGTGCCAGGTCATGTTGAATCTTATAAACCAAACTGAAATTAGCCAGGAAAAAATTTTTTTCAAGTGTTAACAATTTGTATTTCTTAACAATGTTACAATAATGATAGGATACCGGTTTCTGATCTAATATTTTAAGTGCCTGCTTGTACAAACTTTGAAGTGGTTGTAAAGCTGAGCTGTTTGATTGAGCCCAAATTGTTATACAGTAAGTAAAATGGGAAAAGATCATAGAATGCATAAAAAGCTTGGCTGCATCCGTACTCATTTGATGGCGAGTAAATCTGAACTGACATAAACTAAATTTAACAGTTTTAACAATTTTTGAAATGTGCTTTTTAAATGACAGTGTACTATCCAGAACAACACCTAAATATTTAACAGAATCTACTTCTTGCAACTTTTCTCCATTAATAATGATATCTGATGTAGAATGAGAGTTGTTTCTTATGGAGAAAAACATGCTGACAGTTTTTTTAAAGTTTAATGTCAAGCATGAGTGCTCCATCCAATCTACAATTTTTTCCATAGCACCTTTGAGTACAGATGCAGCTCCCTGTTTTGATTTTGCATGTACATAAATAACGGCATCATCTGCATACAATTGGATGTTAACCTCAGGGCATATGTCAGGTAGATCATTGATATAAACACTGAATAAGAGGGGACCCAAAATGGACCCTTGAGGCACCCCCAAGCTGTCTAAAAAAGAGGATATTGTGCTCTTTATTCATGTACAGTGTTTTCTATTCTTTAAATATGAATCAAACCATTGTAGTGTTTTTTCTGAGATGTTATGAGCTGATAATTTTGATAAAAGAATGTTCAGATTTACTGTGTCAAACGCCTTTTTAAGATCTAAAAATATGGCTCCTACTACCCCCCCTTTATCCAAACTACATTTTAGCTGTTCAACAAAATAACAAAGAGCTGTTTCTGTTGAATGGTTACTTCGAAAGCCAAATTGCATTGGATTCAGGGGGTGACATCCATAATTTAAATGATCCATTAATTGCTTGGCTACTACTTTTTCCACTACCTTGGATATTACAGGTAGGATGTTAACTGGTCTATAGTTCGCAATTTCAGCCTGGTCTACTCCTTTATGCAAAGGTGTAATAACTGCCACTTTTAGACAGTCAGGGAAGACAGCTTCTTTAATGGATCTGTTTATTAACTGTGTGATTGGCCCACATAAGGTGAAATCATTCCTTTTAATCATACAGGAATCTAACCCATAAGCATCTTGTGATTTAGAATTTTTAAGTCCTTGTAAAATTTTAAGGACCTCTTGCTCCGAGACCTCACTTAAATGTAAAACAGATTTGTCCACATCTACAGGACTGATTTCAGTTATTCTGTTTCCAAAAACCCCCGCAAGCTCCTGTACAGAATCTCTGAAATACATATTAAAAGTGTTTGCTACTTCATTTTCTTCATGGGTTAATACATGATTAATGTTGATTTCATATTTTTTGTTACATTTTTCTTGTTACATGTCTGCATTCGAAGATATCTCTGCTTCTGCCCCGTGAACTTGTGCATTCTTGTATCATGCCCCCACTGCTCAAGCTTGATTCATGTGCTGTGTTTAATTTAGCAGTGCACTGTGCAGCAGGCTCAATTTAAGAGGCCAGAATTACAGCTTTCTCTAAAGTGAGATCATCATCCTTACAGAACTCTCCTGAACGAGTGTATTGTTTGTTTTCTCAATTAACTGATCTCGTAAACAGCAAGGTTTTGCCAGCCCTCTTAATTCAGCGACATATTGAGCAATTGACTCACCAGCGCATTGCCTGTGCTTTCTGAAATGCAGCCGTTTCAACAGGCGACTCGTTTTTTTTTTCAAAGTGTCGATCTAACAGTGTAATTGCAGCAACATAATCGTCCACATCTCTGAGCGTGCGAAAAACACGCTGTCATTCGGCACCAAGACAGTGAAAGAGTATGGCCATTTTCCGCTTCGTAGGGACAGCATCGAGGCCCATTGGTAATAGGTACATTTCAAACGACATTTTCCACTGCTCCCATGTAACTGTAGGCTCGCCAGGATGGGGCAAAAATGGGTTCGAGGGAGATAACGACAGCATGGGGAAATCATCAGCCATCCTCATCGCCAATTACTCTGTCTGTAAAGATGACTCATACTTGGACTTATTTTACTTTTTATTGCTCTCATCAACTTCTCTCACATCACTGAACTGCATGAAAAACATTGTATCATTCTAGTGTCAACGTCATTACTCATTCCGAACTCTTAAAGTGACCGGTGTTCCTTATATCCCACCAATGTAACAAAACACATTACTCTAATGAAGCATAAGATTATAAGTCTAACTAAACATGCAACAGTAACAACATCTACATGGCAATATTCAGTAATAGTCAAAGCAACACCTGTTGGCAGCAGGAAGTGTGGCAAGTCGAAATGACTTTGCCATATTTCTCCTATATTTACTCGCTTACATGTATGTCACCCACTATTCACTGTTTTCCTAAGGCCACCGGGTGGCGGTTGCCCCAGGTGCAAGGGCCCTTTCATCGCTGCTTGCAGCTTTAATTAGGGTCCAAGTCACTAAGGCACAGGGCCCTAAAGTTTTTCTAAGGATTTTGTTTTTCAACCATCTGGGGATTTTGGGGGGCCTTAACGTGCTAAAAAACTCTTGAAAATTCTCTACAGCGCCATCTTTTGACAAAAGTTTAGGTTAGTTTAACCTACAGTCACCAAACTTGGTACACATATTGTTCTCATTAAGCCGGACAATTTTTAATTTAGTCGTTAGCTCAGACCAACAGGAAGTTAGATATTTTGGTTTGAATGTAGATTTTTCACACTCTCTCTCTCTGCCCCCCCCCAGTCTCACTCTTTCTCTCTCTCTGTGTGGGTCTCTGTCTCTGTGTGTGTACTTGTCTACCTATCTACCAGGGGACCATGGTGTTGTTACACATTTACCAACAGGGGACCACTGAGGAAAGGGGACATTTTTTCAGGTCATGCTAAAATCAAAGTGGGGACCTACAGGTGTGTGTGTGTGTTTAAGCTTATACTCAGCAGCAACCCTGTAGGCTGGAACAGGAACTGTAATGGTCCATTAACACACATTGTTCACACTCCTCTATTGTTTGAATGGCATGATGTCCCAGAGAGGCTCTGAGACTGAAGAGCTGCTGTTCAACAGGGTGCTTTTTTAACTATTAGGCCAATTATAGAAATTTTTACAATTATCTTCATTATTTTTCATTATAAGACAATTGTTATATAAATATTCCAATGTTTTTTTTGTTTTGTTTTTTTGATAAAACAGCTTAGTATGTAAGCAACAAAAAATGATTTATTATGCATCATTCTACATCTGGATAAATATTTGACCTATTTAACAGCTACATATGCAAACTGGGACCTTGTAAAAGAAAATAAAAAAAAACTTAAAGCTTACTAGCTTTAAACTTTGCATTACATTAAAATGAAATTCAACCCAGATGCCAGAACAGTATTCAAATATATATACACAACCAGGATAAAGTTAAACAGGCTAAAACTGCCAAAAAAACAAAAAACAAAAAAACCAGAATAGGTGTCTCTGTCAGGGGTTGGTTGTGTGTAAACACACGCAGCTGAAGGAGCTTCTGTATGAATGTCTTTAATGACAAAACTCAGGAGATCACATAAATACAAACTATCATAAACGAGAACCAACCAAGACTGTGGGAGAACACAGGGTTTAACACTCTGAGGTCTGAGGTATCGCCGGCGATACCACCGCGGTTGTTTTCTTACCAGTGTGAAAGAGACTCAAAATACTCCGTCAATGTTGCACATACAATTAAAGGTGCCCTAGATCCCCTTTTCAAAAGATGTAATATAAGTCTAAGGTGTCCCCTGAACGTGTCTGTGAAGTTTCAGCTCAAAATACCCCATAGATTTTTTTATTAATTTTTTTAACTGCCTATTTTGAGCCATTATTACATATGCACCGATTAAGCACGCGGCCCCTTTAAATCTCCTGCTCCCCGCCCCCACGAGCTCTCGACTGCCTTGAACAGCAAACACAAAGTTCGCACAGCTAATATAACCCTCAAAATGGATCTTTACAAAGTGTTCATCATGCATACATCGATTCCTGTGAGTATAGTATTTATTTTGGATGTTTGCATTTATTTCTGAATGAGTTTGAGGCTATGCTCCGTGGCTAACGGGCTAATGCTACACTGTTGGAGAGATTTATAAAGAATGAAGTTGTATTTATGCATTATACAGACTATACAGACAAGTGTTTAAAAATGAAAATAGCAACGGCTCTTGTCTCCATGAATACAGTAATAAACGATGGTAACTTTAACCACATTTAACAGTACATTAGCAGCATGCTAACGAAACATTTAGTAGAAAGACAATTTACAAATATCACTAAAAATATCATGATATCATGGATCATGTCAGTTATTATTGCTCCATCGGCCATTTTTCGCTGTTGTTTTTGCTTGCTTACCTAGTCTGATGATTCAGCTGTGCACAGATCCAGACATCCTGCCCTTGTCTAATGCCTTTCATAATGTTGGGAACATGGGCTGGCATATGTAAATATTGGGGGCGTACACCCCGACCGTTACGTTACAGTCAGTATTATGTTGAGATTCGCCTGTTCTTTGGAGGTCGTTTAAACAAATGAGATTTATATAAGAAGGAGGAAACAGTGGAGTTTGAGACTCACTGTATGTCATTTCCATGTACTGAACTCTTATTCAACTATGCCAAGATAAATTAAATTTTTGAATCTAGGGCACCTTTAAGAATCATACACCATTTTAATCTGTTGAATATCTTCTTTTATTTGTGTACACTCAGAGTAAAAACAAAATGTTGTGCTTTTAGCAAAATAAAGAAAACTAACATGATGCGTGATCTCTCGTCTCCCTCTGAACGAAGTCCAATCTGATAGTTCTCAGAAAATGAACTGTAACTTAGTGAATACTAATGACGAAAAAATTAGACTTATGTCTAAAAAAAGGTTGAAATGTCAGGTTTTAAATCGTGAAAGTCAAATCGAAAACAAATATTCTCCGTTTATGTAATCTGTATGAAAAGAGAGCCATGTCAGATGGCCGTGATTCAGCTCATTATCCGTTAATGCGGCCGCGGCCACAACCACGGAACGAGCGCTCTTCAGACGCAAATTCAGTCAATACATGCATACATCGTCTCAATCGTGTATTTATTGTCTTGAAAAGTGTTTTGCATAGCCATAGTTAGAGATCTCTGGCCTCTGTTAGTTCCTGGATTGTCACATGGCCTATTCTTCTTTAGGAGGCATTTGTGGACTAAAGGTGCACAGAGCGCCCTCCGGCTGCAAGTATGAATTGAAAACACAGTATCCAGCGCTCATAGTGATGACAATAAATATTGAATAAATATTACTCCTCTGTATAGAAAATTGACAAACATATGAGAATCCATCAATATTTCTCCAAATGTGCATGCTTTTAAGCTAAAAGCCTATATGAAATGCCATAGAGGTAACATACACTTTGCATCACAGAAATACATTATATTTTAAAGAATATAATAGAATACCATTATTTTAAATTGTAATAATATTTCACAGTATTGCTGTTTTTTCTGTATGTTTGATATACACCAGGGGTATTGAATTAAAATTCTAAGAGGTCCAGTTAGAAAAAAAATCAGCAACCAAAGGTCCGCAACATCACAATGACTAACTTGTGTTATCATTCAGTGCCACAGCCTAGTAGTTGTATGAAAATATGTAAGTAGCCTAGTCAAGAGACGACTGTCAAATAAAATGAAAGTACAAATTGAATAATATTTTAACAATATTTATTGTCATTTTATATATTGAGCTGTAGGGAAATAATAAGTACTCTAATAATAAATGATCAATTTAAATAAACTGCCCGTGGGAAGAATGAACATGTAAGAATCCGTCCATTCTTGATTAAAAGCTCTGTTTTCGCTGTCCACTTTTCTCTTTTTAGAGAACGGCATGTGAAACGTTGTCTCTCATTCGTCTCGTCTCGTCGTCTCTCCCTGTGTGTGTGTGTGTGTGTCTCTCGCTGTCTGACTCGAGTAGTATCACATGACATGATTTACAACGCATGCTATTGGTCTGTGAGTTTCCTGGGCCGCGCTAAACCAGTACCATAGATGCTAGAAAAGCTGCGCGGGTTAAAATAGAAAGGCTCCGACAAAAGTCAATAATTTATGGGTTATTGGTCCGGGTCCGGATAGAACGGCGGCTGGGTCCGGATCCGGACCGCGGTCCGCCTATTAGTGACCTCTGATATACACCATGATGAGCTTGAGACATGATCACAGAGGGTTTTTACACAGCCTACCTGACTGAAAGGCCTTATTATTTATGCAGGTCATTACAACTCATTATGCGATTCTTTTGTCTTCTCAGGAGTAAATGACCCATTATTCATGATGATTCACGCCTCCACGCATACTGTGTTTCTTGACCAAAGATGTTTTAGAAAATGTAAATCTCTCTATTGTTTTATATGAACAAGCAGGCAGCATAATTTTTACATAAGTTTGAAGCAAAAACTCTAGTCTACAACCTCCAATACCCAGAACTCTTGTGAACACAGATTTATTATTTGTGTTTGAATTGTACCCATTGAATTGGCTCTTTCACTCTCTCTCCTCCTTCAGCTGGTGTGTGGTGAGCGCACGTAGTACTGTGGCTGCCGTCGCATCATCCAAGTGGATGCTGCACACTGGTGGTGGATGAGGAGAGACCTCTGATATGATTGTAAAGCGCTTTGGGTGTACAGTTGTACATAGGAAAGCGCTATATAAATGCCTCATTCATTCATTCATTCAATATATTTTTTTTGGCTTTATTTCAGTGACTTAAGTTTTTTGTTTTTTCAATAACCACGCATAAACGTTATTCCTTCAGAAACACAAACATGTACATACATGTTCCTCACATATTATGGTAGCCTAGTTTGTGCTGAATACAGTGTAATGACACTTTTTCCATTAATATGTTTATGAACAACTGAAAAAAGCACAAATGGCATGTCAAAACTTCTCCAGGGACCCAAAAATCCTCAGACCCCAGAGGGTTAAATACAAGAACAAAAAGGGGAGCTAACAAGATAATCAACGAGACACAGCTGGGACAAATGAACTGAAACTCAAATCAATCTGTAACCAAGGGAACTAAATAATGGTGGGAAAAACTGAACAAAGGAGGACATGTGACAAACAGAAAATAACTCAACACGTGACATTATCCCGCCCTCCCGGAAGTTGTATCCNGCCATATAACATCCACAGGGGTGGGAGGGTGGGCGCTCTGGAGGCTGGCAAGGATGTAGCTCAGGGGACAGGAAGCCTCCAGAGCGGCGCCATGGCGGATCAGGCAGTTCAGGGGACCATGGCGGCGCAGGTAGTTCAGGGGGCCATGGTGGCTCAGGCAGTTCAAGGCACCATGGGGGTGTGGCCTCCGTGGCCTCGGTCTTGACCCCAAGCTCGGCTACTATGGCCTCGGGTATATTGCGCCCCCCCCCAAAAAAAATTCTTGGGAGGACCTATGGGTCTCTGGGCTGGAGAGGGGTCTGGAGCGGAGTCTGTAGCGGACTCAGGGACTCAGCCATCTCTGGACTCTGGTCAGGGGCTGGAGCCGTCACTGAACACTGGTCAGGGGCTTGAGTCATTGTGTGGGTGATCCAAACACACAATTGCTAGTGCCATTAAAGACACTGTAATGTTCTCTGCGCAAGGAGCGATTTCAGGAACTGGAGTCGCCTCTGGACTCGGGACTCGGCAGGGAGTCGCCTCTGGACTCGGGACTCGGCAGGGAGTCGCCTCTGGACTCGGGACTCGGCAGGTAGTCGCCTCTGGACTCGGGACTCGGCAGGGAGTCGCCTCTGGACTCGGGACTCTGGACTCGGCAGGGAGTCGCCTCTGGACTCGGGACTCTGGACTCGGCAGGGAGTCGCCCCTGGCCTCTTGACTCTGGACTCGGCAGGGAGTCGCCTCTGGCCTCTTGACTCGGCAGGGGGTCGCCTCTGGACTCGGCAGGGGGTCGCCTCTGGACTCGGCAGGG